>CM034153.1:758388190-758907265 GCA_019776745.2 Taxus chinensis
GCATCCACTGTATTGCCTACGAGCTGATAATGAAAGAAAGATCTACTGCTATTTCCATCTCATGCTTTTCATTATACAACTATTTTTGTAATAGTGCAGTACGAATTATTGCAAACATCCAGCCATATTCCAGGGTATTTTCAGCAACTTATGATGTTTACTGTGACACATTTGTCTTTATTTAATATTGAAATTCTCTCTACGTGGCTAAGGCTGTAGGAAAATTTCTTGTTGGATAAATATTTTGTGTGAATGCTTTGCAGATCATAAGAAGTTGGTTTATGCCTCTGTCTGAGATGCAGAATTTTGAAATTTTGAACAGAGCCAGCATGCTGGCTTAATGATTCCAAGTCTGTATGTGTTTTGAGTCCTTCAAAATCAGTTCTCTCTTGATCTTTCCTCAAGCCTCAGGTAGTCTGAGCTAAGGTTTTTTACTGATGGACTTAAGTAAATAATTGTAGGCTTCAACATCCCAAATATGCTTCATCATCATCCCCTTTGTCTCTTTGGGATGAATATTTCCATGTGCATTGTTGGGATGAGTATGTCCATATGCATATTTGGGGGTGAGTATGTTGATGTGCATATCTGGGGCGAGTATGTCCATGTGCATATTTGGGGTGAGTATGTCCATGTGCATCTTTGGGATGAGTACATGTATTTCCTTGTGTTGATTGATCGACCCACGGTGCTATCCTAAACTCCAGGTTTGAAGATGACAATTTGCAAATTTATTTGTTATGTTATTGAGATGAGAGGAAAGGACCCTTTCTCTGTTATTTACTGCCATAGCTAAGTAATACAATAGGAAATTCTTCTTTATTTCCTCAACTGTCGAATTTATTTTGTTTTTTCATTACAAGGCTCGAGCTCAGCCTTGAAGGAATGGCACTGTTCCGTTAAGGCTGACAAGCTTTTAGTGGTTCTTATAACATTCCAAATAAGTTGATGTCCCTTGGGTTGAAGGGAAAATTATTTTCTACTTTTTTAATGTCCTGGTTGACCCTTTGGAATCCCTCAAGGGGGCACCCTTAATTTTGTCTTATTAGTCTCCCTTCTTGTGTCTTTGCAAGGCATCTTTCTAAGGCTCAAATTTTAACATCCATTTATGACACTTTCTTCTTGTTATTGTGTACAGTCCGGTTTGCTTTATTTGCTATCTGGTTTGCTTTAATTGCTATCTGAAGAGCAATCACAAACCAATTGACCTTTTGGTTTCAAGGATTTGGTATTACAAGGCTCTCAACAATTCTTTATTTGAATATCATCCTGAAGGATTGACTCGTCGCGAACATCAACTCCTAAAAAGACTAGCACCTCAATGGATTGTCTTTTCCAATGGAATGTTGAAACTATTTGGAGTCTATTCCTTTGACCATAAGGACCATAGTACTCTTGAATCAGTTTTCATGACACAATAAATACCTGACTCAAGACCTTCCAAACTATATTTAATTCCCATGGATTTTGCGGCATTATTAGTCTGCATGGCCAAACTTAGAGCAAAGCAGAAGCAAAATTTTCTGCACCAATCCCTATGTATACCTTTAGAGGCTCCATTTGTAATCAATTAATTGCATTCTGCACAGAGTTGGGGACACCTAGCCCTGAGAGAAAAATAAACAGAGATAGGAGAAAAATTCAGAAATGGAGAAAGTTTTTCTGTACCGTTCTTCATTCAAATCAGAAATGGAGAGAGAAAGTTTTTCTGTGCTGTTCTTTATTCAAATCAGGAATGAAAAAGGTGAGTAGATAAAGAGAGGGAGGGAGGGAGACTGGATGCCAACCACCCTTTAGTTACAAGGTTAAATAATACACCCTCCCTATAACTTTTGTGGAGCACAATGTTATATTTTCTTATTGTGCATTTGTTTCCTATGTCAATCTACTTTTATAATAACAAGTACTTGACTTACATTTATGACCATTATATTAAATATTATAACATCCTTTCTTAACGGTCGTATATGAAAACATGGCACGTTTATCCCTCAATTTAATAAACTTTTCAATATAAATAGGATTTGTAAACTAATCTGCTGCTTGCTCCTGATTTGGACAATAAATTAACTCAATAACACACCTTTCTCAGCCGACAAATGAATAAAATGGAGATGGACCTCTATGGGCTTGGTACGTTCATGTGAAACTGAAATTTTGACCTCTTTGAGCACACCTTGGCTATCAAAAAATATACATGTAGGCTACTCCTGATTAGCTGTGAATCAGCCAAGATCTTTCCCAGCCAAACCGCCTCATGTGCACCCAAACAGGAGCCTTGTACTTTTCTTCTGTTGAAAATAAAGCAATAGTATTTTGTTTCTTACTTGTCCAAGATATTGCACATGTTTCAAGATTAAAGATATATCTGGTTATTGACTTACTGTTATCAACTCATCTGGTCCAATCTGAATCTGCATATACAACCTGCTGAAAATCATCAGAAATACCATGCCAAATTCCAAACTCCAAACATGCCTTTGATGTACCTCGAGATCCTCTTTGCTGCTCTCCAGTGATCAGCATTGGGTGTATTAAGAAATCTACTACATCGGTAACATGAAAGGAAATGTCAGACCTAGTGAAAGAAAGATATATCAAGCTACTCACCAAATTGTGATAAGGTGATCTGTCAATGTACGCAACAGAATCTTTCGAGGCTGCCAGTTTTAGACCAGCCTCCATAGGGGTCATAATTGGCTTACAATCCACCGTCTTGAATCTCTCAAGTAGTCCACTTGAATACTTTTGCTGAAAATCATTTTTTTAACATTGTAACGGTTCGAGAGATTTCGAAATTATTTTACGAAGTAATTTCTCATGAATATTATAATAATTCTGATAAGACGTTTAAAACGTTTATAGGATTCAACAATACTATTGTGAATATCCTTATCTGTTCGCAAGAATTTAACCCCTAAACAATAGCGCACGAGACCTAAGTTTTACATGTCAAAAGTAGAGCAAATATCTTATTTTTCCTTGTTAATACTGCTGGTCCTGCTTCCTGTGATGATTAAAGAATAAAGAATGACTATATCACCCATTGAACTTTTGATGTAAAGATTGGGATCATAATGACACCCGTTGAACCTTGAATTAAACAGAAAATGATCATTTATTAGTATATCATGCACTTGGGGCTTGCTTCATCCCAAAGAGCACCTTCACCAACCTGCACACAAGTGTTTCCTTACCAACAACCACAAAACCTTCTGCTTGCATCTTTTATGCCTTCTACATCAAGTCACCTTTCAAAAAGGCACTTGTAGCACCCATCTGAAATATTTTTCAATGAAACTAAGAAGAAATGTCAGTCACTAACCTGATTGTTTTCATTGCAGCTGTAGTAAAAATGTCTTAGTCTATCCCCTCTTGTTGGGCAAATCCCTTCAATATAAGCCTTGTTGATCTGTATCCCAGGAAGTTTGAGGGACAAACACCCTAAATGAGGATCTAGGTGTGTTATATGCATACATGTAAGCAATATAAACAAGAGTGAGAGCTATGTTGCCACATTCGCCGAATTTTAAACATGAAATTCGAAATTTGGCAGATTTCAAAGGTTGAGGAAAAATTTGTCTAAAATCGCGAATTTAATTGTACGTTTTACGTTTTTTGCTTGGAACGCTGTCGTTTTATGTTTTTTTGCTTGGAACACCTATCCCTTTTGCCCTGAACTCTGCATATCGCCGTTGCTCGAAGAAACGTGTAGCTTGAAGTGTTTGCAGCCTGCGAGTAGGGATCAACCAGCTGAGCAATTGAGCTCGAGCGTGAAGCTTGGGAAAAAATTTGCTCAAGTCACCCCTTGTGTAGAGTGTACCGTGTGCTTTGCTTTGGTCGCCACCCTTGACGAAGATTTTAAACTGTAGAAAAGATTAAATAGGTCAAATAGCTAAGAGCAAATAATTCGTATTTTTTTAATGTTTGTTTTGTATTAAAGTTTAATTATTTTATTATGTTTCTAGTTATAGAATATAGTTTTTAGTTAATTATTTATAGTTAATGTTTAAGTGTTTTATTAAATTTTTATTACTTTTTAGTTGATGTTTAACCATTTTATAGTTAATAACTTAATAATAATGTTTAATTATTTTATTGCCTTTGTGATATTATCTTTCTTTTTTAAACATTCAGTTATTATGTCATATATTCCAATTTAAACACGAATTTTATCATTGTTTTTTTTGCAACGAATTTTTCGTGAATTTTATCCTCGGCGAATTCGAACACGAATTCGAATGTGGCAACTTAGAGTGAGAGATAGAGAAAATATTAGAACTGGAATATAAGTTATATTGATATGTGTGTTTTGTACATGGCATATTCTTGAGGGAGATGTATGGCTGCTTATCTTATATCATTTGCTTCCTATGTAATGTTATAGATATGTATACAAATATTGCAAAGCTGCTGAGGCTGAAAGAATGAAATGTCCCTTTTTAGGGACTCAAACAAAATATCAGAGTTTCTGAAAAAAAATACTGCAGCAGGTTGTAATTAATTACAGCGAACTTGAAAACCCTCAAAAAGTGTGCCAAAGTCTTCCTTATAGACTGCTGGTAATTATAAATATTTCCCAGAAAATTGCAGTAGCGATAACTGATTCAATTTGCTTAAAATATTGCCTTGAAAATATGTGAAGGTGCAGATTAGGACTTATTAATGCAAGTTGACTGATAATATCAATTACATTCAATGCAAGTTTCACCCAATAACTCAAAATAATTAATAGGCAAGTCATACTTTTGAGAATTAATGCAATATAAATCAGATTTGATAAAATAACTTGAATGAATATGAATATCAAATGTTTTAAGTCAAGAACAAGGGTTTTTTGTCCCAGTAGGTAATAAATGAGAGAATCGTCTCAAATTCCGAAGATTACAATGAAAGTCGATGCCCAAATGAGTGCCTCACACCCCTATTTATTCTTCCCAAGGGTGGTGTCTCTTCCCAAACATGATCGCCCCTTTTAAGAGCTTGTTTATTTATGCTTGGCCAATCTATGTGTTATTTATTTATCTTTACTTTAGCCCCCCCCCCTTTAATATTTAATAATTATTTAATTAAAATATTACACTAGTTCGCTGCCTTCTTCTGTTATTAATTTCTTGAATCTTCTCTAGGCCACGAAGAGGAATGGCCTGAAAACTGTTTTTTTCTCTTTTTTTTGCTGTCATGTGGGAAAAGGGACATTACAAAGAACCATCATGGAAGTTGAATTATTTAGGATTCAATGCATGTCTCTTCACTTTCTGACAACTATACGGCTTGACTGTTAGGTGCACGGTATGTTGACATGCTCTGGCATAATGCAATTCCTGGAAGTTCCATTTGACATGGCATGTCGTGTGTGGAGGATCCATGTGATTGATCTTAATTTGAGTTTTTTGGCAGGAATTGAGCTATGTGACATATTGCGAGTGTTGCCTGGTTGCACAAAGTATTGTGAGATGGTGCATAGAATGTGGAGTTGTGCCGAATGACTTTGAGATTGAATCTCAAAAATTTGGCAAGTGGGCAGACCCTCAATGCCGCAAGGTCTATGCTCTTGACTCATTTTTGGGCTCTATCCCACTTTGGGTGAAGAGAGTGATGTTCTCTTTTTTCTTGTGCAACATGTATCTTGGTTTGTGTAGAAGGCGCGTAATGTAAGGGGTTGCGCGCAAATACTTCAAGTGCGGAGGCAACATGTTCCCTACTGTTGTGTAGGAAGCACATGATGTAAGGGGCTACATTTTGAGGTGCTACATGTAGATGCTCGAAGCATGGAGATTGTGCGCCATGTTCCTTGGCACTGAGCAGGAGGCACATGATGCAATGGGTTGTGTGTAGATGCTCGAAGCATGGAGGTTTTGCGGTATGTTTGTTGGTGCTGTATACGAGACATATTGTGCAAGGGGTTTTGTGGAGGTGCACAAGTGATCAAGGCACTGAAGTTAAGAGTTTAGGGTGGTGCAAATGCATTTGGTTCATATACTTTATGTTTGTCAAATGAACCATCCGCATTCTATTTGGTTTTATAAACCTATTGACAACATAGCCTTTTCACTTGGTGACATGTCACCAAGCACCCAAGCATTGTTCCACATCAAAGAATCATACTTATCCTTCATGTCTGCTTCCCACTGTAATGTCCCCATTTTCTAGTAGGTGGCCTAGGAGACCTTTCATCCGTCTTAGCCTTGGTCATGCCCAAGGGCTAGTGACGTTGATGGTTATTGGGTATGGTTTGCACCTCCATTTCACTTATATATTATGTTTTGACATCAGACACGTACTTTGAGGTGACTTAAGTGAAATAAAGTTGCGTGATGTGCTCCTAAGGTACTTTATGTTATTTTTTGTCGATTACTTAAGTGATGGTTGAATATATGGTACTTTATTATTCTAATTCTTCATTAGGAGGTGACTTAAGTGCACTTTTGGCATGCGGGGAATAAAGTGACTTAAGTTATTTTAATTAATTAAATAAAAGACCCAATGGGGCGATTGGGGTTCTTCTGGGCCTTTTGTTTCAATAAGAAGTTATAAAAGGAAGTGCTTGGGGGAGAATAAGATTCATTCATACTCTCACCTATTTTGATATTGGAGCAACTATTGTTTGCATGTTTGCACTTTCTTTGCTTGTGGAGTAAGATCCCACAGGAACCCTAACTTCGGTGGTGAAAGATCCACACCTAGCTAGTAGAGCACTCTTCGGTGGTGAAAGATCCTCCCTACTTCGCTATTTTTGAGCGCTATTCAGATTTTTGGATCAGATCTGGAGAGTAATTAGAAACTCAGATTCAGAGTAAGAGGACAACCATTTTTCATCAAGGGTTTCAGTTTAAATTTGGAACGTCTATTTTCTAGGGTTTTATCTACTTAGTTCCTGATTTGCAGCAGTGTTTTTAGGGTTTCCAGGTGTTCATTTTCAGATCTGGACGTTGGAATCATTTCTATATATTTACTAGATGTTATTTCCAGAAAATCAGGTTTTTATTAGTCATATTCACATAGTTATGAATTTTTGAAGTTTTTCAGCAGTTTAGGGATTTCTAAAAATTCCTAGCAATTATATATTACTCAGCAAATCAAAAAATATTTTTCTAGTCTTTGTTTTCATGTTAACAAGCTCTCTATAAAATTTTGTGTGATTGGACAAGTATTTTGCAAGATATCTATAAATTTCAGTTCGCTGCCCTAGTTGGTTCATTTCCAGAAATTTTAGAATATCATTTTTTGCGAACTTTTATTAAATTTTGTCAAATTTCAAGATTATCCCACAAGACTTTCTGCGCTTTCTTATAAGAAGTTTCACTCACACTATTAGCAACAATTTCTAAATCATCACCAATGTCAAATTTCGTGTGAGCCATATACTTGATTGACATTTCTCTTTGGTCTAAATCAAATCAAAATCAACATCACCACCAACCCATCCAAGAGGCAAATCAATCTCCAAAACAACCTTTTCATTAGGCATTTCAACCTCTATCAGAACCGAAAACATCTTCAACCTCCTGCATGTTTTGAGTAATTTCCATAGTTATCTGAGACGGGGGGATGGCAAAAAATTTCTAATTTTTGGGGATGGCGGGGGACGGCTAATTAAAAAATATATAAATATTTAAAATATAAAGATATAGTGACTAAATTATATAAATAAGCTGAAATAAAACCATTTGAGGTTTAAATAAGGTGAAACTTGAACTCATAAATATCAAATACATTCCTTAATACTATAATATCAATATGTTGATGTCATAAATTGAAAATTCATAATACATATTTGAATTTTGAATTTGAGACAAGCTGAAATTTCAAATATATTATAAAATATAAAAGTAAAACCATTCTAAATTTCGATTGATCAAGTGACAATAGCTGATATTCATATCATTAATCTCATAGCCAAATACACCAACAATTGTCTATTGTCAATATTACAAAAAAAGAGGACAACTACAAGTATCAGGCTATCAGCCTAAAAATCAAAATCAACATCTGAAGCAATATCCATGAACTCCTCCTCGCTGGTAGTAGCATCCTTGTCCTTGAAGGTAAACCCAATCAATCCCCGCTGCACAATATTGTCCTCTTCAACCTGTCTCGGCTCCTTGGGATCTACATCCCACCGTAATGTTGGGGTCTGTTTGTACTCAAGTGTCTTGCGATCCATAAGACGTACAACATTGTGTACAGCTACAAGCTTCTACACTCTCGCAGAGGTAAGCCTATTCCTCGTAACGGAGTGTATCCAACCATATGTAGACCAGTCCCTCTCAGAGGCAGAGGAGCTAGAAACTTGGGAAAGGACGTGAATGGCAAGTGGTCGCAGCAGTCTTGGAAGCCCATACAGTCGCCACCAAATCACTGGCTTCTCCTGTGCTATTGTTACCCTGTTTGCCTTTGTTGATGTTTTTCTCTCACTCTTGCTCTTCCTCTTGCTCTTGCTCTTGCTCTCACTCTTGCTTGGTGTGAATATGAAATGAGCCCATATTGTAAATTTATAACATAAAATAGCACTTTTAGGGTTAGGGTTAGGTTAGGAATGTTACTTTTATGTTATTAGACATATACAATAAAAAAAAAGTGTTTTAATCTATTAAAAGTCTGTTTTTTTTTTAAAAAGCCGTAGAAGCCGCGGGGGGACGGCTGGGACGTCTGGACGTCCCCGGGAAGTTCTCGGGGACGTCCAGACGTCCCAGCCGTCCCCAACGTCCCCGAGACGTTTCTGTCCCTCTTCCGCCGTCCCCAGGGCGTTTCGCCCTCTCCCACCAAAAAAGGGAACGTGGGGGAAACGTTTCCCCCACGTCCTCGCGTCCCCAGGACGTCCGGGACGTGTTGAAAAGGGGGGGGACGTGTCCCCGCGTAACCATGCCTGAAACTATCCTGTTTGAAGATCAAAACCTGCAACTTTAATGGCTTCCTATTGAAAATCAAACTATTCTACTCCAATGGATTGGATGAAATATCAACAGCACTTGCACAAGATGGATATGTGGCTTCTTAACAACACTAACTAGGCATGCAATGAAAGAAACTAAGAATTCTAAAATGAGAGATTAATCTATTGCAATGAGAAATTCAGAGGCAAGTTTTGAGGGGCCATTTGCTTGAGCACAAGCCAACTATTTATAGCATTTGCATTTACCCAAGGTAAAAACCAAATAGAACTCTTAAACTATAAACAATGGCAAAACACTATTCCAGGGAACCAAAATCATTAATGCAAGCTTATGGCGGTGAAAAAAGCTGGTGAATCGTTGATTTTTACGTGAGTCGTGTTAAAAGATCATTCTAGAAAACGCTTAAAGGACCGCCGCCTTGAGCAGGGCGGCGGTTTTGTCACTGAAGAGCAAAAGGCCAAGAAAAGAGGGGAAAAGGGAAAAACAAAGCATGCGGGGGCTAAGCGGGGCATGCGGGATGTTAACGCACACTTGGAGATCTTTTCCGGACCCCAAACACCTTGTGAGGAGACCTGTATCATCATTGGGGCACGTGTTACGTTGTTCCGGCAGCGCAGTACCCTACAATTTTGGGTACGTACAATCCCCTCTCCAACTCCTCATCTTCTAGAACAATTATGCCAAAACAAAGGCAAGGTTAGGTTTCTTATTGTCTTTAGGCTCAAAATCCTTGGTGTTGACTCCTAGCCTGTGACATATCACATCCATGTTTTTGCCTTGAATCAGAACCTCCCCTGCCTGTGCCTTTTGAAGCTTCCAAAAGCTTTCCAGCTCGCTCATGATGTTGAACTCCATTTGTCGAATGCCCCCGTGGATAGCCGAAGTATCGCTTACGCTAAATAGGATTGTCTGAACACCTATCAACTGAGCCACATTTCATGGTATCCAATCTTGGGGTGGGCATACCCGAATCCTTCATTTTATGGAGAGCACAATCAACAGATGCCCCTTTACCCAGTCTAGCAAACAATTGAGCTATGATGAAGTAAGTGGAGGCCTATTTCAGAAGCTTTTCATCTTTGTTTCCTTCAATCAAGGAGCACTTTCAAAAGTCTAGAGCTTTTGTTGTAAACATTCTTGTGGACTTATCAAGGAAATTACGACAATTCATTGATCACTTTAGTTTCAAATCTTCCATGAGGCCTATAAAAGAGAAATGCACATCCTCCAAAGAGAATATATTTACCTTATTTCTGTTTTGTTCTGTGATTATATTTTCAGACGAGTGTTTTCCTTTGACAAGCCTTGGGCTTTGACGTGTTCCAGACCCCTCTCCAAGGTTTTCCGACCCCTTTCTCTCCAAATCGTTGGAAAAAACCATACCAATCTCCACAGAGAGCTTAAGGCAAAAGCATAGAATGCTTCGCCAGAGTATGCATGGCCAAACCATGACGTCCAGAGACTCAATAGAAGTAGAGCAATAACAAATGGAGCTGATAAAATATGATTTTTTCAAAACTTAAAAATCTCCTCTTGAGCCCAACAAGATTTACTCTGAGGGTGGAAGATGGTGGGTGGGATTGGAAAAAAGACATTACAGAGAGACTGCAAGAAACATCCATATCCACATCTTTGCAAATGAAACCATTAATTAAGAGAGTTTGCACAAGTTTCTTATTTTAGAATACCCATTTTCCGTTACTTTGACACCTGCCCCCCCCGCCTTAAGTTTTTTTAGAAAAAACTAGGAGAGAAGTTTTAGAGCAAATATCAACAACAATAGTGACCAAATTTAAGCCAGGTTCAGAAGATAGCAATCCAAATTGAGGTTAGCGAGCAAAGAGAAGTGAAAGTGCATTCACGAGGAACAAATCATACCCAGCAAAGAGAAAAGCTATATTCAAGCACCAAAGGGAGCCTCAAACTAATAACACAATTACCGTTTCCATGAATATTCCACAAAGACTAACTAGAAGTAATACCCAAAAATAGGACAGGTCCGAAATAGGAGACGATGAGCATCACAATTGAGAGACAAGGAAACCATGAGATCATGGATAAATGGTAAGCAAGGCACCCAAAACCCACATCATAATTTGCAGAGGACAACCCGGGATAAGGAGTCAGCACACCTTACGAATCATGAAGGCATGACTATGAAAGGCAATGAAATCTCAAAAGCAATGGAAACTTCCGAGACTACAGCTTAATTACTAGCCAAAATATGAGAACCCCAATCACCAATTAAGCTACAAGAACATACTTTTGAAATGAGGACCTGGACAAAGAGGTACGGCTAGGCCATGCATACGTGAATAAGAGAGTCTCATTGCTGTCAAGTAAATGAATGAGGAGAGAGTTGGGGGTGTTGGGAAAAAGCCTATCATATGGGGGGGCCAGGACAATTGGTTTGAATAGTAGGATGGAGAATTAAGGATGAAAAGGGGAAATAATTCAAAGGAGGTGGTCGTGATGGGCACATTCACCATTACCATTCAATCTCACCAACCTGACTAGGCTGGGATTACAAGGGAGAAAAGATTCACAGGCTGTGACTTTGGGATATGTTTGAATGAATTCCCAAATTGGTCATAAGATCTGCAACCCTTCGAATGTGGGTAAGGGCTTGCAATTTCAGGTTGCTTCCCATTTGTCTGCAAGCTTCTAGGATGGGGCCGAGCTGCCACTGCCTGCATATATTCTATTTCTTATTGAAGACGTCCACAATAAGTTAAGAGTCCCTTTCAATTTCCAACTCTGATCAACCTTTCTCCTTAGTTAACAATATTCCTTTCCACTATGCTTTGGCTCTAGCAAATTTATTTGTCATTTTCCCGAAAGCTCATCAATTGGTCAAAATTGGTTCTCCTTTTTTATATCTAAAGCTGGAGGGCACCTCGCCAGACCAGGGTTACCTCTTGCTGCACCATCAATGTTTAGTTTCAAAATTGCATTTTGGGGAGGGGACCAAGTGCATTCTCCTATATTTTTTCTATTTTTCCAACCCCATTGTAATGGATATTTTGTAGGGTCTCTTTCCAGTTAGACAAAATGCTTGCACCTCTGGTCTGATTGTCCCAACCTTGGGAGGCCAAGTCCTGATTAACTCTCTAATTGATCTTAGAATTATATCAGACACAACTCGCAACTCTCTTTCTTCATCTTAGAAAATCTTTGAATTTCTTTCCAGCTCTAGGTTCCAGCAAGTAATGGGAGGAATAGAAGTCCAAAGCTGCAACAAGGGAAGAGACCTTTGCTTGCAATGCCAAGAGAGAAGAATGTTCAAAAGACTCTCGGAAATTGCTACGGATAGGTTGAATTTTTAAATCAAGGGAGACCAAACCTTTTTAGCAAAAGAACAATGCACACGAAATGATTAATTTCTTTCTCATTTTCCTGTGTAGTGGGCACCATGATGGGCCTTGAAAGTCTCTTTTTGTCAAGTTGGATTTAGTCAAGATTTCTCTTTAGCAATAGAACAATGCACATGAAATGGTTACCTTTTGTCTCATTTTCCTGCATAGACGGGCACCATGATGGGCCTTGAAAGCCTCTTTTACTGAAGTTGGACTGAGTCAAGATTTTGTTCTGGGCAACTAGGCAAAGGAACTCATTTTTCTTTGGGAGTCCATAGTTATTCCAGGTAAGTTTATCTGGGAAATGTAAAGCCTGAGGGTCTTTAAGAGATGAGGCTACCTTGTATCCTTCTTTGACCTTGTACTCCCCTGATTTTGATCCCATTCAAATGATATTGTAATCCTTGTTTGAGAAGTAGAGGGGCTTGAGGGTGTTTTCTAATTCCTTAAGCGTAGGTTGTAAGTTTGAGGTAGAAGAACAAGGAAATTATCCATTTTTTTTAGACTTATTGTTATAGTCAGCGACCTTATTTCCCATCCTTTCTAGGCACCAATTTTGCAAGGTCTGAAGATTATATAACTCATATAGGGAGTGAGAGGTTATCTAGGCTTCAGTCTAGAAATTCACCTCGTCTTGTTTGCCTATTTCCCATTGAAGCAGTGGTCTCGGAATTTTGGTTGCTTTGATGATGAGATTCCAGGGACTGGATGCTCTGATGCAATCACTTGTTGTGAAGATTCCTTTGGGAATCATAAAGTCCAAACATTTTTTGTGCAGAATTCTACTCTCTAGAGAACTCTCTTCCATGTGGATTCCCCATGCCAAATTTGCCCTAAGGGCAAGGTTCTTTCTCTTTTTGATCCTCAAATCCAGTCACCCCCATTCTTTTGGGAGGCAGACAGACTCCCTTTTGATCAATGGCAGTTTCCTTTCCTCACCCCTCCCAAACCAGAGAAAGTTCGTTTGGATTGACCCGATTACGCCGATAGGCGTGCGATGGCAGCCGGGGGTGGTGGTGGTGGACTGTAATATCCATGAGTTGTTAACAATTAATTTTCGATTTAAAATTTGACATCCATTTATCATCACTTAGAAGTTTTTTTTGCTTAGAAAAATCCATCAAAAAATCATAATATTTTGGCCTATGGTGGAATTTAGAGCCCTTTTCCTCTCCGAAAATATATTTTTTGAGCCCAACACAGTGGTATAGCTAAATTGACACCATTTGTCACTATTTAGTGGAAAATTCATGGAGAAGGTAATGACGTTATTAATCAATCTAGCATACAAAAAATCCAAGATAAGGGTCTTGAGATTGGTACCTCTTAGAGTTTTTTCAGATGTATGTATTTACAAGAGGAGCCAATACTTGAGTGGGGTCCAATAGTTGGGAGGGTACTTGAGGGGGGGATACCCAAAACTTGAACAAATTAAAATGAAAAGTAGTTGTACAAATTATATATAATTATATTATTTTACCGCCTGATTTCCTATGATGTGCCTACAAATATTTGCACATGTTAGGGTAAAGCAGAAGTACGAAATATGTTGTTGTAATGTAAATGGTTGAGTTAATACAATAAATGAAGAAGGTTGTTGTGCCGGGCTTTTACCGAAAGGGTTTTCCTAGGTGAAAAATATTTTGTATAGTGTGTGTGTTTCCTTTCCAATATAGTTAGAGACTTTGTTAGAACTGTTTTTTTTGCATTAGGTTATCAATATTTTCTCTTCACACTCACCATTCAGTTGATTATTCTATCTCAGCAGCCTTTGAAGGGCTGGCCTCCATGTCAACAACCAAAGCCTCACCCAAAGTAATCATGATGGTAACATTAAAGATCTGGCAAGGCCCCTTCACTAAGCCCTTGGCTGTTTCTTTCAACGAGTTCCTTCAGTCCCTCCTGGTCATGCAAACACGATTTCCGAAAAGAAGTCAGAATCTGCCCATGTTCAACAACAGGTCAGCTGCTTGTTTGCTTCATGGAAGTTGTGTGAAAAATGTATCTTCTGGAAATTAGAGACTGGGGATCAAGCTTCCACTAGAATGTTAGAGCTCTCAACTCTTAGCTGAACCTCTCTTTATTGCTGATATTATCCGAGAGTCCCTTTCAACCTCAAGGTCTTGAATTTGATATTGGACTGCCAGCTTGAGTCTTCAACCAAAGCATGCACATCATCCTCATTATTTGTTCCCTAGGGGATAAATGCTTTTGAAGCTGCAACGAATCCCCCAAAGTTTTCTTTCTCAGCAAACACCTTGTTCCTGCAATCTTGAGATTCCCTCTTGAGGCTCCATTGAAATTAAGGTTTCCCATGAAGTGGGGGAGGGGGAGCATCACCCATCTCACCTTAGTTCTGTCCTTTGCTACTCTTCTCCCATTGATGGGGGTTATAGTGATTAATGACCACTTTTTTAGCAACCATTGATCTAGCTAACTTCTTCACGTAAGAAGAGACCCAATCGATGATAACAATCTCAATCTTAGCATCATATCTTTTCTATGGAAACTCTTTCCCTTTGAAGATCTCCCATTTCGCTCTTGCCATATGTTCCATAGAACTAGCAAGGACGTAGCTTTCTGCAGAGGTTCCAACTAGGATTTTGGCTTAGGTGTTCCCATGTCTGAATTAACTCTTCAATTGACTTTGGGGTGACCCCTAACCATCCTAGTTTATCCAGAATCCTAGTGCGAAATGTTTTGTGAGTATTCACAAAAGAGTAAGAAATGTTTTGCATCTTTACTATCCTTCCTACATAGCTCAAACTGAACTGACACCTGAAATCCTCTCTTCATTAGTTTATCTTGGGTCAAGATCGTGTTGTGTAGCCAGCTAGACAACTGCATTGGCCTTCGGTAGGTTGAATTTTGTCCAAACTTCCTTACCTGGCCAATCTGGTCATTTAAGGCTTCGATTCTACTTGTGTCCTTCCACCAAGTGTCTGGGTAGCCATTTTGAATGATTTTGGTGCATAAATCCTCGACTTTGTTGCCTCATATATTAGTGGATGTGCTTATAATTTCTACCAAGCCTTCCTTGTTTGAAAAAGGGGGATGTCCTTGCCAAGAGTCATTCGAGATATCTGCTTAAAAGTTTTGCTTCTGTGCTCAGAAGCATCCTTGTAGATTCTCCATGCCAGTTTTTCCCAAAGAGTCCTATTCTGGGTGTCTAAGTCTTGTAGGCTGCTCCGCCATTTGTCTTTGCTAGACAAACCTTACTCCAACTCAGAGGAGGCAATTTTCTGTCCTCTGACACTTCTTGTCATAGAAAGTCGAAGCTCTCATTATTGAGAAGAGATGGATGGGAAGGGATTGTAAAAGAGATTTCAGGTGCACCACTTGCTCTGCTAGGCGTAGCCACTTGCCTTTCCACGAGGCTAGCTGGTTCTTTAACTTGTCAAGGAGTTCATTCTGGAGGTGTTTTCTTCTTGCCCATATGAAGAGAGACACACCTTATTTACTGGTAAGCTTTCCAATCTTGAATTCTAGCTTCTATGTTAAAAACTGTTGGCTTCAGTTGCAATGTCTGTTGAAGAAATAGAAATTGGATTTTTCATTATTTATAGCTCTTGACACCCTTGTATACTTGTTCAGGATCTCCTCTAAAGACCCAGCCTCCCTCCCCAAAAAGGGGTTGAATAAAATATTGTTGTCCGTATAGAGGAGGCGAGTAAACACCTCTGACCGTTCAGCAGCCTGCAACCTCTTGATTCTGCCTTCCAATCTGGCCTTTGCTAGGGATCGATTCATAGCTTCTGCTAGGATGATAAAGAGATAGGGGGATATTGGATTCCCCTGGCAGATACTCTGGGAACTCAGGAAAAAGCCAGCCGGACTGATATTTATTAGCACAGAAAAAATACACTAGAGATAGAATTCCATACTAAATCCACTCTGTCATGCACTTTACTAATATCCAATTTGATTATCATTTCTTTTGCTTTTGAGGCTTTCAAGATGTGTATTACTTCATGGGTGACAATGATGACATTGAAATTTTGTTTTCCATGAATAAACCTGTCATGTTCTTGTGAAATGGTGGTTGTCAAGACCTCTTTTAGCCTTTCTACCATTTTTTGTTTATCACCTTATATTTGGCATTGCAGAGGGCTATTGCCCTGAATTTCCCAAAATATCCACAATCAGGTTCTTTTGTATTAAGCTTTCGTGATCTTCTTGATTCATTTGCCACCTTATGTACCTTCTTTACTATGATGCTTTAAAATCCTTGTAAAACCCAGGGAGGAAGCGATCCATATTTGCTTGAAAGCTTGTTTGTTTGCCTGCTTTGTACATAATCTTACACTGTGCTCTATGTTGTGACATTTGTAGCATCTTCTGAACCCATTACCCAAAATTTGATTTTAAGCAGATTGATTGAGGCAAGGATTTTATAATCCACATTGACACAAATTCAGGCACATCACTTTTTCTAAGTTGTAGGGGTGCTAATATATTGGTGGTAGCCAATAGAATGTGACCCAACAGGGGTCAAAACCTGCTCCTTTATGGCCAGGTCTAAGTGTGGCTCCCAAGATCGCATACTTAGACCTGTATTCCATAGAAACCAGGGGCCTCTGTTGATCACTGCTTCCTTTTGTTTTTGTGATTCAAAAATTGTGAGGAAAAAGCCACGACGGAGGATTCGAAACTTGTTTTTTCGAGAGGGAGTCTATTTCAATTTTTCCATACACATCCCGGGGCGAAGATTTTGGCCACAACCTAGTGAAACAACCAATAATCTCCTCTGAAATAAGGTCATCCTTGATGTCCAAGGCGATGACATGGTCGTCTGTCCTGAGCATTGATGCTCTTCCTCTTACTGGCTTTATCCACTTTCGTGCCAATCTATGGCTATTCACAGGAAAAACATTGCTGTTCTGATGGCTATTGACCATAAAATGAAAGTTCCTCTGATTCTGGATCGTTCTTGATGTTGTTAGGCAAGATCTTCTCATTTCTATAACCTAGGGTTACTTGGTTTGCCATTGAAAATGTCTTCACTCCAAAACCTGTACGTCATCCTATCCTGCCCCTGTTCACCATCGCATTTGCTAAATATGGTAGCATTACCTCATGCTCCCGCCTTGCTTCCGTCACTTCCCTACAAGAACAGATTTTTTTAATTCGCTCCCATTAATCAACGGCCTGGTTAGAAGCAGTTTTGTAACATAAGCGTTATGGTACCATACATATAGTGTGTGTAAAAGTGTTGTATTGGGGTACAAATATCTTGATGCATCATAAAACAAGTCATTTAGCTCAGTGTGTTGTTATTTTTACTTATCTTTTAAATATAGGAGTGTATTGTTGTTTTAAGATAGTGGTCCCTGTGCCTCTCAAAGCTTTGGAGGACAATTGTTTTTTCCTCTTTCCCCTTGTTGATGGACACAAAAAAGCTCATCAACATAGTTTAATAGTATGTATTTCAAGGTAAATAAATCCGCAGCTTCATATATGTAAATTAAATATTTTCTATTTATTAGATCTCTACCTACCTTGAAAGTTGACAGCCCATTTCATCATTCTAATTGACCCCACGGGGAATTAAGCATGTAAAAGACAAGACTGCAATTCCAGTTACTAATGTTATGATATATTCAAATGGATAGAGTGAAATGACACATTCCTTTATTTATGGTAATAAAGAAAATAGATATTTGTCACATGATGTTCAGGATCTGAGCAGGCCGCGCACAATATCCTGAGTGACAAATTTGAGCCTGGGGACCCAAGGTTATAGGTGTGAGTGTAGAGATGTGTTACACTGCTTTTGAATTTGCCCTGAATGTTGAATATATTGATTTGTGCAAGAATTTTAATAAACATAACATGAAAACAGAATTTGCAATGTCAAGAAGGCAGAAACCAACAAAGATTGAGAACTGTATTTCATTACTCCAAATAAAAATTTAGTACCTGGGTAGAATACATAATATTACAACTTGGTATAAACAACTATAAGCACTCTCCGGCTTGCATTGAGACAACAATTGTGATGAGAAAATTGAGAAGCCTGCAACACCAATGGTTATGAGTGGAGCCATGTACTCCAATACTGTGGAGGGTGCTAAGAGTACAGTTGTCTTCCTGCATCTGACGTATCCCTGTAAATTGGAGCAGGTTGCATCTGTCAAGGCACAATGGCCAAGCCGCGTAGTGTGAAAACTGATCTCCATACTTCGATTTCTCCTCTCTGCTCTCCTGTCTGACCTTGTGGCAAATAAATAGGTCATACAGAGTATGTACTATGAAATTCAAAGAAATAAACAACGGACAAGATTTAGTGAATCAATAAACAATAAGAAACAATAATAGAAGATTAATTACGGATATTCGTAATCAATAGTGACACATGATAGGAAGGACCAAAATACGGGCCATAATACCCTAAGAAAATTAATAATACAAAGTATGAAGTAATAATTAAGTATATTTGTAATCAATAGTCATAATAGGAAGGACCAAAGTATGGGCCTTAATTGTCATTCATAGATATATAATTATTGTAAATAATGACAATGAGGGGTTCATACTCTTTTGTCAAGAGGTCTAAGTAAGTGTTCCACGGCTCTTCATTATAACAACAAGATGTGTGAATATTGAATAAAGACATGGCCATGACTGTGAATAATATGCATTGCTACCTTCGGAACTGATCATATTGTCAAAATTTGCTTTTGCTGACTATATGTGGAGAAGAAGTTGGTTTTGCAAATATCTGCCAGAAGTTGAAGTCATATTGATTACTTAATATTCATGTGCAGTTATAATTTGTTCCACATCGAAGTTCTCTTTTCTTTTCGGTTGCAGTTTTGATTTGTTCCACATCGAAATTCTCTTTCTTTAATTTCTGAGATGTGGTTGCAGTATTTGGATTTCTGATATTTCTTACATTTGGGATGCAGGATGGATTTAGAGACGACTCGGTGAGAATTATAAAGGACATTCAGAAAAACCGAGGTGATTGTCAGGTACACTCATTTTTTGTTTTATTCTAAACAGTTAGTATTCGACTTCAGTAACTGGTAAAGCTGTTAGCAGGCCGTTCGCTTCTCTCTGCATTGATCTTGAGAGGGACCTACAAGTGATTTTTTTTAATAAAAACTTGATTTTGCGCTTGCTTTTCTTATACCTTGTTAATAGTTTTGTGTCATGCTAGATTGTTGTTATCTGAGTTTGATTTCTGAAGGCCATTTCAGTAATATTCATTAACTGTAATCTCTCTGCACTAAATTCATTTTGAAAAAATGGATCTTGCTATATATGGTAATGAAGATTACAGGAAGAGGTTGATATTGTCTCTAATTTACAAGAAAGATGAGAGGGCTTGTCAATAGCTTAATATATTCAAATTTTGTATTTTTTTGTTTTTCCTTTGTTATTTGACAGTGATAAAACATTCTTCTATTGACTAGTCCATTTGTTTTAGCCTTCAAGTCGTGAATGTATTGTTTTATAGATCAGCAACATATTTCTATTTAACTCTTTGAAACTGTATGCAAGGATCTTTTATCAGAGCCAAGCTTATGTTCTCCTGCTATGTTTCTCCCTTTTGTTGATAGTTCATTTTCCTTTTCTTTAATGGAAGTGGGGCTTCCATCCCCAATGCCCATTCGGGTGGGGAAAATACACAGAGATGATAGCATGGGCTTTTACCATACCATTCTCAAGTAATGTTTTAATTATTTTACATGTAAAGGTCTAAAATAAAATGAAACTATGCATAATCCAGATTTAGATATAAACAATAAATCAGGTCGAAATCACGCTGAATCATGATATTTATTGATTTAGAAAGGGAAAGGGAAAGTGCAAGATTGCAAGTAAGGAAAGACCCAGCCTGATTATACTACTATTGACTGTGTTGAAAACTTAGAATCTGGGAATAGGATCACAACAAACTCAGCCACAAATCCAAAAACTTTTAAATGCTTGAAAATGCTGTATGGGACAGGTTCACCCAGCGGGAACAAGTTTGGCCATGAATGTGTCCTGTGCCACCAAACTTGACCCTTACTGATTGTGTAAACTCCTAATCTTCCGTGTGTTCATCTATCTTTTCTTTTTGGCCATTTCGCTCAGTATATTTATGTTGCTATGTGACATTCTAGAATTTACTTCTCCTTGGATCAAACCTTAGAAACAACTCAGACAGAGAGATCAGTCCTTGACCAAGCCTGAACCAACCTCTCACTCCCTGCTGAGAAAAAGCGCTGTACTACATATCAATAGTATCAGAGCTCATGTAGTTGTCCCCATGCAAGTGAAGTGTATGTGTTTTACTCATGATCCTATATGCTCAATCAATGCAACTATGAGTAATCAAATGCAACTAGGAGGATCCTACTCTTGGCACAACAAACTTGGCAACATGCAACTACAAAGTTGTGTACATATTAGAATAAAGCTCATGGACTGCTCTTGGCAGACTTAGGATGTGTATAACCTTTGTGAATAGTGATCTCCAAGGTTTGCCTTATAATACTCTTTGTTGAATTCCCTGTGCAAGCTGACCCGAAAGTCATGCCTAGGCTGATCTAATGAAAGTGCGTAAATTATAAAGATGACCCTGTTGAATATATAACAAACCATTCGGTTCTGGGCAGTTATAACTGATAACTGTTTTGTAACTATGTAACCATCATCTGTACAATATAAATAATACTCTACCTGTGACATTTGAGCAGTTCAGTTTGCTTTCTCTGAATTCTTTCTTCTCTTTGCATATGGTAACATTGGTATCAGACTGTCCAAGGTTGTAGTTCGAGGAAGCCTCCAAGAAGCACAAACTGGAAATTTGAGTAAGCCCTAACAGGGCACGAATTTGAAAATATATGAAGGTATTTAGAGAAAATACAGTAGCAGTCAGGAAATACAAAGACCGAGGAAGCCCTTGAAGGTCGAAACTACAAAGAGAAAGATCGTTTTTAGATCTTGGCGGTCGCTGCGGATTTTATGGTTCGCAACTGTGTTTTGAAGGAGGTTATTGGCATTCGAGGTAAATCGCGGGCAAATTTCGTGGAAAGTCTGCAGTTGTGAGGGCAGAGTGCACAAAAGTTGTGCCATCATAGAAACAAGCATATACACAGTCATGGTTGGAAAAAAACCAGTCGCGAGGGGCAGAAGAAAAATCGTGGTTCGAGGAAGTTAGGATTAGAGGCGAAGCGGATAAGTGGTTCGAGGATGTCAAGATTAGAGGTGTCGTGAATATCTAATGCCGTGTGGAATAGTCAAAGATGTGGGCAAAAGTACAGTCGCCAGGAGGAAAAACGTGAGGGTAGAGGAGACAACAAGGGCAAGTCATGTGCTTTTGGTAAGTAATAATATTTTTAATATATGCAAATATAGTTTGAAGACAGTTCGAGGGGTGATTTGCATGTGAGTAATTAATTTAATAATATTTGCTGGAGTAAGTCACATATTAATTTATTATTTCCGTTACTTTGGAATAATAAAATGGCAAATATTTCACACTTGACTTTGCTGGAAATGCAAAAATTAACAGGCACTAATTTCAATGTATGGAGCCATAAGATTTTAAGGCTTGTAGAATTTTGTGATTGTGATAAAATAATCATGGGTAGTGAAAGTTGACCGACGACAAACTTCGTAGATTATGACAAACGTCATATGGAAGTGTTATTGCTCAAGTTATCGATGTCGGATGATATGATACCGGAAGAGTGGAATGCTACTATGGCAAGCACATTGTGGGCCAGTATGAGGGATAAGTATCAGACGTCAGAAACGAGTCAGGTTTTATACCTGAAGAATATGTTCTTTTCCGTAAAGTTACAAGAAGGTGGATTGCTGTCTGAGCACCTACTTTGGATGAAAGACCTCTGAGACTAGTTATCTTCCATCAACAAAAAGGTGGACGACGATGATATGGTGGCTCTGGTTTTGAACAACTTACCTTCTTCGTTTGAGTCATTTGTGGAGGCACTCCATTTAATGGTTGAAAGTCAAACACTCACGTTTGACAAGGTGAGTTCCTACCTGTTGCAAAAGGAGCGGAGACAACTTCAGGCAGAATCTAATTGTGACCAATCAAAGAGTGCTCTTGTCACACAGTCAAAGGGAAAGTGGAGACATCATTCTGGTGAGTCCTCCGCTCAGTATCAGGTCACATGCTTAAGAAGGATTGTCGGAAGCAGAAGTATGATCTTTCGCAATAGAACAAGAAGCTATGTGATGAGGAACATGTGGCAGCAGTTGCAGAAGAACGAGATTCAGATAGCGGGCATTGTCTTTATTGTCTTACGACATCATGCTCGCATGACAGTGGTACTAGTTGTTGGATCATTGATTTTGGTGCGTCCGCACACTTTTCATGTCGTAGGGACTGGTATGTTTCATTTACTGCAAATATCTATTTTGAATCAGTACTACTAGCTGATGGAGAATCACTTGCAGTAGAAGGGATATGAGATATATGCATTGTATTGAATAATGCTCATAAATTGTTGGTACGAAATGTTAAATATGTACCTTCTTTACAAAAGAATCTTCTATCTATATGTCAATTAATTGAAAATCCCAATATTTTTGTGGATTTCTATGGGAAGAAGTGTGTTGTTTCTGATGTGAAACGAAGACGGATGATTTCCCTAGGTATTGGGCAAGATGGCCAATATCAGCTTGTTGATCCTTCTAAGATCAACATGAATGCACGTGTGGAGGACAGTTCCACCATACATGATGTGCAAGAGGTTGCAGTGCCTTGGGAGGAAGCCATTCCTCACAGATCTGTTGACTTGTAGACAGTCAACCTACATGCACTTATTGTGGAGGGAGTATCCACTATACCAAATGTACGGGAGGCGGACATGCCTTGGGAGGATGTATTTCCTCATTCTGAAGAACAATTTGTTGTGGATGGAAACTCCACTATTCCAGATGCACTGACGGTGCATGGTGAAGTCACTCACTCAGAGGTACTTGCTCGAAGGACAGTAGAGCATGAACAGTTTGCTCATTGTGTTGTGAACGATATTTCCCAACAGAAAGGGATAAATAAGCAAATAGATGAGGAGTTGGTTCTCACTCCTACTACTGCGGAGATGGTTATTTCTCCCATTGTTGAGACAGATGAGACGGAGATGGTTATTTCTCCTACTATTGCGGAGTTGGTTCTAACTCCTACTGCACAAATGGTCACATTTCTCTTATTGAGAAAGTTGGATGAGCACTACATGGTGTTGCAAGGACATGATTGAGGTGACTTTGATTGCAGGAATAACTGAGTCTGTGTACAAACTCGAACAGGTTACACAAGCTTGGAACAAATTTTCCAATCCGCCTCTCCGATGTTCTGATTTCAGCACTTTGGCGATGGGGCTGACACTCTTAGCCATTGATGATTCATCACTGGTCAAAGAATCACGTAACAAAGAACCAGTGGACCACTTGCCATATCTTTTGTTCACATGATCAGATTTTTGTTTTGCGGTTCTTCTCCATTTGACAACCGCAACACAATCATGGACTACTGATTTTGAAGTACAACCTATGGCACAATCTGTAGATCTAATGACTAAACATACGGGTTTTAGGACATTTGTAAAATTTCGAGACAAACTTAGTATTGTTTCCAGTTTAGTCATTAAGAGGGGGTGTTGAATATATAATGAACCATTCTGTTCTGGGCAGTTATAACTGATAACTGTTTTATAACTATGTAACCATCATCCCTACAATATAAATAATACTCTGCCTGTGACATTCTGAGCAGTGCAGTTTGCCTTCTCTGAATTCTTTCTTCTCTTTGCATATGGTAACAGACCCTTGCATAGAAGGAAGACAGGTTTTTCAGGGGAGGATAGTTTCGTCATGAACCTGTCCTATGCTGCCAAACCTGTCCAGAAGACAGATAGATCATGAGAAAAATGGAAGGATGTCTGCAGAGGTGCATATGGACTCATTATGGAGTCCTAAGCAAATTGGAAGTGATTCTGAGAATGTGAACTGGGCAGATAGAGGTGACCAAGGTGACACATAGGTAATTGGAAGGGGCAAATGTGTGTCAAAAGAGTCAAATATATGCTGCTAGGTCCAAATGTCCTAAAATGTGTCAAAATTGAAGCTGTCAAAGGCCTCATACCAAAATTAGGTTACTGTGGAATGGCCCCTATTAATGTAGCATGTGCATGCTATATTAAAGGGATAAAAAGATGCGCACCTGAACTTATTGTTGAGGGTGTAGTGTAGAGATATGATGTTGTAGCTGAAATGTTCTGCTGTCCTGTGTCCTGTGTGAATACATACCTACAACCATGTGGAAATGCAAGTAGATCAATGTCTCATTAATGATAATCAATTTGAAAACTTGAAACTATTTGAAAATTAAAGATTGAAATATATGCAAAGGAATGAATACACCTATTGATATGCGAACTATGTTGTCATAGTTGAAGGTTGTTTGGAGACTGTCTTGGGGTTTACATGCCCCAAATATACTAACTGTTGAACACATGGAGATGCCCTTGTCAAGCTGGAGGTACGACTAAACTAAAACTGTTAACTATGGAGATGCCCTTGCTAATGTGGAGATAGGTCAACACTGAAAGTGCTGAAACTGTAGAGATGCCATTGCCAATGTGGAGATAGGGCATTGCTGAGATTGGAGAGAAATGCCTTGGGTTTAACTCAACGACCAAGCTTCAATGGATATGTGATTCTATTGCAAAACAACATGTATGTTGTCATAGTTGAAGCTTGTTTGGAGACTGTCTTGGGGTTTACATGCCCCCTCGTAATCAAACTGTTGAACACATGGATATGGCCTTGCTAATCTGGAGGTACGACTAAACTAAACCATTAAAACTATGGAGACGCCCTGCTAATGTGGAGATAGGTCAACACTAAAAGTGTTGAAACTGTAGAGATGCCCTTGCCGATGCAGAGATAGGGCATTGCTTAGACCGGAAAGAAATGCCTTTGGTTTAACTCTACGACCAAGCTATAATGGAGATGTAATTCTGTTATGAAACAACAATGTTCACTTCTGGGCCAAAGAAGTGATCAAATTTGTTCTTGATACGATACTGCAACATCTACCTCTTAGCTAAAGAGGCAAACAAACTTGATCCGAATACGGCGTAGCTTGAAACAAATGCAATACTGCAAGGAGACTGGCAATCAACCCGCCAAAGGCAAAAATGGGTACCTCTATGCAGACAAAGAAATCCAAATTGCAGATGCATGTTGTCCCACCAATTCAAAATCTGATAAACTGACCCTCCAAATGTGAATGTACTGTCTCTGATCCTCATCGACCTCATGTTCCTTTTGTGTTCCGTGTAATTGAACATTGTATATCTCAGAAATATGAATGTGATCTATCTAAAACTGTGTACTGTCTTTAAAAGTGTATGTGACCTCTCTGAAGCTATATTAAAGATATATGCTCTGATCGAATCTCTGAAATAAGCTAACTTATGCCCCTTTTGACATCAGGGATGTGCCTATGTATCACTCATCTCAAAAGAAAGAGTTATGTGCGACATCTTTAAGTCTAAAGCTTGATCTTTTTGTGTTCCGTGTAATTGAAAACTGTATATCTCTAAAATCTGAATGTGATCTATCTGAAACTGTGTACATCTGTTTGAAACTGTATTAAAGATATATGCTCTGACTGAAACTGTTTGGATCTCTCTGAAATGAGCCAACTATATGCCTCTCTTTTGACGTTAGGGATGTGCCTATGTATCACTCATCTCAAAAGAAAGGTTAATGCGCACTATGTTTAAATCTAAAGCATGAGCTAAGATAATAAT
Source organism: Taxus chinensis (assembly GCA_019776745.2). Lineage (NCBI taxonomy): Eukaryota > Viridiplantae > Streptophyta > Pinopsida > Cupressales > Taxaceae > Taxus > Taxus chinensis. The sequence goes on from CM034153.1 coordinate 758,414,225, forward strand.
GTAAAGCATCTATAAAAACATGGTAGGATATATCAACATAGAGATGATTTTCTTATGTGAGCACAATATGTAACATGTAATTCAAGGTATAAGACTAAAGTGACTGCTAGTAGTGTGTAAGATATCATTACGAGAGCTCAACCAGATATAGAATCAAGTAACAAGAAAGATATATCAGTGAAGCACATGGTAGCAGGTGTCTCGACTCTCAATAGATGCATGATATGTATAATGGCAACATGAACACTAGTAGTAACAAAGTACGAATCACGACACCAAGCATATGATATCACATAGTATAGTCAAGCACAAACATATAACAACATAATATGTAAGAAGCATCATGATCAAGAAGCACTCAAGCAATCCATTACACAAAATCAACACGACGACAACAAGAGGATCCTCTAACATGACGTGCAAGACGAGACACACACACAAACTTAAGTGAAATAACAAAGCATCAAGTAATATAGGCACACATAAGCAAACAATATCACAATCATCTATAACAAAGTAGAGTATGCATGTAAGTAATCACTCAAAAGATGTAAGCTAGAGCAAAGCAAGTATAAACAATTGGCTTAATATGATCAATGGAATCATATAAAAAGATAGAACTTGTGATACATATGAGATGCCTCTAGTGTAGGCATGCGCCCAATGTGAAAGGAATGCCCCTGGGTGCAAAAAATGAAGCTAGGAAATATTTATGAATGCATGATCATTCTGCTAGATATATAATCAAGTAACAAGAAAGATATAACAATGAAGCACATAGTAGTAGGTGTTTCAATAGATGTATCATATGTATAATGGCAACATGAACACTAGTAGTAACAAAATAGTAATATGTGTGATATGAATCATGACACCAAACATATGATATCACATAGTATAGTCAAGCGCAAACATATAACATCATAGAATATAAGAAGCATCATGATTGACAAGCACTCAAACAATCCATCACACAACAATCAACAAGATGACAACAAGGGGATCCTCTAACATGATGCATAAGACAAGGCATACACAAACTTAAGTAAAAAGACATAGCATCAAGTAATATAGACACACATAAGCAAACAATGTCACAATCATGTATAGCAAAGTATGCATGTAAGCAAGCACTCAAAAGATGTAAACTACAAAAAAGCAAGTATAAGCAATGCTAGTGGCTCAATATGATCAATGGAATAATATAAAATGATAGAACTTGTGATACATGTGAGATGCCCCTAGTGTAGGCATGCCCCCAATGTGAAAGGAATGCCCTTCTGATCATATATAACCTAGGAAATATTTGTAAATTTATGATCATATATAACATGTACAAACTGCCTATAGCTCAAGAATATTGTCTATAACATGTGCATGGAAAATAGAATTGTAAACTATGAGTAGTATGATATGAACAATGTATGTAAACATGTATCAATAAAGCAAGCAATGAATAGGTCTTGGTTTTGTATTTTAAAGTAGAGGAATGGGTATGTGTTGTTATCATTGTGTAGTTGGTATAGATGTTTGAATAAGATAAGAAATCAATAGGGGCAAGGGCCAATGCAACAAAACAATCAACGTAATCCAAGAGGCTAGAAGAATGTTCAATGAAACAGGTATTGATGTCCAAACAAACTAGAAGAATGGATGGGCAACAATCAAATCAAGAGAGGCTGTCAATCAAATATAAAACAAGGCAACTATGTACAAGAATCTACATATTTGAGCTAACATAGAGTCTAGGCTAGGGATGCCAACCTAAGACTAGAGATGCCAACCTAAGATCCGGTCGATATGATTATGTGATGGTCCTGAATCACTCGATATAATGTCACACATTTTGGATGGACAAGAGTAGGCATGCTAGTATCAAAATCCAAAAAGTAATAACGAGTTGTATAGTAACCTGAAGCATTTACACCAGAAATATGATCATGTATATGTTGTTATATGACTAAATCCCATATATTAATGGTTACAAGAAATATTAAAGGGGTGAAATATTTAAAGACTCTGTTACCCTTGTGAGAAATAAATGGGTAAAGAGGGGATAAAGCTTTGCAAAAGAAGGATAATAATAAGAACAAAGTTAAGAAAGATAAGGAGTTAAAATGAAGTAAAAAGTATTTGATCACCTGATAACATGGGTGAATATAAAAATAAAAGTGGAACCTCAATTGCATGGGTGTGAAATATTTGTTAAAGTAATAAAGTAGGTTTACCGTCTGGTAATAAAGAAGAGATATGTGAAAGGGCAGGACCCTTTCACATATTATAAATAAATGGAGAGGACCCTCGGTTCATGACATGAAATATGTGAATGTGAAATATATAAGTAGATATGAGTCAATGTATAAGAAATATTTTGTAATAGGACAACCTTAAGTGAGAAGCTGAGAGCAAGTACCTTGTGAGTGAGACAGAGTGCACATAGTGCATCCGACTGGGGATACAAAGTACACCCTAGACCTCCTTGGTTGGGGTTATTTATGTGTGTACATGTGTTCATGATACCGAATTCCTCATCTGCGCAGGTTGTGATTGTGCCGAGTGCTTCCACTTTGAAGGTTGGGTTGCTGTCTTGAAGTTCCTCCCAAGATATGTAACCTAAACCTTGTGACTTTAAATTAATACAACATTGTATTCAAGATGATATTCCTTACTTTTATGATTCCATTCCAACATGATCTTTTTCTAAGCAAGGCATTTAATTTACTTATTATGTTTTACTACACTTAATTCACTGTTGTATTAAGCTAGGATTTTCTTTCCATTGTGTCAATTACAATTAATCCAGCTAATTTAAGTATCATTCTTTCTAGAGAAAAGGCTCATCACATATGTTGCATAGCTCTAGCAGTCATGGGAACCTTATGTACTACGACCCATTGTCTTTGTCGTATGATTGGAGCTTGCTTGGGTGCTTTTATTTGAATGTTTGCAAGAGATGGTTGATGTGCGGCTATCCTTGGGAGTCGATGAGTAGATACTCTAGGTTGAGCTCATAGTGTTTATTGATGTTGTATGGTTTGTTGTTGCGGAAGCATATTGCGTAATACCTCAGGTTGTATGGGGAACTCATAAGGAACACTTTGAATCATGACAACCTTATTATTATGTACGTACTTCAAGCATTAATGTAATGTAGACGGGATGATTCACATATTACACATCCAAATACGTTCCAAAAGCATGTCATATGCCCCATTGCCAGGTAAATCTAAGAACCATGTAACTATCATTTAGTTCCTACAATATGCGGTAATGTAATGCCCCCAAGAGGGTTTTGAGTCTTTGACATTGACCACCAAATATTTTTACCATAGCCATCATACCAATCAAGTCAATGTAAGTACACCCAAGGCTGGTAAGCAATGTCATAGTGCAAATATTTTCGCTTGATCTATTGTCTACCATAAGGTTCTTTTTTGGATGTGAATCAATGAATGCACGTATGAATAAAGGCTCATTCATAGAATCATTGGGAATCTGCATGGTCAGAGAATGTAATAGAAGGTCATTCACTCACATTAGTTAGTACACCAATGAGTCTGTCTATAGGATGATCAAAGATATCAACTCTAGGAGCACATTGAGTGCGAGGAGGCTGCACATGATATGTCATAAGGAGTTCATTATTTTTCTTAGGTTCTTACGTATTTATATTTGGAGGATCTATTAGCATTTTTAAGCATTGATTCGGTTGCACAACTAATTCATTCATTGGTGTGTTGCTATTGTCTATTTGCATAGAATTGTTGTCAATAAGATCCTTAATCTTGTTGTAAGCAAAAACATTTGTTAGTCCAATGAACTACTCATCTATGATAATCTTAATATGCATTCACATGAACGTTCTTAGATTATTCTAGATGCATCAATCTCTGTAGCAGGCGGTAAAGAAATCAGATTGCATCCAAGCAATATTTGAAGCACTTGTTGAGGGGGTTGAGATAAATGCATAAATTGCTTTCCTTGAACAGTAGAAAATGCAAGCATGTTATTTGGTTGTGATATCGTATTTACTGATGTTTTATCCTATTTTTAACTTGAAATGATGTATCATTAGCTTTGGCCTTGAAGGGTGTTTTATGTTGAAATTCAGTTCTGGTGGATGCGGCAATATTGTTCCTGTATTTTAGCATATTAGCCGCAAGGAGCTTAGTCTCATAGTGCTTAATCATATGGAAAAGTTCATCAAAAGATTGATAACTTAGAAACATTATTTTGTCTCTGACTGGTTAAGCAAGCTTTGAGTGAAAATTTCTTGTAATTCACCATCTTTAATGTGCTGAACTTTGGGAAAACATAGTCTTGAATTTAAGAACATAGTCACCAATAGGCTCATTAGGTCCTTGTCTAAGTTGCACAATTTGACTTAAAAAACTACCTTTTGGCTAATGTTGATTGCAAAGTGAGTTAAGAAACTATCGGCTAATAAATTGAAACCATGTACTAAATACATTGGTATCAGAGAGCTGAATGCTCCTCATTCAGCAGGATCTTTCCAGTAATACCACAACAAACAAACATTGCACACATATAGGAACCTCATTGTTCCAACACACACAACAATAGGCACAAGTCTCTATATTTTCATGTGTTGTGTTAATGTACAAGCCGGAGTGTCTCCAATAAATAGTTGGCAATAGTTTGATTTGTGCAACGATACTTGGTTGTAGGAAACAAATATGGTTAGGAAGGAATGTTTGCACTTATGTGCAAATATTTTTCACACAACCACCCTCCAACAACCTAACAAACTAACTCCCAATCAAACTTAACCCCTTTGTGAGTGCGAACACGGCTCAACAGCAAGCTGGTTTGGAAATAACCGAAACCACCAGCCAGTGTGAAGACACACACTTCAACAATTGGTAGGGTCTAAAACTAGTCTCAGACATAGTTTCTTAAGGCATTTTAGAAAGAGCTTAGTTAACAGTTTGTCATTATCTGCATAATTTAGACATGCAACATAGAAAGCCTTGATGTGTTGTGGGTCATCCTTGCCAATGTATAATGTAGTCTTGGGTGCGACAACGCCTGTAGGTTAAGAGTAACACAGGATTTCAGGAACCAGTGGATTGTGTAATATGTTAAGAGAGCTCATCATATGACTTGTTTTGTTGGATACTTGTCGCAATTGGAAGAGTTGGGCTTCAATATTGTGAAGTTGTTGAGAGAACATGTCTTGAGTAGGATTTGTAGCATCATATGTAGTAGTATGTGTTCTATTGTTTTGGAGAATGCCATTCAATAAAGATGCAATATTAGGAGTGTGCCTTGGAGGCACAAAGGAAGCTGTATGCTGTGCAGTACTCATGGTAATTTGAGTAGTATGTGGTGCTATTGTAGTGGGTAACTGGGGCATCATTTATTAAGCAAACACGAGTATAATCAATAGTAGCATTAGTCTAAACAACTAGTGTGGAATGTGAGCCTATAAATGGTGAATTAATAGTGATAAATGTTCATTATGTATTTCCTCATATGTGGATTCCTTAACTAGCATAACGTTTTTGTCTTCAGCCACACATGTCATCACATCAATTTCATTAGGATGTAACCTAACGTATTCTCTAATGTCAATTCCATTGTGCATATCAAGATTTAGCATTTTTTGAAGCTTGACAAACAAGGAAATCGTGTCCATCACAACCAATACCATCTATAATGTATACATTAGAAACATTTACATTACTTACATTGTCCACATTATTTACAACTCTTATATTTCCATCAGTAGAAGAAGTGTGAATATTATTAACAACCACCAATTTCTTTTGTAAATTAACACGATTGAATCAAAGGAACCTAAATATGATCAACAATAGCACCACTCAATCTAGCACTTTGCATAATAGATGTAATTGACCTAACTTTCTTAGATGGCATCAGATGTAAACATGAAGTCGCCAAGAAAGCTACATCTAATGATATAAGCAACTTAAATTTGTATAAGCATCTAATGATATAAGCTACATCTAATGAAACGAGAAATCAAAATTCAGTCGAAAAATCAGATCCTATAAGGGAATGTGTGAAAGTCAAAAAGGATAAAGGAAACCGTAAAGGTTGATTCTCAATACCAAAATTGGGTTCACCAAAATGAATTAACACTATGAACATCTAAATTCAGATATAAACAGTAATTTAGGACTGAATTATGCTGAATCAGGCCAAATAGGGGCATGCTAATTGATTGATTTAGAAAGGGAAAGTGCAAGAGTGCAATTAAGAAAAAACCCAACTTGATTTTGCTGCTGATTGATTGTGTTGAAAACTCAAATTCTGGCAACAAGATCAGACCAGAATTAGCCACAAACCAAGAAAGTTTGATTGCCTGAAATGCTGTCAAGAACTGGTTCGGCCAAGGGGAATAGGTTTGGCCATGAACCTGTCTTGTGCCACCAAACTTGGCCCCTGCTGATTGTGCAAACTCCGAATCTTGTGGGCATGTTCGTCTATCTATGTTTTTCAAGAATCTTGCTTAGAATATTTGCGATACTATGCAACACTCCAAAATTTGCTTCTCCTTGAATCAAACCTATTGTTCTACAAAATAGCTAGCATGAAAATTGCAAATTTTAAGCAGGACAACTAAGCCCCCATTGAAAATTAGGCTTCCTAGTCACTGTGCATCCTTCCTTTGGCCAGATTGCCGTCAGTTTAACCTTCACCCTGGCTCAGAGGAAAGTCCTAACAAGGTTTTCAAGTTTGTTTTAGTGTGCAAGGATGATTACCCAAGGTGATAAATGAATTCAATAAGATTCGGTGCGAGATAACTTCCTCCGGGGGCCTAAAAAGGCCATTTTTGGCCATTTAGCAGCCAATAAACACCCTTCAGGAATGTTTAGGGAAAACATAAAGCATCTGAGGGTGATTCAGAGAGTATTGAAGATGTCAGAAGCAATTTAGAGAAGATTTAGGAAATAAAATCGTCATTCAGGAGACAATTTGTTCAAGACCGGGTTTTCAGGATGTGGGAAATGAAGGCTCCTCGGTGAAACCTGACTTCTCCGGATGATTTCTGGGAGTTCTCGAAGGATTTAGAAGGAAATCAAATAGGCATTGGAAAGCTATGTGAATCCTCTACAAGGTGGAAACATCATATTTCCTTCAAGGCTCAAGACTTCCTGAGGTATTTCAAAACTTTGCAACTGCCCCTCTAAGTTCAAAGTGAAATAGGACCTAAATTTTGAGTTGCAGGAAGAATTAGCTTTTGGGAATCTTCCATTGATCTTAAAATTTCATTTGGATTCAAAATCATATAAAATTTGACCCCAAATCATTTTCCTAAGCTCCAAGGTGAAAAACTCAAGTTCAGTGTCCAAATTTGGACATTCGAGGCAAAAATTGGCTTTCCAAAATGGAAAAGTCACACTTTGGACTACTCTTGTGTCCCCTATGTCCCCAAGGGATAAGGGGGATAAGGGGGACACCAAAGTGCGACCTCAACCTCCTCTCCAAGTTGCACTTTGGCTCTCTTGGTCCCAGGTGTACCCTCTGCCCCCCATGGTGCAAGGGGGCAAGGGGACACCAAAGTGTGACCTCCCTCCCTCCTAGGTCGCACTTTTGTCCCTGGTGTCCCTTTATCCCCTAATCCCCCAAGGGACACGGGGACAAAAAAATGTGACCAAGGCATGCATGTAACTTTTGGACCACCATATGACCCTGTGCATTAGCCCTTGGACACCATACTTCACCAAACCCCTCTGGTGTCATTTCCTAGCCCCCAGTACCTCACTTTCAACCCCCACAAACTCCCAAGGGAATACATTGGACACCTTGGTGTGCCCCTTTGTCCCCCTAAGGGACAAGAGGGACACAAAAGTGCGACCTAGTGTCTTCCATGCAACCGCTAGGATCAAAATATGGTCAGAAATTGCACAAAAAGCACATGAAAACTTCACCAAATCTTCCCCTCACAAAAGTTAGCGATTTTTCTTGTAAATTGTTGTTGAAACCTCTCCGACCTCCATTAATGGCTTGACATGCCATCAAAAAAATGACATCAAGTTGCTTTTTCGTTTCTACTGGAGATCCGCGGGTGAAATCATCTGAAACTTGGAGCGAATGTTCCTCAAAAAATCTACTTTCATCCAAGCCATTTTTTGCATGATGAGGTGGCTGATTTTTGGAGATATGGAGGACTGAGTTTTTCTCAATATTATTGCCTCCTTCGATAAAATAAAATTGCCTCATTTTCTCCGCCAATGAGAATTATCTAAAAATCAGAGTAGAGAATCTTGGAGCAAAACCCAAAATCCTTCAAGAAAGTTTCATACGAATCTGACACATGCAGGTCTCCTTTCTAAAATAGACAAGTACTTAGAGCCACAAGTGTCTAAAATAGTAACTTTCTAAAAAAAGTAAGTTTTGGGAATTGGTGACACTCCGAATGAACAGGAAACATCAGGGAGTGAAAACAATGAAAAATTTTAAAAATAACAGTCCTGGATAGGACTTGCTAAAAATAGTAAGTCTTGGAATTGAGCTCAGAAAGTTGTGGCAACTCCCATTTTGCTTATCTCATTGATTTTTTCCATCATCGTAAGGCTGAGAAGTGGTTTCGTGGCCCAAACAAGAAAGAAAACCCCCCCCGCAGGCTCTCAAAGCATCGTTCCAGAGGTGATTTCTGCAAGGCACAATCTGATGCAAGAGGGTGGAGGATCTAACTCATTCCAATTATGGTAGAAGAGAGCCATCCTAGTTGAATTCATTCATGAAAAGGACATCATACGGATCACATTGTGTCGAGGGGAACAAGTGTGAAAGATAGTCACTTGGACAATAAGTGAAATCAGGAACATCTTGTGGTCTATGAGGGATCATGAAACATCAAGAGCTCCATTGTAATTTAAAGTCATTGAGGAGATGGTCATCAGGGATCATGATGAGAGAAGCTCACCATGAGTGATAATGGTAGTCATCTCAAGCAAATGCATACCTTGTGAAGTGTTTCTAAACACTTGATCCATGCTTGATAATGTCCTCACATCTTGCAAGTTAGAGGAGGTAACATTTCACTGTTTCAGTGCAGTATGGAGGTCATAGAACATGGAACTCATCCCTCAAACATTTCTTCAAGTTTCATTCAGGGATTCAATCTTGCTCTGGAGGAAGAAAACCCATATCCACGAGGAGTAATTGAGCAAAAACATGCTCATATATCATAAGTAGTGCTTCCACTTAGGTGACATCTTGGGTCAAGAAAGTGAATTGAGGAGTCATCATGTTCAAAGTTGAAATGTAAATCTCAAAGAGATAAGTCACATGATGATCATCATATTTGAAAGACCAAAATGTCATCCATTCCCATGAGAGACATGTGAGAAAAATGGTGCATGAATCATCCATAGATATGATTCAGTTCAATGTGGATTATAAATCTAGAAGGATAAGGAAATGATCTTCACCTGAAGCACCATGTTTGTAAGAATGAGAAATCATCTTAGTTTCAGTTGATGCCACTCATGCGGTAGTGTTATTAAACATGCATTCAAACCATGTATTGTGATCACACTTCAAAGGAGGAAAGACATTACAACTACCTCATTTAAGTCCAATAGGTGGCCAGATGAGAAGCATCTCATCCAAGGAGTATTCCTTCCTATTTGAAAGTGTGAAGGTATATCTTAGTAAGTGAAAGACAATCATGAAATGGTTTGAGCATCACCTGGAATTGATTCTTGGTCACTGAGGTGAATTGTGCATGCCTAGAAGAGTAAGGAATCTGATTCCCATATCCTAAATTCTACATTGTGATCAGAAAGAATCATCATGTTCCTAGTCACAATGCAAACCTAATAACAATGTTTTTGAGCATAATTATCTGATGCTTTGGGATGTTTTCAGTGAATCTCACGTCATGCCTAGAGGAGTAAGGAATTGATTCCCATATCCTAACTCATACCTTTTGATAAGAAAGAATCATCATGTTCCCATCATAATGCAAACCTCATAACAATGTTTTTGAACACTTATCTGATGCTTTGGGATGTTTTCATGTCTCGCGGAAGGAAGAGACTGTGATCACATAGTCCTTCAAGTCAGGAAGTTATTCATCAACAACAGCTTCATATTCATTAGAATGGTCTACCCTTACCACTCTCTCTTCCTCCTTCTCTCTCCATATTATAATTCCTCACTAAGAATGTATGTTTTCCCTGTTTTTTCTTATTCACTTAAGTGACCCTCAATTCAACATTGTAAGAGTCCTTTTTCATTAAAAAGAAAAAGAAACACTTTCATTCCCTAGGAATGTGGAAGGTCACAAGTGATGAGGAAAGGTGAAAGGTCATGTGGGGGGAGATAATAGGACAATTTGTAATTATATAAATTTGAATGGCTCTGATATTCAAAGGGTTGGAAATTGTTGATTGATTGTATGTTGTTGAGATTTGTCACTACTACATCAAGCAATAAAAGCTGCATTTCCTCTATTTCTTTGTCCATGTTCCTCTGTTATCTCTCCCTCTAATTTCCAATTTTGTAAACATTATGATCTTTTAAAACCAAGAAAGGTATCAGTGCCTTTGATAAATGAATCAATAGAATTATGTGTCTATGATTTATTAGTCTTATTATTGTTAGCATTGTTATGTTCTTCGAATTGAATGTGGACCTACTATGGTTGATGTATGTGAATTTTGCAAGCCTACTTGCAATATTAACCCTTTCTCTTTATTTATCCAACTCCTTTTTACCTCTCCTCACTGCAAATTCCTCCCTTGTACCTTCGTACAAACACTTTGCTACTAGGTTCTATTGGAGTATTCCCATCTGATTTCCGGCCTAACGGCCCACCCCCACAATTTTAGGTAGTTTACATTCAATAATGGGAGCCTCCCCATACACAAGGAGGAGGGGTTTAGCACTATGACTGTTGGTGGAAACCAATAATTTGCACTGCAATAAATCATTTCACCAAAATTTTTTGGCGACTCCGCTGGGAAGATCTGTCCTCTGTGCACCCTTAAAAGATCTCTAAAAATCCCAAAAAAAATACATGTTCAAAAAATCCATAAAAACTGAAAAATACCAAAAATACCACATGAATGTTTGAAAGCCTTGTTGAATTTCCTACACAAGTCGACCCAAAAGTCACACATAGGCGGGACTTAATGAAAGTGTACAAATTACGAAAGTTGATCGTTGCAAAGGAGGATAGGTTCAGTTAGGGTGGACAAGTGTGGCCGGAGTCATGCCGTGTTGCTGAATCCGTCTAGAGGTTAGAAACAACTTAGGAGGAAAATGGAGGGCTGTTTGTAGAGGTGCACTAAGAGTCCTATGGAAACTAGAAGTGATCTTGAGAGTGAACAAGACAAATAGAGACGACCAAGGTGATGTGAAGGTAATTAAAAGGGGCAAATGTGTGTCAAAAGAGTCAAAGAGTCCAAATGTCGTTAACAATATCAAAATTGATGTTGCCAAATGCCTCATACCAAAATTAGGTTATTACAGGTTGGAAAAGCATTTTCTTTTAGCATTCTTATCTATGGTTGGAGCATTATCTTGGCTCGATATAGATTGCATGTAGTTTGTGTGTGACTGTTGCGGCAACACATGCTAGGTGGTGCACACTATGGTCTGAGCTACCTTAATGGGCTCACAACTTGGATTGGATGTAAGAATCGTTCTACAAGCATTTTGAGCCCTGTGGGTCACTAGCTCAAAATTGCAAAAAACAATCTTGGCTTAACCTAGATTTGCAATTTTCTAGTGTTAATTTTTGCGGGTTGCCTTTTCCTTGTGTCTACCTTTTGACCTACCTTTGCTGGTTTGTGTAATGCATGCCTTGCGGCTATGCGAGTCTGCTTGCATTGTGTTCTTTTTGGACTTCCTAGTTAGAGTTTTCCTTGCCCCTACTTTCAAATTGCCTACTTAGCATCTACTTTGGGCCATCTACCTAGCTTTTTCCTTGGCCCAAAACCAAGTAATCATGTCAAATCTCTTATGTAAGCTTTGAAGAGGCACCCCTTAACTCTCCTATAATTAATTTCTCCAGTCTCTTGCCATGACAAAGGTAAAAATAAAGTCAAGCAATATTGAAAATGTATGAGCTCAAGTGAAACACCTTGGTTGGGAGAAAATGTCTCCCAAAGACAAAGAGCCTATCATTCTCATCAATTGAAACTAAATAATCTTTCACACCTAACAAGATATTTGGCACAAATCAAATCAATTATAGAGCAATCTAAGTAAGTCAAATTATCATAGATAACTATCATAGTTCACAATCTTTGTATAAGCCACATATATATTTGATGTAGTTGATCCTACCCTTATAGGATGGCATATTGACAACCACAATTCGCATATTCGTACTTGGAAAATACTTGGCAGGCCACAAAAAAAAATTGACTCATAAAATAGTCAACTTAACAAATACCTAAATTTATGTAAGAAACATAAATTTTATGCAAAATATAGTTGCAAAATGTATCAAATGAGTCTGAAATGTTGGGGAAGTGCTTTCTATTAGATTTGAATAGAAATATAGTACAAAATCACACTATTATGTGAATACAACAACCAGCTGATAAGTCTTATGGATTTATGATGATTGTCAATGAAAATCATCATCATAAATTTGCATATCTATGTAATTTACGAAGTACAATTATTTACAATTTCCAAAAACTTGCCAAAATAGAAAAAAACCTCGTAATTGCCAAAAACGTGCGAGTAATCCTTAAAAAATTGCATGTATTCGCGAAATACTTGGTTGGCAGGTTTGACAAGTTTTTGGGGAGTTTACTCGCCCAACTAATAATCTAGTGAGTACGCGCCAGAGTTTACAAACAATGACAACAAAAAACCATCTAAATCAATAATGTTTGTAGAAAACCTATGGTGGGATCCAAGAGGCCGCATAGTTGAGGACACAAACCTATATAACGTCCTCAAACATGAGCGTAGACCAACATTCATGTATACAATCATCCCTCGCAACAGTCGGCAAACCATGATATTGCAACCTTCACCAACCAATTGGCCAAGTCTCTGTTAATGAGAATGTTAGGAACTATTTTGCAGTCTAGAATGCTGTCTCTTCAAAAAAAGATGTAGGATGAGGCGTAGAATGACTTCAAAATGTGGATGTTGATATGGCTTGGATGTGGAAGATATGAGCATTAATCACTCCTTACAAAGAGATAAATCCGGCGAAGTCCCATAAATTGATTCCTTTGGTTGAGAGGAATGAATGCTTAAAGTCTTACTCATCAAAAGTAAAGGGGTCACCATGCTCCATAAAAGTCATCTTAGGATAAGCAATGCCTACCATAGTCACCTAAGATTTTGGGATTGGGGCGGGGGGGGTGTTGGGACAAGGTTTATGGTATGGCGAAAAATATCTTGGATTTTGGGGACAATGGGGGAATGACTGCGGGGCGACAATTAAAATAATATATAAAATTATAAATATTCAAAATATACAAATAAATTTTAATTTTTTTTATTAGTAGTAGTTAATGCTAGTCCACCATCTACATTTGTGCTTGATATTTTTATTTATTTATATATTGCTCTTGATTCTTATTATGTCTTTATATTATAATATAGTTGGGTTATGGGCAAACATTTTGGCCTATGCCTTAGTGATTTTGTCATCTACACAACCTTTCTCCTCATTTAAAATTATACATATAGGCATAGTTTACTATTATATACTCGATGAGTAATTGTTGAGCCTACGAATAATCGTAAAATTTTCAATTGGGTGAGTTTTTCTTGCTTATACTCATGAGTCTAGAGTCACTAAGTTTTGGTGAGCTTTATGAGAGTATGCATGGGTTGGTGTACCAAGTATTTGCCGAGTACGAGTATGTGAACTATGCATATATGCTTTGTCAAGTGATTGGAGCTTCTGTCTTGAATTTTAATTAGATTTATACATACAAACTTCTTATCAAATACAAATGATTGGCTTCCAAACACAATCTTACATTACAAGAGTACATTAAGTACTTCCTAAATTTGTTTATTTTTAAAGTTTATTTGAGCCCAATGCAATGGTGTAGCTAGATTGGGGCCCTCCATTACCAAACATTGGGAAATCTTAGAAGGTGATTGAGTCATTAATCAATGTGGAACCCTTCAGTGGGTGAATCAATGTGGAACCCTTTAGTGGGTGAAACTATGTACAAATTAAAGATAAACACCATGAGATAGATACGTATTTGTGTTATTCAAATAGCTATATTTAAGATATCTGAACTACTAATTAAATCTTTAAAATAGAATAAAAATCTTTTTTTTTGGAGGGTGGGTGGGGGTAATGTTGACGTTCCCTAAAAATGGGGATGTTTAAGGGATGTCTCAGAAACATCACCTGATTTTTAGGGATGTCCCCCTTGAAATGTGCTAAAGGGAAGCCTGGGGGGACATTCCGCCTGTCCCGCCATCCCCAAGACGTACTGGATGTCCCAAACATTTGTAGGATGGGGGAATCCGACCCGTGTAACACTGGTGCCTACTCTCTTGTGTTCAATATTTGGCTCAATAGGATCAACAATCCCCTATCCGCTACCTATATACCCCATTTTTTGGAGTAATTTTTAGCCAATGTGGCTAGTGTGCGTCTCAAATCCACTAGGAGAAGCTCCCTCATGAGCATTATCCAAAGTGTCATCATGGACAAGTGAATTAATATGATTATCAACAAGAGAATTATTACCATGAAAAGAATTTCCCTCATCCATGCAAGCATATGGTCCTTGAGGCCTATGAGAGTCATGAAGATGGAACAAAATTGGGAGAACCATGACTATGGAAAGTACTAGTGTCATAATCATTAGGAATTCCATTGTTGGAAACAATACCAATATTAGAAGTGTCATCATGGGAAGTATTGACATTAAAAGCATTGTCCTTATCATCTAAAGCATCGCCATTCAAGGAACGTCATCATCAATAGGCCCATCATCTTCTATGGAGATAGATTCCTTTTTTATTTCAAGTGGGAAAGTGCACCTCTTTTTCATATTCTCAAGTTGTTCAACCATTTGATCAATGACGCGTTTGCAGTTCCTTGTCCAACAACCACCTGCCCCAATTTTTGATACTTCACAAGAAGAGTATTGCAATTATGTGGTTGACAGAGAAGAAATTTCTGCCATATCATTCTAAAATTGCTTGCTCATCAGTTTGAACTTCATGATCAATGCAAGCCTTTACCAAATCCATATGAAGCAAATCCTCAACAAAAGTACTAACATAATCATTAGGATCGTCATCTTGAGAGGAAGTATCAAAACAACTCAATTGTCAGATTCATTATGACAGGGGCGTTTGCTCATGGAAGCTATATTCCTCATTAGGGATTATAATCCAGAACAAAATAAGGATAATGTTTTGGCGAGAAAGTTGGAGCATAAGGAAGCCATAATATCTCATTTGAGTTGGGCTAGTTTATTCCTAGGTTTTCATACCTTGGGACTTTTATGTTCATAACGATGTTATGCTAGCTTTTGGTACTCCAGAAAAACGTTTTTTTCAGGTTTTAGAGAAGTAATTTCCTCATCCTTAGCCAACTCATTATCTATCATGGCCAATTGATGACTGGGCACTATGATCTCATCAGAAGACTTGAGATTGTATTTTTCTTCTCCCTAACTAGGCTTAGGACGAGATATTCCCACTTGGTTTCTTGAAGAGCCTTATAAGAGTCTTCTATATATCATTAGGATAATCTCAGTACCAAATGTGGTAGTATAGCTCACATGGGACATAATGACTTAGATATGCTTTTGCCAAGTCTATCATACAAATCCAGTCTTCTCTCTTGCATATCATACATGGATTCCTCTTCTTCATCATTGTTGGAACCCCATAGGGCCATACCAGTTTCTTCTTCCACCCAATGTAATTATCCCTACTGAGCATTGGAACAGGAGCCATATATTGATAATAGATCATAAATCACCAAACCAAAAAATTCTATAGTTAACAATTTTTTTTGAAGAACACTTGATTTTTTACCATTTCAGGACCACTTAAAACATTGCAGATATGTAATATATGAAGATACTTGTTTTCACATATAGGACAATTATTTTTGATAAATCTGCCTGAAAAGGTGGAAAAAGCAAAAATTTACATGATTCTAGCAATTGCCGTAGAAGAGAGAAACCTTGTTTGGTCATAATTTTTTCATCCAAAGTTGAAATTTTGCAAACAAATACATTCTGGAAAGCTTTTGAGCTGAACCAAACGGCGATTGCTAACGTATGCAAAGAGAAGAAAGAATTCAGAGAAGGTTGA
Source organism: Taxus chinensis (assembly GCA_019776745.2). NCBI lineage: Eukaryota > Viridiplantae > Streptophyta > Pinopsida > Cupressales > Taxaceae > Taxus > Taxus chinensis. Next base: position 758,430,500 of record CM034153.1, read on the forward strand.
ATGCACACACAAACAAGTGTGGCAACATTTATTATATAAGAGTAGGGGGTTACATAGTGGTTTTCAGTTTACATTTAGTTAGAGGCAGTTCCTACATAACTGATACTTGTAATATAAATATTCAACACTCCCTCTTAATGAATAAACCAGAAATAATACCAAGTTTGTCCTGAAATTTTACGAATTTCCTAAAGCGCATATGCTTAGTCATTAGATCTATAGACTGTGCTATAGGTGGTACTTTGAAATCAGTAGTCCATTGTTGTGTTGCGGTTGTCGAATGGAGGACCACAAAACAAGTATCTGGTCATGTGAATAGAGGATATGACAAGTGGTCGACTGATTCTTCGTTACGTGATTCATTGACCAACGATGAATCATCAATGGCTGAGAGTGCCAGCCTATCTCCAGAGTGCTGGAATCAAAAACTTAGAGAGGTGGACTTAGAAATTTGTTCCAGGCTTGTGTAGCCTGTTGGAGTCTATACAAAGAATTTGTTAGCCTGCAATCTAAGTCACCTCGATCATGCCCTTGCAACACCATGTAGTTCTCATCCAACCTTTTCAGGAAAGCATGGTGAAGTGCCTTCCAATCAAATTGAGTTGTTAAGGAGAGAAATGTGACCATCTGTGCAGTGGAAGTTAGAATCAAATCCACAATAGTAGGAGAAACAAACATCTTCGTCTCAGTAGTGGGAGAAATAACCATCTCTGTAGTAGTAAGAGCGAGAACCAACTCCTCCGTCTCATCAATAGTGGGAGAAATAACCATCTTTGTAGTAGTAAGAGTGAGAATCAAGTCCTCTGTCTCATCTATTTGCTCATTTATCCCCCTTTGTTGGGAAAGGTCTTTCACAACACAATGAGCAAATTGTTCATGCTCTACTGTCCTTCGAGCAAGTACCTCTGAGCGAGTGGCTTGACATGCCTTCTCACCATGCACCTTCAGTGCATCTAGAATGGTGGAGTCTTCATCTATAAAAAAGTGTAGTTCAGAATGAGGAAATCCATCCTCGCAAGGTATGTCCGCCTCCCGTACATCTGGTATAGTGGATATTCCCTCCATAATAAGTGCAAGTAGGTTGACTATATCTAAGTCAACAGATCTGTGAGGAATGGCTTCATCCCAAGGCATTGCAACCTCCTGCACATCTCCAGAATGACGTCTCCACTTTCCATTTGACTATGTGACAAGAGCATTCTTTGATTGGTCACAACTGGATTCTACGTGAATTTGTCTCCACTCCTTTTGCAACAAGTAGGAACTCATCTTGTCAAACGCGAGAGTTTGACTTTCAGCCATTAAATGGAGTGCCTCCACAAATGACTCATATGAAGAAGGTAAGCTGTTTAGAACTAGAGCCACCATATCATCGTCATCCACCTTTTTGTTGACGGAAGATAACTGGTCTCAGAGGTCTTTCATCCGAAGTAGGTGCTCAGACGTCGATCCACCTTCTTGTAACTTCACAGAAAAGAGTATATTCTTTAGGTATAAAACCCGACTCTTTTTTGACGTTCGATATTTATCCCTCAGATTGGTTCGCAACGTGCTTGCCACAATGGCATTCTGCACTTCTAGTATCATATCATTCGAAACCGACAACTTGAGAAGTAATAGAGCCTCCTTATGACGTTTGTCATAATCAACAAAGTTCGCGGCAGGTCTGCCTTCGCTGCCTGTGATTACTTTATCACAATCTCGAATTTTTGCAAGCATCATAATTTTATGGTTCCATACATTGAAATTTGTGCATGTTAACTTTTGAGAATATGGCAGAATCAAGTTTGAAATATTTGGCATTTATTATTCCAAAAAGAGAAAAAACAGAAATAATAAACAATACCAAGAGTCTTATCATGGTCTCAACGGTAGTAAATGATGCACTTTCGCCACGACTAGAATAACACTCGACTTGGAATTCAGCCCTAGGTTGTAGGCAGGATATTTGATTGGATTTACGACTGTATTCACGATGTTAAAATTGCGACTAGGGTTTCTTTATGTCATGAGTGTATTTCTATCAAATTTCTGTCTACAAGAAACTGTGAATGAAAAAACCTTTCCCTTTGTATTTTCGATTGTGGAAAGTCGTTTATGTGCCCCTGCTACTCTTGTTATTGCATACGATAGTGGGGAAAATCTCTTTTTGCTCTCGTAATTCTGTTTGCGACTGGATGTCTGCGAACTGTAAATATATGTCTTCTACGGACGGATATTCACAGTATTTGCCTTTGAAATACGCTAATAAACAAGACATATCTACACCAGATGACTTTGTAATAGTCGTTCTTCCTTACATGACTGTAAATGCAAATAGTTTGTGCCCTATCAATCTACGACTCGACTTCCTCAAAGTGTTGCACTCTCCTGTACCCTTCAAGGGCTTCCTTGGGCTGCGAACGTTTGCTTTGATACCAATGTTAGCATATGCAAAGAGAAGAAAGAATTCAGAGAAGGCTGAATGCACACACAAACAAGTGTGACAATGTTTATTATATAAGAGAAGGTTACAAATTGGTTTTCAGTTTACATTCAATTAGAGGTAGTTCTTAATTGCATAACCGATCCTTGTAATATAAATATTCAACAACGATAAATAAAAATATGGACAATTTGTTACAGATTTTTGCACTCAATAGAAGCCCCAAACCCTAAAACTTCCTAGCATGTATTGGCACAAATCCAACATCAAAGTTATATTAAAATATAAGAGTTATAATTTAGTATTTAATAAATATTAGTTATGTATTAACTAATAAACGGTTGTAACCAATTCAACAGTTTTGTAACCATCTCTCACATAATAAATTGATGGATACACAATGAACATGTGTCCGTTCCGGTTTCTCTTCATTCCTTGTGCACATTTTCTAACATTGGTATCAAAATTGTTGGTACTCGAAGGGATTTGCAAACCAAAGGAAGAACATTCTAACTAAGGACGAAAAATAAAGAATAAAAGAAAATTGCGAGTCAAGATCACGAAAGAAAGTCATGAAGTCTAGAGGCGAGTTTCAAAGGGCACAATTGTGAATTTCAGAGATTGGAATTTATAGTTGCAAAAGGGCACACGAAAACATGTCTAGAAATATCGCAATATCTAGTTGCGAAAAGGGCATATTTACAATCTCGAAAGGGAATGAAAGCTTCAGTTTGCAAAAGGGCACGAAAGCCGGGTAGTTTATGAAAGGGCATGAAAGCTTGTCTAAAAAATAAAAATAAAAAAATCGCAAATGTAGAAAATGTCATTCACAGTAGTCGTGAATCCATATGGAATGAATCGTAAGGGCTTGCAAAGTGGTTGCATTGAGTTGGAAAACTAAAAAATGAGGTCGCAATGGCCAGCAGTAATCCAGTCATGAAATATACTTCATTTCTGCGATTTGCCATTAATATGCCATTCACGAATCTTTTTTAGGGCACAAGACAAAATCCGTATATGAATTTCAGATGTTTTTTTTAGCTCGGCAAAAAGAAGACAAATTTTCTCTAGTATTTCAATTTCTTCAACAATGTAGTTATTTATTTTGTCCAATCAAATCAAAATCTAGTTGTATAAATTTAAGAGGTATTATTTCATTTTAAATGGAAATTTCATTGGAGAAGTATTTGGGATTCAACTTTACACTTGGAAAGTTAAAATCCAAATGCAATTAATGAACAAAAATTTGTGGGGTATTGTTAATGGAAAAGAGACACAACCCACCGAAGCTGCCAAATTGTTAGAGTGGGAAAACCGTGATGATAAAGCTAAAGTTATAATCGGGCTTGCTCTTTCTGATTCTGAACTTGTTCATATAGATTTAGACAAATCGTCCAAAGATATAAGGGATAACCTGAATAGGTTGTTTGGGGCAAAAACAATGAGTGCCAAATTTTCTTTAAAACTTCAACTCTTTCGGTTCAAGATGGTTGATGATGTTACTCATGTCCAGTCATATAAACAATTTGAGATCTCTTCTTAGACAGTTAGCATAGATTAAAACTCCAATAGATGACGAAGATTCTAAAGCCACTTTTTAAATAATTTACTTTCTTCGTATAACAATGTCATTTTTACTCTCAGTCAAATGCCTTCACAAAGCCTGGAAGATATGATTTCAGCTCTCTTAGCTGAAGAAAAAAGAACAACTGTGGACGATACAGAAGGTAATTCTTCACATGAAAATGCACTATACTTCCACACGAGAAATAATCACAAAAAATCAGATAAAGACACTAGACAAGTTGAGTGTTATTATTGCAAGAAAAGAGGCATACAACTTGGAATTGTCGCATTCGAGCTAATGATGTTCTCAAAGGCAAACTCAAAGATAACCAACAAGAATCAAATGCGGGCTTTGTTGACAATCCACCAGATGTTGGAATTTACTTGAGATTTTATTGATGAAGAAGAATACATACTCTAAAGAAGTCAATGTTTTCATGACAGGAAGGAATCCAGTGTAAGTAAAACTTGGCATGGATGGCTGCCCAAATAGTTCGGAGTCTATGGATCTTTGTATTTTACCCTTACAAGGGTCACGAGACAACTTAAGGGAGCACTATGGAAGTAGCTCAACATGGAAGGTTGTCCAACAATTTGGGAGATTTTGTAATTTGCGGAGGTGGAATTTGGTAACTTGGGCATTCAACTCGGGAACTACACCTCGACAAGGGTTAGGGAAACAACTTTATGGAATTCTACTTGGTCCAAGATCTGTAGTTCAAAACAAAAGCTTCTGAAGATTGTAATTCTATCTTCTTTCTATTGTGTGAGTCTTAAGAGGAGGGGTATTAAAATGTAAGACTTATAATTTAGTATTTAGTTAATATTAGCTATGTATTAATTAATAAATGATTGTAACCAATTAAACCATTTTGTAACCATCTCCCACATAATAAATGACGAACACATAATGAACATGTGTGCATTTAAGTTTCTCTTCATTCCTTGTGCACATTTTCTAACATGTTAATCAAAAAAATATGTTGGAATCATGTTTCAGAGGGAGAATAATACCCAAAAAATAGATCTGGAAAATTCTGCATAGTGCACAAAAGATGAGGTTTATGTGAAAACCCCTAACTTGGTGATAGCTTGGGTAATTTTAAGAGTTGGGAGCTTTCGTTTGTGCTGCAAGGTCTTCACACCTCTACCAATCACCAACACAAACACATCTTTTTGAAGCCTACATCGTGGATAAGAAAATGTCGAATGCACCTTGAACACCTTCAAATCTTAAGTCTCAGGTCAGAAAAGAAAACACAGTCACATACCTTTGAACAAGGTACAAGACCACAAAAACATTGACACAATCTTCTAGTGATCACTAAGCCTCCACACACCTTGCAAGAGATAGGACCAATCCCAAGGAGCTATCCCCTTGGCTATGATACAACATTAGAAGTTAATGACAAGTTCCATTATCAAATTAACAAGCTCCATTGAACCATAGAGAGCATGAAAACACAAAGATATCATGGTATCAATCGGTACTAAAAGCAACTTGCTATTAAATAATGATGAATAATTTGTATGAAATTGAATGTGAAATGAGGTATACAACGCAAGTATATAGATGGATGACATTCCAAACCTTAACAATAATAAAATAGGTTAGTTTACATGTCCTCACAACCCAACTATACCTCTTATGGTATCATATATCCAAACGATGCCCGAAGTGGGCGTACATCCTCGTACTCCAAGGATACTACAACTAGATTGTTTCATTACGTATACGGATACGGGTACGAGTACGAGTACGGTACATTGATACAACAAAAATTTTAAAAACTTCGGGTACGATAAGCTATTGGGTACATTTTATATATATATATATAAATATGTATATAAAATTATAAATTTAAAGAAGCATTTGCATACTTACTGAAATTTAATACTCGTACAAATTACAATCATTCATAGAACATTAAAACAAATTTCCACTACTTTGAGAACTGAGACTTGAGTTTGTATTGATTCATAATGTTCAAAACATAATAGTTAATAACATAATACTTTCAAGTTCTCAACTTGCTTCACTTTTAGTTTCCTAGGCCTAAAATCCTAAAACATATCATCTAGATGATCCTCAAAATCATCTTCATGGATGGCACTTGCAGCTCCACTCCCACTAGCTCAACTGTCGAACCCTTGTGAAGGGCTCCCTGGAAGTTCGTCATCAATGCCAAGTAGTGAAACACTTGACAAACAAGCAGTAGAAGCTTCAAAGTCCACGGTTTCAGGTTGGATGTCTAAAAGCTTGTTAGGACCACTAGTATACTCTTCTGTCTTATGCTTTAAGAGGCGCAAGGTGTAATGTACATTATACTAGATCCTCAGCCTTCTTCGATGCCAACATGGTGCGTTTGGCTGAGTGGATGAAGCCATAAGTACTCCAGTTTCGCTTTGCAGAAGAATTACTAGCCACATGTCACAAAAACTAAGTATTATTAATATAAAAAGAGTGATATCATTTTAAATTTTAATTCTTAATTGGTAATTGAAATACCAAATAACAAGTTAAACTTCATACCTGTGAGAGCAATTTGATTGTAATAGGTCGTAGGAACTTGGCATCATGGCCATGTACAATCCACCACATGATTGGATTCAAGGTGGCTTTGTCACAAAGAGCCTCTACCTCTCCCATGCTACCTCCTCAAGATACAAATATCTCCATCTCATTGCGGACTGCACTAGATATAGCTGGATCAGGAAACAACCTCCTGAATGTTGCCCTCGTCCCATTTGCAACCTCTTGCTCATCATATGGTCGCTACCTATTAGGTAACCCAACTATTTCACTCCTGTAATATTTGAGATTTAAGGCATAAGGAAGGAGATGCAATGAGGTGGTCATTTTGTTCCACCTTTTAATGACCACACTTTATAACTTTATTGTAAATTTTTTCCTTAGGGTCCTGTTCTTTGGATTGTATGATATCTTTGATTTTCTCAAGCATGGGGTCAATGTTATCATATATTTCTCCAATGTAAGCACTATCTTTGTCTACAAATTTGATCATACTTAGAATAGGCTCCATGAAACTCAACAAATATTCAACTTTTTCTCACCATTCATCATCAAAGATTCATGTCTTTATCTTTTGGGCCCTCTTTGTATTTGCTTGCCTCCAAACGGTCCAAGCATTATCAATCACCATGCTACTCAAAACATGTCTCACCTTCACAAGTCGTCTCAAGAGGAGTGTGTGAGAGACAAGCCTAGTCTCAACAACCTATTAAAAGAGAATGGAAACAATTCAATAACAACACAAATTGAAATTGATTTAAAATTAAATATTAAAATGAGAAACTTAAAAACTTAAAATGTAAAACTTATAAGTTATGACTTACGAGTTGTTCCCTTACCTTCAACAACTCCAACTTCGAGAATCTTCTGAATATGGCTTGAGACATGTGATGGTTGGTGACAAACATTTGAATCTCGTTTGCCTCTATGTAGATTTTCTCAATTCATGTAATTTTCCCAATCTTTTGCAACATCAGATTCAGGGAGTTATGACTTATGAGTAGTTCCCTTACCTTCAACAACTCCAACTTTGAGAATCTTTTGAATATGGTTTGAGACATGTGATGGTTGGTGAAAAACGTCTGAATCTCGTTTACCCCCATGTAGATTTTCTCAATCCATGTAATTTTCCCAATCTTTTGCAACATCAGATTCAAGGAGTTTATTGCACATGGTGTCCAAAATATGTGTTCATACCTACCCTCTACTATCAACCCTACTACCTTGCAATTTTTGGCATTGTCCGCGATGACTTGGACAACGTTTTGAGGGCCCACTGACTCAATAGCCTCAATGAGAATATTTGCAATGAATTGGGCATTTTTTATTTCCCTCTCACAATCAACAACCTTCAAAAACATTGGCCCTTTAGGGATTACTACAATAATGTTGATGAGAGGCTTGTTTTGAGAGTCTTTCCATCCATTTGAGATAATAGACACTCCTGAACCCTTTCATGAATCTTTGATTTGGTGTAAATATGTTTGTATGTGTTGCACTTCTTTTGCTAAAAGAGAAGTGCGAACCTTATTATAGCTGGGGCTTGTATACCCCTGTGGTGCCTCATTAATGTCTCTCACCATCTGTTGCCAATATGGTGACCTCAAGACATTGAATGGTAGCCCACATGCATATATACACTGAGCCACCAATTCATTTGCAATTTCTCTCTTCTCAATGTTAAATGTTTTTTCTAAAGGTCCTTTTGCTCTTTTGCTTGACGGGGTATCTTCATCAAAAGGAGAATCATTTGGAACAGTTTTAGCATTACTCTCAATGAAAGGGTGATATGATGGTGGTGGCGTTGGTGGTTTTCCCATAGTCCTTTGTTGCAAAGAAACGGTTCTAGAGCGAGCTCTTATTATTTCAAAGTTTGCATCCTCTCGCTCTTTTAGGTACATGGCTATTGTATTTCTTCTCCACCTTCTTACATGCTCTAATACTTGTCCCCGATACCGCAATTAGATGAGCTTTCAAATGGGTATACGAGGATTGAAATTTGGTGGCACAATGGGGGCATGTCCAAACACGGAGACCACCACTGACAACGAGCTCTAACACTTCCACCTCCCTCTATAAAGGAGAATGAGGATCCATATTCACTATTTGGCCACTTGAAACATTTTCTCCCTCATTGTTTGCTCCCCTAGGCCCCACTGAAGCTGAATTGGATGCCGTGATTGTAGGTTCAATTTGTTTTAACCTACAATAAGAATTTTTTTAAAACATCGCTAAATAATTTAATTAAACAACAAATACAAATTAGACAATTAATTTGTTAACCCATACACGTCAATCTCTGATTTTGATCACCAAGTTCACCATAAATGGTGCGAGGTGAGAGCATACACAGAGGGTAAATGTTTAAATTTATAACGAATTCAATTTAAAACTTTAAAATAAAAAAAAAATGTAACTAATTAATTTTTTTAAATAGTTAGCTCTACATGTCAATCTGTAATTCTGATCACCAAGTTTGTCATAAATGGTTTTGAGGGGAGAGTATACACAGAGGGTAGACATTTAATTAAATAGAATTTCAATATTAAATTTTAAATACAAACAAATTAATTAATATTTAAAAAATGTAAAATAAATAAATATTAAAAACAGAATAGATCATGAATCATGATCAATAATCATGAATTATTTGTTTGAAACACATCATTCATGATCATTGATCACATACAAAACATTGATCAAAAGATAAAAAAGAATGTTTGAACTTTGAATGCATGAAAAATACCTGAAAATAATCCTCCTTGTTTGTAGACTTGTAGTTGATCCTTCTCCTTCTCTCTCTCTCTCTCTCCTTCAAGCTCCTCTTTCTCCTTCAAGCTCTCTTTCTCCTTCAAGCTCTCCTCTTTCTCCTTCAAGCTCTCTTTCTCTCCTTCAAGCTCAAAATTAGCAAAATAGCGAACTATGAGTATGTGAATAAACTTGAGGGATTGGGTGTATAAATAGGTGTTTGGGGGGGGTCTTTTAGGGTTAAATTAGGTTTAGGTTACTTTAGTTTTAAGTTAAAATGTTTTACTTTTTATTTTTTTTGAGGTCCATGTCAAAAAAGACGTTTTTCCATGTGGGTACGCTGCGGGTACGTACCCACAGGTCTCGGATGTGCCCTGGTTAGGTCTTGGGTATAGAAATCCGTACCCGAGACTTGTAGGCACTTACCAACAATTTACCCACAGCATTTCCGTACCTGTACCTGTACCAGGTATGTTTTCAAGGTTGGTACAGGAGGGGGGGAATGTTTTGGTGCAGTCTAGTATCACAACATGATAAATTCTTGGATGCTTAAGCAATAATCCCAAGGATACCATAACATTGTAAGTCAATGAGCCCATTTTACTCTGTATGTAACCCAAATGAATCCCAAGGATACACCAACATTGTAAGTCAAATATCCATCTGACTCTGTATGGAGCCTGTCTGATTTTGCATTGCATTGTATTGATCCTTCAAAACATTCCCTTCATGAGGAATATTTTTGAGACATCTCAGGCAGCAATTTGTCCTTTTAATTACCTGCAAATGTTAGTCATCTATTGCTGCTCACAATGATCTAAAGTTGCCCCGATACCTCTTGAGAGGTATTCCTTAAACATGATCCTGCATGGTAAAAGGAAAATAAATCACCAAGAAAGTAAATTCATCCAAACATTCATAATGTACATACAAAATCTCACGGAGTCCGGAGACATAATTCCTTTGTAACTTCTTCATTCAACTCCAAATTACACTACTTTTGTATGTCTACTTAATGAGATCCCAGTCTCTTAAATAAAATTTGTAGGCATTTTATAATAGGTAATGCTTTCCTTATTCTCTATCCCTACTTTTATGACTACTCTATTTTTATCCTTTGATTAAAGTTGTTTTTCTTTCTTACAAAATAACATCTATTCTATAAACAACTTCCTACTGTAACTAGAACACTAATTTTAGTGTGTTCCTACATCAAATATAAGCAGACAGTGTCTAGGAGTATGGTGACTTCCAAACACGATCTGTCAATTTATCAGGCACCACCAATTTTTTTGGTTTTTTCAATGGTGATTATAAGAATACCATCTTTTGCAAAGGCCAACACATCTCTATCTTCATTTAGTGTTTTTGGTGCTTGAGCGCAAATTGCAGTATACAATTCAACAAAATTTGGCTGGCACCGTTACCATTATGCACGTATCAAGGCTATCATTTTCCTGAACAGTTACAACTCTTCTCATGCATTAAGAATCAACAAAATTTCTTTTCCAATGTTCATCATCGGAATAACATCTTTTCTAAAGGCCAATGCATCTCTATGTTCATTTAGTGTTTTTGATGCTTGAGCTTGCACCAATTATGGCATACAATCCATCAATATTTTTTCTGTTATTGTTACCATTATGCCTTCTATCAAGGCTATCATTTTCCAACCATGTCAACTCTTCTTGCCACCCTCTACTTCTTGTTTCTTGCAGTTTCACCATTTCTTCAATTCTTCTTCTTTGTGGCGCACTTTGAATCGAGTTTTGATAATTCTTGTTTGTCTTATTGTAATGGAAATGGTGATGTTACTTCCGTGACCCAACCAAAGTCATTCATTTGTTTTTCTTGAACAACTTGCATGGCATCTTGGATTCTTTGTTTTACGAACAAAATGTTGTGTTCCTTCTTAGTTTCTTTGATGATTGCACGCAAATTTATATTATCCTCATTTTTGCCAATTTCAGCCATTTAAGTTTCAGACAATCCTCGGCTTTATGGTTGCCAATACAACACTTTCCACATAGATTTTGCAGTTGGCTTTGTCAGGCAAAGATAAATGGATTGTGCAATAAATGCATAGAATGAAAATGAAAGAGCATCTGCAAACCAAGATTTAGTATTCTCAATAGTTGAAATGAATGAAGAAGATTACAAATAAATAAGCCAAGAATGGCTGTTCAATTCACATTCTAGGATGGCTCTTCAGCTATCTATGGGAACTTGAAGAGCTTCAACTACAAGACAAAAAGTTTTCCTAATAAATGCATAGGATTATCTAATATCATTTACAATAATATTACATCCCCCCTTTAATCTGTAGGGGTTACCATGAGACCAAGCATGTTTACGAACTTTTCAATTTTTCTCGTCCAAGCGCTTTTCTTAGGGTGTCTGCTGGTTATCTGTTGTAGCACAATGTTGTAACTTTACACTGCCATCTTTGACATAGTGCCGAATCATATGAAATTTAGTATTGATATGCTTGGTTTGGTCTTCAAAGACTAGATTCTTTGCCATGAAAATTGTAGATGTGTTGTCAACCATCAATGGTGTTAATGAAACTTAGCTGCAAGTGTGAATAAACCCTTTTGAGCCACAAAATCTCTCTGGTTGGCTCTAAAGATTCCATATACACTGTTTTTACTGAAGAAATCGCCAACATAGATTACATTTTTGGACATCCAACTAACTGATCACTGCTTTTCCTAGAATAATTAGAAAACCCAAAGTGGATTTCCCATCTTCAAAATCACCATCATAGTCAAAATCTGAATATCCAACCAATTTGAAGGTTGCACCCTATATATAGTATTTTAGCCCAAAATGTTGTGTTCCTTTAAGATATTTGAGGACTCTTTGCTGCTACCCAATGATTTCTCTAGGTTGCATGAATCGAGAAAGAATGAAAGCAAAAGAAATATCTTGTCTAGTTGTCACATAGATCAAACTTCCAATGAGTTGTCTGTATTCAGTAGCATCTACAAAATTTGAGATATTTTTGTGGTCACTTTCAATTTTTGTTCCGTTGGCGTATTGAGATACCTTCTCAAAACTTCACCAATGTACTTTTATTGAGTGATGATGTACTTCGATTTTTGAAGCACTTCAATACCCAAATAGTAATGAAGATAACCCAAATCTTTCATTTCAATGATGTACTCCGCTTTGATTTTTGCAGTATATTTCTTATTATTCCCTATTATGAGTAGATCATCCACATACACCACCAAAAACACAACTATTTTGACACAAAGTACATCTTCAAACTCAAATCACTTGAAATTTATATTCAAGAGCGCTTAGGAAGCTTTTCATACCATGCACATGGGCATTGTTTTAAACCATAGAATGATTTAACTAGTTTCCACACCGTGTTTTTGGCTGTCAATTGCAAAACCTTAAGGCTGAGCCATGTACACTATTTCTTAAAGATCACCATTCAGGAAAACAATTTTCACGTGCATTTGATGAACTTTCCATCTGTTTTGTGCAAGCCAAAGCCAACAGACTCCGATTGGTAGTCCACTTTGCGACAAGCCTTGCTTTACGTTTGATTGTACAAATGTTTAATTGTGGAAAGTGTGGTATAGACTTTGCTGTTGGTACAAATGTTTCATTGTAGTCTATGCCTTCCTTTTGAGCATAACCCTTTGCGACAAGCCTTGCTTTATGTTTGTCAATTGAGCCATCAACTTTGTATTTGTTGTAAAGACCCACTTGCATCCAATTGGTTTACAGTCGAGTGGAGGATCAACCAAGTTCCAAGTCCCATTTTTCACCAATGCATCATACTCATCTCTCATGGCTTTTCTCCAGGACTCATCCTTTTCAACTTGTTTGAAAGAGCTTGGTTGTGAATTGAATGCAACATTGAGTTCTTCTTCTAGAGGATCATTCAAAGTGAGTTGTTCAATCTTGTTTTTAATTTCTTCTAGTACGTTTTTTGTTGGTTGTGTGGCTGCATGTGTACATTGTGTGCCAGTTTTTCCAACTTCATCTGGACAAACATCTTTCAATGTCTGTGTTGCAGACATCTTTCAATGTCTCTATTGCCCATATAGGCATCTTCTTTTGTGGTTTTGGTGCCTCAATCTCATGATATGAAGCTCCTTCACTTTTTGTTCTCTGCTGTTGTGCCACTTGTCCATTTTCTAATGAAGTTTCATTTTCTTCTCCAGGAGGAGTTTCAATCTTTGTTATAGGAGATAATACATAATCAAATGGCTCCAAATTACATGTCCCTCCTTCATTGTGTGGAATTTCCAAATTACTCTCCTTGTAGACGTTGAATTTAGCATGCTTCTCGAGTCGACTCAGTTGATGATTGATGTTGACCTCATCCTTCACAAATTCACAAAAGACGACATCCCTTGCAATGAGGAATGTCTTTCTTTTTTCATCATAGAGTTGATATGCCTTGGAGGATTTAGAATATCCCAATTGAATGCATTTATAACTAATGTGATCCAACTTATTCCTTTTCTTCATAGGGATCAGGGCCTAACATGTGGATTCAAAAACCCGAATATGACACATTGAAGGAAGATGACCACACCATATTCATACAGAGTCTTCAATTGAAGGGTTGTTGATGGTGATTTGTTTTGGATGTACGTTGTTGTTTGTGTTGCTTCTGCCCAGAAGTGTAGATTCACCCCCTTGAAATATAACATTGCACGAACCATATTCATCATAGTTCTAGTCATCCTCTCAACTACTCCATTTTGTTGAGGAGTGTGAGGAACTGTAAGATGGTGTTTGATCCTTTTTTGTTCGAGATAGGATTCAAACACCTTTGAAGTGTACTCACCACCATTATCAATCTTGAGTATCCCAATGTGGGTTTGAGCTTCATTTTCTACCATGGTTTGAAACTTTTGAAATGTTTCAAAGGCTTTTGATTTTTGTTTGAGGAAATATATGCATGTCATTTGGCTGCAGTGGTCGATGAATAACATGAAGTAGTTGTGACTGCCAACTGATAGAATTGAAAGAGAACACAAGCCGGAGTGGACGAACTGCATCTTTTTGCCAGCTTTCCATTCCAACTTTTGAAAAGGCCCTCTTGAGTGTTTAGCCAAAATGCGTGCTTCACACTTCTCAAATTTTGCAGGTTGGGTGGGCAATCTTGTTGCACCATTCTTTTGCAACAAAAATGCAATCATGATTGGAGTGCCCAAGTCTTGCATGCCACAACATACTTGGAGACATTCTGTCGTCAACAAGATGAGCAAAATTCCATGAAATTGATGGCTCACCCTTGAGTTTTAACAATTTGCCTTCCTCAAATCCAATCAATACAACTGTATTGTCACTTTTTCTTTTGATAGCGACTTCCCCATTGTCCAGTAGAATGGAGTGCCCTTGTTGGCAAATGTGCACCAAGGACAAGTTTCTTTTCAACTGAGTAAAGGTATAGGATATTTTTTAGGGAGCTCTTGACACTTGAGTCTTATTGTCCCTTTGCCCTTTGGTCGTAGACTTGATATGTCTGCCAAGTATGTCGGATTACAACTTTCTTTATGAAACTCCTCAAAGAAGTCCTTTCGGAAAGTCATGTGTTGAGTTGTTCCAGTATTTAGGACCCATGCATCAAACCAAGTGGTGCTAATTGAGGCATTATTTGCTTCATCACACCTGGAAAAGTCATATTCACTTGTGAATTGAGCAGAGTCTAGTTCTTTGTTGGGCTTCTTTTCTTCTTTTTGTTTTTTATAAGTTCCAATCTTCTCCCATGAACTATTTGCATTTATGAGCCTCATGGCTCCCTTTTTGCCATACCGTTTACAAAATATGTGTTTATCATTTTGCTTTTGTCCATTGTTATTGTTATTTTTGCTCTCTTTGCCCTTATTCTTCCCCTTGCCCTTATCATCATTTTTGGAAGACATGGCCTTCGAAGAAGAACCCTTGAAAGAATTGTTTTTTTGATTGGCATAGCAAGTACTCTCCCATGGAGTCGGTTTTTGTTTCAAAAACCTTTTCCCTTTCGGCCATCGTTTCAAGCAATTGATCAAATGCAAGTCTTTAATTTATTGCTTTCTTGTAAAGACTCTAGGTAGGTTGAATATGTAGGAAGAAGTGCTAGTATAGAAGCACAAAGAAAAAAATAGCAAGAAGACAAAGTTGCATAAAACTGCATTGATTCGAATGACCCAAGCCGGATTCATTTTATTGAGAGGAGCAGTTACATTTAGTTACAACTATTTGTTGGTTACCTCAACAACTGCTTGGAACCGTACAAGTTCATGCTATATATTCAACACTCCCCCTTAATGACTAACCTCAAAACAACACCAAGTTTATCTCTAAACTTGACAAACAACAAAGGACCAAAAGGTTTAGTCATTACATCAGCAAATTGATCTACAAACTGACAAAAATGCAGAGAGATTTCACCAGAATCAATCAACTGGCGAATATATTGATGATGAATCTCAATATGTTTAGTGTGGGCATGATAGACAAGATTCTTCACCATTTTTAGAACTCCTTGATTATCGCAAAAGAGTGAAATAGGTGTTGCAGTAGTCTGGGGAAATTGAAAATCAGTCGGAATTTGACGAGGCCATATTGCTCCACAACTGGCACTAATAACAACCTTGTATTTTGCTTCTGTAGAAGAGATGTCAACAGTGGGCTGGAGTTTACTTTGCCAAGAAACAACTCCTGAACCAAAAGAAAAGATATATCTTGTGGTAGATCGCCGAGTATCTACAGATCCTCCCCAATCAGAGTTGGTATAGCTAATCAATTTGAAATTCGCAACTCTCTGATATAGAATGCAAAAGTCAATAGTTCCTTTGACATATCGTAGAACACGTTTTGCTTCTCCCCAGTGAATGAGTTTCGGTTTAGATATAAACCGAGAAAGATAGTTGACAACAAAACACAGATCCGGTCTTGTAGTAGTTAGATAGATCAAACTACCCACCAACTGTCTGTATCATAGTTCAAAAAATCGTAAATCGGGATTAATCGGCAGGCCAAATTTTGAATCAGAAATCGGAAATCGGCAAAAAATCGGCATTAATCGGCAACTTTATCGCTACTTTTAAAAACATTTAAATTCATAAAATATACTTAAATTAAATGTAAAAACAATGTTAAATGATGCGAGAAGTGACTATATACAATGCCATAGGCCCATATGCATATTTTCGATTAAGTTTTGACCAAAAAAGAGAGTACAAAGTTTTGCAAACAAAAAAATAAAAAATATTGTTTTATGAAAATAAGAAAAATATTGTCATCAATGCATAGAGCTCGAGAAAATATGCACTTTTAGAGAAAATGACACCTGAAACGGAGCCACAGAATGAAAGTTATAGCACATGCAAGTTTTTGCTGCTACATCTTCTCGGACCCTTTCCAAAAATGGCAAATTTTTTTCTCACCAAAAATCCAAGAAAGGAAAGAAATTCCAAAAAAGGAGAGAAGGAGAAAGGAGGAAACCCGAGCCGCGCGAGTGAAAAAACGAGTCAGATTTGGGGCCACGATTTCACCCGCGATTTTCCGCGATTTTATCCACGATTTTCGAGTGTACCCTAGCCGCGCAAGTCAAAAAACGAGTCAGATTTGGGGCCACGATTTCACCTGCGATTTTCCACGGTTTTATCCACGATTTACCACGATTTTCGAGTGTATTTTATTGCCAAAAATCGTGATTTATTGCCATATCAAAAATCGCGATTTTTCAGAAGATATATCGTTTTCATGGTTGCAAACGATTTATCGCCGATAAATCGCGATTTTTGAAACAGAGGTCTGTATAATGATTCATCGACCGGTGGTGAATCATCATGAGCTAAGAGTTTCAACCCGACCTCCATAGGTGTAGAAGAAGAATTACAATCATACATCTGAAATTTATGTAGCAAGTTTGTGGCTTACTTAACTTGAGAAATGAAAATAAAGTGATCATGTTGCTAGAATTCTACACCAAGACAATAGTGAAGGAGGCCTAATTCAGTCATGTCAAAAGCAACACATAAATTTGATTTTACCTTATGAATCGTAGCATCTCCATTGCATGTGATGGCAAGGTCATCAACATATACAATAAGAATCACAATGTCATCATCATTGCTCTTGATATAGAGATTCAGATCAGAATGACTCCGTGTGAAGCCTGAATCTCTGAGATGTTTATCTATTTTTATGTCCCAGGCTCGAGGAGCCTGCTTAAGTCCATACAAGGACTTAATCAATCTGCATACCAGATGTTCACAACCACGAGCCCGAAAAACCTTCAGGCTGTGTCATATACACTTCTTCCTCCAAATCCCCATTCAGGAAAGCACTTTTTACATCCATTTGATATACTTTCCAACCAAACTGAGCTGCAAAAAAAAGAAGCCGAAAAGTGACCATCTTTGCAGTAGGAGCAAATGTTTCTTCATAATCTATCCCCACCTGTTGCGAAAATCCTTTCGCAACGAGTCGAGCCTTGTACTTATCCAAAGTACCATCTGCTTTGTACTTGATTTTATACACCCATTTACAACCAATGGGAGTGTTTCCTTGGAGGTAATGGCACCAACTTCCAGGTATTATTTTTAATCAAGGCATCATACTCTAGTTGCATGGCAGTTTCCCATTTTGCTATGCCTCGTGCTTCAGAAGTATTTCTGTGGCTCATGAATATGAAGAAGATCAGAAGCAAGAGCAAATTGAGCGTGCTCAGAATAATCAATTTGCTTACCAGTTCGTCGAGACCTTCCATCTAAGAGAGGAGACAATTCTTCCTTCCTCAAATCCTGAATAGTGGAGTAAAACCACTTAGGCCTCCGTTGAACTGAAGATGCTGGTGGCTGGTTGTGGTGCTTCTGGAAGAGAAACCAACGAATGTTCTGGAGGAGAAACCAACGCAAGTTGATTTCCTAGAGACTCAACAATCTCAGTGGGAGATTGTATAAACTGTCATGGAGTCTGTGGAGGAGTATGAGAAGAACCAGATTCATGATCAGGCAAGGAAAGAGTACCAAACTCTGTTATGTCCCCTTGCTGATCGTTGCCCCTTTGCTGGTCCCCTTGCTGATTACAACCAAAGAAAGACTCTGTTTCTTTTACATCAACATCCCGACTAATAATGATCTTATTAGTGAAAGTATCAATCAATCTATAGGCTTTAGATTGATCACTATAACCAACAAAAAAATATCTAGAACATTTAGAATCTAACTTACTCCTCTTATTTGTAGGAACCAAAGTATAAGTAGCTGAACCAAAAACACGAAATGTTGATACCTCTGGTTTGATGGTGGACCAAGCCTCTTCCGGTGTGATGTCCTGCAAAGCTTTGCAAGGACTTCGATTCGAGAATATATACAGTTGTGTTAACAACTTCTCCCCAATACTTATAGGGCACTCCTCGATTGTGCATCATGCATCTAGCCATCTCCATGATGGTTTTGGTCCTCCTGCTCTACCACCCCATTCTGCTGCGGGGTATAAGGGGTTGTCAACTAGCGTTGAATCCCTTCTTTATTGCAGAAATTTGCAAACTGTTTAGAGGTAAACTCACCCCCATTATCGGATCTCAAAGTCTTGATCCGCCGGCTAGTTTGATTCTCCACCAGGGCCTTCAACTTGACAAAAGAAGCAAAGCAATCAGACTTCTTCAAAAAATAGACCCACATCTTCCGAGAATAATCATCCACCAGCAAGAGAAAATAACGTGCACCAAGGACTGTGGGAGTCTTCCACGATGGCTCACATAGATCTTGCATGTACAAGATCCAAGAGCCCCTTTGCATGCCAAGCACCTTTAGAGGGAAAAGGCTTCCGCTTTTGCTTTCCTACAAAACAACCAACACACGTCCTGTTTCTCCTGAATAAGAGGCAAACCAACAACCATGTTGGCTCTATGAAGGCGAGCTAAATACTGAAGGTTGAGATGGCCATATCTTTCGTGCCATAAAACACTGGTATTGCCTTCCACAACTAAGGCATGCAAGTTGACCGTGGTAGGATCAACAAGTCTATATAGACCACCATGCCCAATCCCTAGGGCAACAACCTTATTTTGCTTGATGTCAGACACAATACATTGTTTACCGAAAAAGTTTACAGAGATATTGGGATTATCAGTTAGTTGACTAATAGATAACAAGTTCTTATTCATGTTAGGCACATATCTAACATTTTTTACAAGCAATTTGGTATTATTATTTAGCATAATATGAACATCCCCAATACCTTCTACAACATGTGATCTTCCATCTCCTAAAGTAACTGAATCAGAAGAACAAGAATTAAAATTGACATACCAGTCTTTTTGACATGTGAAATGCTATGATGCTCCAGAATCAAAGAACCAACATCGAGTAGGGCTGCCATTACCTGTGCAAGATGCCATGAGTGCATATTCTTCTTCTGACTCGTGTTCAACTATAGCCACATGTACCTGCCCCTTCTACTTCTTCAGGTCATTGAGTCTTTTCCGTCAGCCTTTCTTAAGATGACCAAGTTTGTGACAATAGTAACATTTCACTTGATATTTAGGAGAGGAAGAGGATGATCTCAGCCTGTCATTTCCACTTTCCTTTAGACTGAGCAACAAAAGCACTCTCAGATTGTCCAAAACTGGACTCTTGAGCCTATGTCTATCTTCGTTCCTTTTGCAACAGGTAGGAACTCACCTTGTCAAACGTAAGAGTTTGACTCTTCCGCCATTAAATGAAGTGCCTCCACAAATGACTCATACGAAGAAGGCAAGTTGTTTAGAACTAAAGCCACCATATCATCATTGTCCACCTTTTTGTTGATGGAAGATAACTAGTCTCAGAGGTCTTTCATCCGAAGAGGTGCTCAGACATCGATCCACCTTCTTGTAATTTTACGGAAAAGAGCCTATTCTTTCAGGTATAAAACCCAACTCTTTTCTGACATTTGATATTTATCCCTTAGGCTGGCCCACAACGTGCTTGCCACAGTGGCATTTCGCACTTCCGGTATCATATCATCCAACACCGACAACTTGAGGAGCAATAACGCTTCCTTATGACATTTGTCATAATTTGCAAAATTTGTAGCCGGTCTGCTTTTGCTACCCGTGATTATTTTATCACAATCACGAAATCCTGCAAGCGTTAAAATCTTGTGACTCCATACATTGAAATTAGTGCCCGTTAATTTTTGTGAGTCAAGAAGAATAAGATTTGAAATATTTGCCATTTTATTATGCCAAATTAATGGAAATAATAAAAATGGAAATGATGTATTTTGCCCACTTAATAAAATGAAGTCACTTTATGCAAATACGTGGCAGGAAAGTATTTAAACAGCAAAAAATAGTTTTATAAAATCTTTTGCATAAAATCTTTTGCTCCCGACTTTACCTCTGCCCTATTTTCTTCTCCACGATTTTGCTGGTCCACACAACTTGGTTCTACCCACACGACTTGGCTTTGCCCACACGTATTCAGTTTTAGTCCTCCGACATGCCGACTCCTAGATTTTATTTGTGACTGGATTCATAGCTTTCTACGATTTTGGTCACTGTACAACCATGAACTGGATCACGAATTCCTTAATAGTGACAGCCAGGAACTTTTTTGTTCATATTGGGTGAACTCTGCCTTCCCTCTGGATTTCTGATCACGACTTTGCTGACAGTGTATTTTTGCAACCAGAGTTTTTGCCCTCACTCGACCAGTTCCACGTTTTTCTCACGATTTCAAAGCTGGACGTTGTTTCAAGTTACTCAAAGGGGGGGTTTATATTTTGCCCCTGCGTCGACCGTACCATCGACCTCTCTAACCTCTCAGGACAACTTCCTTCAATGGTGACTAACCTGGATCTAATACCACTGTTAGTATTAGAAGCACAGAGAAAAATAGGAAGAAGATGAAACTGCACACAACTGCATTGCATCGAATGACCCAGGCAAATTCGTTTTATTAGAGGAGCAGTTACATTTAGTTGTAACTGGTTGTTGGTTATAACCTCTACAACGTGCCTAGAACCATATAGGTTCATGCTATATATTCAACAAGAAGGGTTTTTATGAATGTTGTCATGCATATATCAATTTTCATCTTGGTGGCTTCAACATCATGCTTGATAGCTCAGGTTTCTGAGGCTAGAATCATCACATCACCATTTTTCAACTCAAGATTGAACTACAACTCTGAGTGAGAATTGTACAAGTCCTTCAACTTATTGAATGCTTCCTATGCAGCATCATACCCTTGAATGTGACAAAACACTTCTACATCAAATGAGGCCCTCATTAAGGCCAATGCTTTCAAATTTTTCCGCTTCCAAATATTGGCATCCTTTGCATATGTAGGCGGTGTTGGCTTTGCGTCCCCGTTGCAAATGTCAAACCATAGATCATTAAAGCTAAGTGTTTTCTCCACTTGTCGAGACCACTCTAACTAGGTATCTTCGCCGGTCAAAGATGTGCCAACAATTGATTTTATTGAAGTCATTTTGTACTAGGGAGATGGAGGGGTTCCTTATCACTCCAATAGGTTCCCTTTTTGATATATTACTGATCAATATACCAGGCCTCTTAATATACTCTCCCTACCTATATGCCCATTAGTACGTGGAAGAAGCTCCCCCTTTTGATACCCATCAATACTTAAGAGAGATGATAAGGTACGTGAGAGCAGAATGGTACTTGTTACCTAGGTAGTACGTGAAAAGGATTCACTCTATCAATGATACCCGCTTAACAAGAAGTCCTTGTATGTGGGCATATAAACGCTGTATGCTCGGAGTATTCTTGCTTTTGGGATTTATGTCTAGCGATGGTCATGAATGGGTAACAAAGGGGAGAAAATGAATTTTTTTTCTTCCCAACAATTTATAGGGATGATGCCACAGATGCCGTTGATGCAACTCTATTAGATGATGGATGGAGTAGTTGAACATGATGACAATACTCGTAAGCACAAACCAGAGGCGCTGGTAATACCCAACACTGCTATTTGTTTAGTTTGCAATTTTTTATTATTTTTTTTTGCCAAAAATTGCCTTGTTTTGAAAAATAAAATTGCTTGGAAATGATTTGCATAACAAATGACTTTTGAAAAGTAAAAAATTTAAGAAAAATCTCTTATTTTGGAAACTCCAAAATTGTAATACTTAAAAAAAAAAACTTATTCTCCAAGAAAATTATGCCCCCTTTCCTTTTCTGTACTTTTTTTTGGAACTCAAAAAATAATTTCCTCCAAAATGATTAATAAGCTTCTCCATACTTCTAAAGATTTCTTCCTCCTACGTGGCTTTTATTTGAAAAGGAAAAGAAAGTGTTAAACAAAACTTACCTCTAAAACAACGCTTGGTATTAGGTTGTTTGAGCAGACTTGGGCATGGAGCAGCTTGAATTACCATGCAGGCTGCAATGAGCAGATCAAACAACGAATGCTTTGAGAATGCTAAGGCAGAGCACTAGGCAAGCCACATGCTGTTCCTTCTGAATGCCTTTCCAAATGAACCGCCAACCACTGGTCTAGAATGGAGCAGGTCGTGGCCAACAGGAGAAGAACATAATGCAAAATCCCAGTGCCTTATTTATCATCATAAACTGCAGATTAAAAGATGCACATTTCCAGCTTCAATAAAATATGCTGCTGTGGCAGGGACAGAGGCTGTATTTCCTGTTAAATAAAAATTAATTTGTAACAGTTTGGACTCAGTTTTACAACTCTTGTATGGCTGGGCAAATTAATAAACAATGAAATTTTAACTGTGATGCGAATAGAGGAGAAAAAGGAATTGAATAAGCCATGGCTCTGATACCAATGTAGGCCAGGATAAATGGACTGCAATAAATGAATAGAATGGAAAAGAAAGACCATGTGCAAACCAAAATTTAGTATTCTCATTAGTTTATATGAATGAAAAAGATCACAAATAAATAAGCCAAGAATGGCTCTGCACTTCACATTTCAGGATGGCTCTTCAACTATCTACGAGAACTTGAAGAGTTTCAGGTACAAGACAAAAGCTTTCCTAATAAACACCTAGGATTATCTAATATTATTGTAAATATTACTACTTGTTTTGAGGGCAGACCCTTGCAAAATGCCCCTGCTTAGTACATTTTCTTCATTAAACTAGCAATGTGCCTTTCTTATCTCTTGGAATCAGTGATCATGCTCCTGTGCTACTATTATTGCTAGTTTTTAATTTGTTGTTTTATAAAGCCTTCCCTTGTAGGACTTGTTGAGACAGTAGGCATTGCTGATCTTTTTTTTCTTCTTTAGATTGAACGGTTATTCCTTAGTAGCATGTACTGTTACATCACATATTGCGCGTAACTTTTCTGAGCATTCTTTATCTGTATGACATTCTGTTCTTATTGATGGCCGGAAATGTTCGATTTGCAGCTACCCGCATACTAGTCATAACATGGGAAGTCAACCCAATTTGGGACTGCTCCATGTAGACAACCTTTAGAGTCTAGAGACAGTTGGGTCTGATCTATTAATATGGCTAGTAGCTAAAGATTCTTTATTATTTTAAATATAAGTTCGTGATAACAAAGCTAGTTAAAGTTTTATTTAAAAGCTATGTAAAAAGGGAAAGCTACAGGTGTACACATATATTTTAATAGCTTTAATCTTATATGGGGGAGTAGTTTAATTAAAAGTTATTCTATTGTAATTAATACAAAGACAGCTACTTTGTATTCAGATCAACCGTTTCTATTTTGGTGCACAGTACAGTGTTCAATATATGACTAACCTATAATTTTCATTTTCTTTTATGCAGATCCTCCTTTTTTCAGCAACTTTTGATGAAAATGTGAAGCACTTTGCAACTAGAGTGATTTCAAGCCCAAATCAGGTGTTTGTGAAGAAAGAGGAGCTGTCTTTAGATGTCATTAAACAATATCGTGTGAGATGCCCAGATAAACTTGCTAAAATTGAGGTGTTGAAGGATAGAATTTTTCCGCTTGCTGAAAAGCTTGGGCAGTCAATAATTTTTGTTCGCACAAGAGAAAATGCAAGTATGTTGCATAGTAAATTAGAAGCAGAGGGTTACAAGTGTACTTCTATCCAAGGCGGTCTTAAGCTGGAGGACAGGGATCGTGTAATTAAGGAATTCAGATCGGGACTGACAAAGATCCTTATTTCAACTGATGTGCTGGCACGGGGTTTTGATCAAGCACAGGTTTTCCTTTCATGCTTATTTGCTAGACATCACTTTTTCAAGTCATGTATCATGTCTTCCAAAGCATAAAGAGGTTGTAAAGTAGTTACTATTTTAACAATGTGCATGTTATGTCAGGTAACCTTGGTTGTCAATTTTGATCTCCCTACCAAACATACTCCTCCACATGACCCTGATTATGAAGTATACTTGCACCGTATTGGCCGAAGCGGGCGCTTCGGTCGCAAAGGTGGGTCTTTCTCTCTGTGTCCCCCTTAACCCAAGCACTCACAACAACAATGGATTCTTTCTTTTAGAAAGCAAAGATAATGATTCTCATTCTTATCTATATCCTACAAATATGCTGTGTAAATTTGTCTTTTACAGGAGCGGCTTTTAATTTCCTCAGCAGTGAACAAGATGAGCAAACAATGAGCAAGATTGAGAGGCATTTTCAGCGACAGGTGCCTGAGGTAATTTATTAGCATTGTTGTTCCTTCTTCTTGAGCTGCAGGTTGATTTCTTTGGCATTGATTTTTCTTTGTGGTCATTGGTAATGTGTTCCATATTGATACATCCCTTACCCATCTCCCCTGTTATTTATTGTGTTATTACTTTTTACTATGCAGGTGCCTTGGGATAGTGAAGAAGCTTTTGAAACTGTGTTGAAAGATGCAGGGCTTGCATAACGAACAGATATTGATATAGTAATTGCAGAAATAGAGTTTATTAGTTTTTCAGTTTGTAATTACAGTTTCGGCATTTATTCACATTGAGTTGGAAGTGAGATTTTCAAATAAAATGCTTTTCTTTTCAGTTTACTACGTATGGATATATTATTACTCCATGTTTCAACTAAATCGGTTTCCTTGCCCAAAATATCCCTTGGCATCATGGCATGTGAACTGATCATGTTGTAGTGGTTCATGCAGTTATTCCTCATCATGAAAGTAACACATTTCTCTGGTAATAAGAATAACTGGACAGCGTTAATTTCATACCACTGTTATTTGTATGGTTTGAAAATACAAGTAGATAAATGGTGTAATTGCAAGAACAGGTGGAATTAGTAGTGTTCACTGATAAATTTGGTAGAGCTTCAAAACATTAAACACACAATATTCCAATTACACAAATAACAACACAATAAGCTTGCTTCTTCTATTACATTCCGATGTGTGATCACCTGCAATTATTCTCACCTCTAGAATATCATGTCGTAACGTTCATATATACAAACTCATACACACTATTTCAAGCTATGAGTTGTTCCTAATAATTGATTACATTATTTTCTTCACCGTAATTATATTACTAACTCTCTAATGCGAGTACTAACACAATAGTCTTAATGCATTCATCGGGCATTGGGATCCATAAAAAATGTGTATGTGAGGCTTTCATTTCAAAAAACATTTCTGACATTTTTTTGATGACACAATACTATAATTTGATTGAAGACACTTATATTTAAATGATTATGACCCACCTAAGACTGACTTACTTTGACATTAGGATTCTAATGAAGACTTAAATAACACACAAAAAATGACACTTTTGACTCTTGACGATGCTACAATGAAAGGCAACCTTTATTAATGATAAACTCCCGTGCAAGATGAAAGCGGCCCCCCACCCCTACTTTACAAATAGTGACAATGTGTAACAATAATTTTTGCCACTCATATGAAGGCTACCCCACCTAAAAGATAGGCATTTTGTGAGGGTTTTTTCAAAATAACACTACCAATTTAACTACTGATATTTTCAATGTTATATACTAGCAATCACTTGTGAAATGTGTGATGGAAATGTCAAAGGGATCTGTTGAGGAAGTTAACCCTGAGCTCAAGTTAAAAATTGGAGGAAGAGGGGGTCAAAGAGAGAAGTAAACTGACGAGGAAAATAGTGGGTGCAAAACTCTTCTTTCTTATGGCCATAGACATGTAGAGCACATATCATTTATGTCAATCATTTGAAAGAGAAAGGGGGTGCATGTATACATCATTGAGGGAAATTACTTTGGATGTTAAATACTGCCAATGGTACATATTTTTTAATCGCAAACTCTACATATGTTAAATATAGAAACTCAACATTTAAGGTTCCTTATGTTGTTGATTTCATCCACATTTATGAATAAGGTTTCTATTTAGCGATTAACGTAAAATTTAGGGTCTCCCTGATTCTATGCACATCTGAAAATAAGGATTCTCTTTAGTGTTTATGGTTTTGATCATATTTTCCCCTTAGAACATGTCATGATGATACCGTCTTTCAATGACAATTGACACAAAACCTTGACCTTTGATTTTCCCCAATGCGCGTCGAAAACATCCATTGAGGTTCGTCTCCTATTTGTAAACACCCATAAAAGCAAGCAATGTTTGAGCCATTGAAAAAAGAGCAAAAATAAACTTGTGTGCACCTAGGAACTCCAATTCTCTAAAATCCTAGGTTATAAATATGAAATGTTTCAGTTTGCATAATATAATTTGGTTGCCAAGTTGTCAGAATTTGCTTGTATCGGTCTAATTCGGAAAAAAACATTTACACTTATTTACAACGCAGGCATAACCGTGACTTTATTATATTCTAATGTAGATAGGTTGGTTTAGTTTTTTGTTGTTTTTGAAAGGTTAAAAAAATTAAAATATTTTGACATCGAGGACTATCGAGCTTAACAGTAACGTTCTACTATATTTTTTCGTCACATAGAAGGGTCACTCATTCAATGTCATTAACTTGTCTGTCAGTTTTAGGGTGCCAACAAAAAGGCCTTGCACAACTTAAAGAAACAATTTTTTAAGAAAATGTGTTAAAAATAGGCTTTTCTATTTTTTTATTTTATTGTGTAGTAATGTTTGAGCCATTGGAAAAAGAGCAAAGATAGAAGTGTGTGCACCTAGGACCTCCTTCGATTCTCTAGAATCATTGGTTCTAAATAGGGAATGTTTCAGTTTGAAGAATATAATTTGGCTAATAAGTTGTTAGAAATGGCTTGTATCGGTCTAATTTTGAAAAACATTTATACTTTTTTCCAACATAGGTGGAACCATGACACTATTTTATAATCTAACTTTGATAGGTTGGTTTAGTTTTATTAAAAAAAAATTTTGCAAGGTGAAAAAAATTAAAATATATATTGACATCGAGGAGAAAACAAAGAGAGAATGTTTATTTGATAGTGTACAAATATGACGAAATAAGTATTCAACAACATGAGTCAACTTAATGAAAAAATAGTATCGAGCTTAAGAATAACGTTATATTGTATTTTTGCGATATAGAGGGGTTGTTCAGTCAATTCAATAAGCTCGTTTGTCATTTCTAGGGTGCCAACAATTGGGCCTTGCACAACTGAAAGAAACATTTTTTTTAAAAAAAATATGTAAAAATATGCTTTGCTATATATATATATATATTTATTATAGAGTAAAGATTTTCATTTGGATGAAGTTTTTTTTTTTTTTTTTTTAGCTAATACGAAGACATGAATGGAAAGTTGGAAATCAAAAGGTGGGAATTAAATACTTGCATGTCTCACCGTGTTCCATGACTCATTGTTCCTACCGAGGTGCATTTTATCATCTCAATTTTGTTTGGATTATTCATGTGATTGCAAGTTGTGCTTAAATGGACCAGAATAAAAAATGGAAAAAATCAATAGGTACATGCATGCTCAATACCCAACCTTAATTCTTGTTTATTGTAGCACTTTGTAGCCCCCCTTTTTAGTTTTAAGCTCGAGTACTAGCAGGAAAATATGTAATGCATGAACAATGATGGATAATTGAGTCCCTCAAACTATTCTAATTTGAGTGAAAGGTAGAGGAGTAACAACATGTTGGATCTAAATGTGCCCCCATAGAAAGGTAACAAAGAGCTGAATAGTGATAGGAGAAAGTGCGACAATGACAATATAAGGTAGACAAGCGGTACACTGAATAGTGTCTGCTGTAAAGAGTGAAACACACATAAATAATATTATGTCATTGATATAATTAGATTGGGCAATGTCAAAATGAACCACCATCAATCTAAATTATACGACACCTTCGGTGCAACGAACTATGGAAATATTGTAGTTTTTTATTTTGACATCTATTTCACAGTTGCATGGAAGTTTTTTTGGCTTTACAAAAATCAATCTAAAAAATGTAACAACTTAGACATACAATGGAGTTTGGAGCCTTCTTCTATGGGGGCACATTTAGTTTTGCGTTGGGATTTTTCTTACAACTTAAATCACAAAAAAAATACGTCTAAACCGTCGTCACATTTAACCCCTCTGGTCAATAAGGATGGAAGTAGTCATCCAGTCCTTAAGTTCCTCTATTATTAAAATTTGAACACATGCGTGAAGTGGTGTTGCATCTTTGCACGCATCTCCAGAGGGGTTTTTCCAAAAGCAGGAGGAGTTTCAGGATAAAATGGACACAGAAATAAGTACAGCGCCTTTTGCTTAAACAATGGTGATGATCGGGCAAGAAGAAAACGTCTGATACCATTCTTCAAACTCAAAATCAGATCTTGACTAGCCCGAGAGCACCAAAATGCACGCTGATGGAGTTTTTTCCATGCACAGATCTCTCAAAATTTCTGATAGAGATGCACAGCGATGGAAATACAAAAGCTATTGAATTGAATAATACGCACAGATCAGACGATAAAAAAATGCATGGCAATAAGCGCTAGGAATGCACATTGCATATATAGACACTTTGATGGCAAATATATGTACGAGATGGAAGAAGAAATTAACGTAGGCGAGTATGCATGCAGTGTGACAGAGCTGGTAAATACGAGCAGGTATCTCGTAATGTTTGTAGGTGCAATGCACAATACAAGTAGTCAAAATGGTTGGGAATCTTCAATAGACGACGCCAACCAGTAAATTAAAATACATGAACAATCAATCCACGTATTTCATCAAATATACCTTAATCCGAACTAATTTGTTAGAACACATTGGATTTAATTTCTTCACAAGACTTTCATGAGGATGATTACAACTAAACACAATTTTTTAGTTGCACAAATTATAACACAATAAACTTGGTTTTTCTTTTTCTATTACATTTCAAGGTGTGAGATATTACATTTAATTCACTCATTAATGTGAGTATCCTAACATTTCACCTTAATGATGGATTCTGCTTTAAATAAACATGCAATTGGATCATGCTTTAAACAAACTTGGTAATGAATTAGGTGTTTTAATGCCAATTGTTTTTTTAACAAACATTAAATTAAACCATATGCTTTTTATGCACTTACCATAAATATTTTATGCGTGTTGCTCGGACATTATTTAAAAAACTATCCTCCCATTCTTGAACACCAAGGCAATCTGCAAGATGTGTAATCCCTAAATGTGTAGGCTATGGGAATGGACAATGATGACCTATAACATCATCATGTGGCCTAATGTGACAACTTTACCACTATCTGCACTTGTTAGGTTTGAAGAGTGCATATGTGATAGCCTGAACGCCGGATTGTTATGTAGAGTTGGTTTATTTGATGCCTTATTTGACCATACTTTGATACATTAAGGTTGTTCTCTTTTAATGTATATATACAAAGTAAATGATTCTAGTTCAATTGGAGGAGTCTTGTGAACTCGAAGGTTAGGACTACCATTCTTTATTGTGCATGTTGTATAGGTACATTCTCACAAACAAGTCTTCACATGAATGTCAACTTTAGTTGATTGATTATACATGACAATACTAAGAATCCATTGCAACATTTGTATTGTTGTCCACTTCTATACTTTTGTTAACAACTTATAGTAAGTATTTTTGTAATCATTATTATGTTATATTTTGTAATGAGAACCTACCATCATTTTGTGTTATTGCATGGATCGACAATGTAGTTTAGGTGGTTTTGGTTAGCATTGGCTAGTAAGCGAGAATTATGGTTCGATTGACACCTTTTTTGGTTGATCCAACTGTATGTAGGACGATCTCGGCCACATAAGGTAGCTCCCATAAATTGATATATTCTATCCATGTGCTATATCTATGGTTGTATGTTACTTGATATATCACTAAGTTGCAGTTTTCACATGATTTTGTCTTATGTGAACTTATTGGTGTGTCATTTTATTGTTTAGTATTTTATGTTGTCTATTGTTATATCATAAAAATCCTTGTTACCTTTATGAAATGGGGTTGGGTAAAGCATGTGAAGAATAATCCATTGACGATACAATAACATAGAGATGTACTTGCGAGTGAATGATTCAATAAGTCAAAAATCTACAAAACAAAGATGGAGAAGGAAAATAAACTTGGGTTTTCACTTTTATGTGGAACTTCCGTATGAGAACATAAGAGAAGAGGCTCGACAAACCTAGGTGTCAACATGTTTGGGACAATGTAAGCTTCAACAAGCATGTGGACTAGTTTATGTATAACCTACCAATGTTGTTGGCTAGATATTATATTATCCTCCAAGATCTCCACGTTGTGAAGAAATGAGATGTAAAATGATTATATTGTAATGTAATGTCTCTTTCGGGATACAGTATGAGGAATTTGGATTTTCCCCAAACCCTAATGGACATCGCTGGAATTTATGACAACTGAATTATTTCACCAAAACCTAATGAGAGCAAACTGAAATTTTACAACATCCAACTAAAAATATTATAATTCCTAGCAACAAAATGAATTTGCACTATTAGGGCATCAAACACCATCTGAACAAGCTGAAAATTAATGTAGAAATTAGTCGAAGGCTATTCTTCCCACAAATGCACCACCATACATAAAACTACCCATAAAAGGAACCATAGAGACATGCATTCCCATGCATGGGTGGGACCCGTGTGTCGGTAATCAAATCACAGGTTTATTATTTTTTGGATATATCCGATTGAAATCAGATTGTTGCATGTGGTAGGCGCTAGGTGGGTTGGTAGGCACGAGCGCTAATAAAAAGTAGGCCGTGGGTTTGAATCACCTTGAACATAAGCACCTATACACAATGTTGAAATACACATTGTGTTTTTCAACCAAAATTGCAAACAAAAACTAAGTGTTGAGTTGCGCGCCACGTGGCAGCAGATGGGCATGATGATCGTCATGGTGCGGTTTTATGTATGTGGTGCATTTAGTGGGGAGAATAACCTTCACCAATAAATTCTCCAATATATTATACTCAAAAAATGAAACAAATACCAAGCAAAAAAACTCCAAAGTGTATGTAAATTTGGAAATTCTATACAAATGTGATTAAATTCATGACAACATAATTACAACTCACAATAATGGTTAGAAATTAGAAATCAACCTCTAAAATTATGACTACGAATATCAACTCCAAATGAAAAAATGTGCTCTAGATGGCATCCAACTCCACCTCCAAGCAATTCGCCACCCTAGCAATGGGCCTGAAATGTTGATCAAACCCTAACAACCCTTCTTCAATCAAACCCCATCTGGAATCGATGCCCTAGTATTGATAAATTTGACTTGAAATGCTAAAAAAATGATTGTAACACAAATGTGACCTTTGTGTGAGATTAACAATGAGGATATGAGGGTTTTCACTTATCCTCAATAGACTTCCATAGAGGGTTTCTATCCTCAGTGGATGAGAGAAAGAGGCAAAGTGTGCTCAAACTCCAAGAAAATATCAAGATCCCAAAATGCATAATGTTCTCCAAGCCAAGAGAACCCTTGATGTAGCTTATACGCAGTGCCAAATCTCTAAAACACGATCCCTATGTGGACTGACCTCCTTGGGAGATATGTTTGCCCTTTATTTTTAAGCATGCACTCCAAAGACCGACTTCTTTATGAAAATAAAAGTTTCTTTTTCTTTTCTTTTTCCTATTCCATCTTCTTTTTATTTTTTAATCATTTTATAGACAAAAAAAAAGAGTATTAAAAATGAAGAATTGACCCGACCCAACTTAAAATATTATTAATTATTTTATTTTAGAAAAATCGAGATTAATGCAATAGTTTAAGGAAGGAAGGAGAGTGGTATTCAATAAGGATAACAATCTTTTGAACATTGAGCCCAAAGCAAGTAGAAGACCTTTCTACGAGTATCAAGGAGATGGGCAATGGATAAGATCAACTCGGCTGGTAAAACAAAGACAATGAATAAAACTTGTCACGTGAAGACCAAGTGGAACTCCAAAGTTTAAGCAAGAATTATGATTATGTGGCAGTTTCTCTCTTTTGACAGAGGCTACTGTTAGATATGTGCCAACAAAGTTAAATTTTGGATCCCTTTACGACACAATTCGTACCTCACTTCCACAAGCCCCCGCCACTCATGTTGCAAGGGGTCCAGGGGGTGGTGACATGTTAAGCAAAAATTAAGGAGTCAATCCCTTGTTTCCAGAAAGACAAATCCAACCGAATTCTATTTTTAGGAAGGAAAATACTAATGGCATTTTTCCA
Organism: Taxus chinensis; assembly: GCA_019776745.2. NCBI lineage: Eukaryota > Viridiplantae > Streptophyta > Pinopsida > Cupressales > Taxaceae > Taxus > Taxus chinensis. The sequence continues at coordinate 758,463,318 of CM034153.1, forward strand.
CTCTATTTTTAGGAGGAATCCTAAGTGTACTTCACCAATTAGGTGTAAATATTTTTGTGGAGATCTAAAGTTTCTCATAACAAGTTCACATGTAATATGTTCATCTTGAGTTAATAAAGCTTGATATCTTGCACCGTGGATGTTTCCCTAAGCACTCATCTAGGGTTTTACCACGTAAATATGGTGTTTTTCTCTTGCATGTTTAGTATTTAGTATATTTCATTTATCTCTATCTCTGTAAACTGTTATTTTGTTAATATACTTTCTATGTATTCATTGTTGCATAATCTTTGGTTTCCTAACAGGTACAAACCTTACATTGGTTAGGTTAGAAGGCGTTGCAGAGGAATCTAAAGTGGAGAAAACCAATAGTTTCCCTCCTTGTGGAGAGGAAGATCTTGTCCTGAGATGGAGCCTAATGTCTTTCTCATAAGAGAGGAAAGAGATTGTTGATGTAATGAGAAAATTCTTATCGTAACCTTCAAGGCTTAGAATTTATATCTAGAGTTGAGTCACCTTCAATGATAATGTTAATTATCCCATTTCCTTTGGCCAATTTTAGACCACCTAATGAGGCCATGCATTCCACTTCATTATTGGTGGCATGGGAAATTAGACCTAAGGTTCCAATTTCTAAGTAGATGTGCCAGGATTGCCCTTATTGGCTTCAGACAACGCTCAGGGGAGGATGCCAAACTATGGATCAATCTTGTTTGGATTCATCCTTTTTACCTTTCGCCCTTTTCCAGTCAATTAGTTTCTAATCATCTTGAATTAAGGTGTTACCTTTCTTGAAGGAGATTTTTCCCGCTTTCAGTAAAACATTTATCCATTCAGAAATATCCACCTCTAACCTATTCATTATTGCAGGTTTATTTATAGGGTAAGTACTTAAGAATATTAAATTTTAGCCCACAATGTTTTTAAAGGGTATATAATAATTTTATATAAAATTTAAATAATACAATCAATAATTTTAACCCATATTCAATTGTTGACATCATAGTTCTTTGAAGTTAATATCCTTTAAAAACATAACTTATTTTATTCTCTATATATGGATCACATAGTGTGATCATAAATGTTGATAAATTTTTTTTTCATAGTTTCTAAATTATTCTTTTTTCTCTATTTGTATGGACTGTAGAAACATCATGTTATCTTCGTCGAGAGGATGACTCATAGTAGTGAAGTAGAGGGTCTAAAGGACAGAGAGGATCCTAAAATTTTAAGGCAACATAGAGGATGGACTAGAACAACGAACCAAATGTGGCTTGGAGATGAGAAATGTTTTGAGAATTGCTTGGATCAAGGAAACAATTGGAGATCAAGAAAGTGTTGAGAGAGCATCAAATCGTTTGACACATTTAGAGGAAATGGTCTAACGATCAATACAACAATGCCCCCCCCCCCCCCGCCCGCGGATAAATCACAATTTAGAAAGGCAAAAGATTTTGAAGTTCGTTGGTGATGGATATGAGGAACATGTTTCTCATCGTTAAACATATGTCAATATGTACATTGCTAATGAGTAGATTAATAAGGCAAATAGGTTGTAGTCATTTCTAGCTACATTGAGAGGAGTGACAATTGATTGTTATATGGACATACTAGTTGAGCACACAACATAAATTTTGGAAGGTGTTTTTTTATCTTTATGCTTCAAGATGATGATTACATTGTCGCAAAAACATACAACACTTGACAAGGTAAACATGAGTTTGTATGTATATACAATATAAGAAATAAGGAATTGTTAGGGAAAATAGAGAAGGATCTCATCAACAAGTTGAATAAATAGTGGTCCATAGAAAGGTCAATACCCTTGTTTTGAAATAAAATGGAGGTGGCCCCACCTTCATCGTATGAAGATGCCTAATAGCGAGTAATGGATATAATGAGATTTCTTTTAATGTGGTCTTGATTGCAAAACGATTACTCTTATGCAATCATGATGAAGATGAACTTATATGTAATCACAATGAAGATAAACTTGTATGTAAAGACCCCTAGGAAGGACACATTGAAAACAATGCATGATTTGAAGGAAGACACCAAGATGTTGGTAAAAGACTAACCCTGTTTATTATGATCAAAGAACCCATGCACAAAAAACTAAACACATAGATAAGCTATTTTATAAAACACGAACTGAAAACAACACAAGATTAACACATTGAATTTTTACATTGATAGACCAAAAATGCAAAACTCAGTCTAGACAGAGTCCTTGTATACCCAGGTTGAGTGATAGTAAAGGAAATAAATGACATAGTCAAGTTGGTCATAATAATAATTTAATTATGACCTTTTTACATTTTAGTCATTATAATGTCAATTAACATGTGAGTGATGTCATAATAAGAATTTAATTATTTATAAACACACAAATATTTCACTTCATTTAGATTTAGTGAAAACAAAGAGTATCATTAAGAGAGCACATTGAATTTTTTTAGCACTCATAGATTTTCTAAATCGATCAAGCAATCCTTAGAGCATTCATTATTATTTTTAACTTAGTATTTCTCATGGAACATTTTTGATACAAAACTTATGGTTTGCATGTCATTGGAATTGTTTTCAATCATACAAATCATTATTTTCGATATTTAGTGCTTAACGACTTGATAATTAGTTGACGATGCTTAAAAACCCACCTAACATCCATCACAAGTTGGGTTAAAAAAATTGTTGCTTCCTCTCTTAAAATTAAAATTGGTTTTGCCATGCTAGGGCAAGGAGGAGGAGATACTTGTTTTGTAGGTTGTAGCGTTAAAAATGAGGCAACATTCTTGAACAAATTGTGCTTATTAAATATTTGTATGGTAATTCAATTTAATCCATTTATCCATGTCGTCAAATAAAGGTCACAAGAACAAATTGGTCATAGAATTCAAAAATCTCAAAATATTAAAGACATTGAATTGATATATAGTTATCTGTTTATATTATGATATTGGTTGGTGTTAACATATACGACGTAATAAAACAACTATACCTAGAAAGCACAATTATTTTGTGGCTATTCTTGGTTTTTTTTCTCGGGAAGCAAAATACTCTGCATCTTAAACAGCACTACAACATAGGATGACATGATTTCTCATCTGGACTGGAAATTAATACTTCGGATGGACCAGGCGAAGACGAAGGCAAATAACAGTACAAAACCAACAATAACAATTGCCACCTCTCCCAGAAAGTCGTGCTTAAATCCGAAGTAGCTCTCTAAGAATTTCCCCACAGGAACTTGTTCCTCTGTTCCAGCTTCGCTCATTAAATCCGTCACGTCTCCGTATTGCGATGTTATGAGCCCATACAGAGTCCACGCGTAGGGGCATGCCCAATAATACCATCTCCACCATATTGGGATTTTCTGCCATTACCAATCAAGAGTTTTAGTCTATAAAAACTTGATAAACAGAAACAAGAATGAAGCATTTTAATACTTACCAGGCGTGGGATTAGAAAGCCAGAGAAAAGCATCCAGATGCCATAGAAGCCAGACGATACAATTGCAGCCATGGTCGCATTTGGAGTGAGAGCTACAGTCATCATCCCATAATATGAGTGGTACAAGAATGTGAAAAACATGAAAAAGAAGAACCAAAAGAATTTGGCTGTGACCCAGTTGAAATCGATCATTGCATACACTATCAATCCATACATCACCGACTGGACAAATACGTAGGGCAACTCGATCAATATCTGCAACATTAACCCCACCATTTGTGATTATATGAAATTATTTTGTGCAATCGCCGAAAGACACAGTGTTTGATCAGAAAAACCCTTACTTGAGCAAAAGCATAAGGAAGAGGCGAGTACATCCCGGCTGCCTTTTCTCTGTAGAAAACTGTTCTTTCCACTTCAACCACAGGCTGAATGGAAGTCGCATTGTTCACTCCTATGAAAACTATTGCGGCAAACATTGAGCCCATCGCATTGAAAACATCTTGTTGCTTCTTTCTGCATATGGGTAATACCCCATCAATTTCTAGGGAAAACAATCATCTCACAGACATGATATACAGAGTAAGTGTTTGAATTCATGAAACTTACATCTTGCTCCCCATTTTCCAAAAGATGGTACCGAAAAGCAAAGCACATATCAAAGTGAAGAAAAATCTGACAACGTTGTATTGAGGATTTCTCCAGTATGACAACTGCTGTTTCCATAGACAAGCTACAATTTGGATAGAAAACGGTTGTGAAAATTGTGACTTGAAATGCAAATCTTGGGATCCTGGAGCTGGTGTGCTAATTTCCTTTATCAGAACTTGATTTTGCCTGCACATATAACATGCATTCCCATGTAATATTATTGGGTTTTGTTTGCCTTACATAACCCTGTTTTTTTGAGTTCAACTGAAAACTTTTAAGACTTTTCTTTTCATGATGGAGATTGTCCTTACTTGTAGAGGGATGAATTTCGATATACTTCTGCAAAATCTATTCCCAAACGCATTTCTGAACCCACAGAGCTTGCTTCAAGCATCCACGTGGCTGGGTTGTATCCTGGTGTGATTATGGGAACTCCTTTAGTCGATTGGAAGTAGTCGATCAGAGTTTGAGAATGGCGACCAAGGGGTCCAACATATATCATTTGCCCTCCACGCTTCATCAGCACAAGCTGTGTACGGTGATTCACATTAATTTCAAGTCCTATCATACATTTATAGAATTGAATTATACATTAGTAACAAAAATACCTCATCGAAGGCTTCAAAAATATCAATGCTAGGTTGGTGAATAGTGCAGACAACAGTTCTTCCCGTGTCCACAGTGTTTCGGACAGTCCGCATGACAATGGCAGCTGCTCTTGCATCCAACCCTGATGTTGGCTCGTCCATGAAAATTATGGAAGGATTTGCTACCAATTCAACTGCTATTGTTAGTCTCTTGCGTTGTTCTGTGGAAAGACCATTCACTCCAGGTAGCCCAACCAGTGATTCTCTCAAATTATTCAACTCAACAAGATCCATCACTTCATCTACAAACATCTGTATGTATACATGACAATATTTTGTTCACATCTAATTCAGCTAAAAAAAAATGCCGCCATCTATTCAGATTAGGAGTTAGTTACAACATGTTATACCTTTCTTGCTTGAGGATCAACCTCCTTTGGAAGACGAAGCCAAGCAGAATAAACAAGGGACTCATAGACTGTAACATAGGGAGAATGGATATCGTTTTGCTCGCAATAACCAGAAATACGAGCAAACGTTTCTTGTTGCTTTGGATAGCCAGAGATAGTGATAGATCCTTCAATGTATCCCCCTGTTTTCCTTCCAGCAAGAACATCCATCAATGTTGTCTTGCCAGCCCCACTCACACCCATTAAACAAGTGAGAACACCAGGCCTGAAAGACCCACTCACTTCACGCAATAGCTGCAGTCTATCCTCTGTAACTCCTTGCTGCCTCATTTCCTACATATTATATCCAACACAGGTTACATTAAATGGTACTACAATTTTTGGACAGATATCCTATCAGATTATTTAAACCAAATATAAATATGATTGGAGAATGAAAGGGAAGAGATCATACTGCAGGCATGTCCACATAGTAACTGACATTATCAAATGCCATTGCCAAAGGTTGAAAAGGCAACACCATTCCCTTTTTCCCACCTGAGATCAAGGACCTTGAAATATTACTTCCCACTTTGAATTCCAAAAAAAATGCCAATGCAAATATAACATTCATTGACATCATCAACAAAATAAAGACAAAATCTAAATGCACCAAATTCAAACAAGCTTGCCTCCATTTGAGGAAATGGTTTGCATTTCTCGTGGAGTGTGTCTAATTTCGCCCATTTTATTTTCATGCTTTTTCTCTAGATCGTCTTCTGGAATTAAAGCTTGAGGTCTCCCAAGAGCTTCAAGAAACAAAATGTTCATCAGATATCAATTTGTATAAGTTAATTAGATAATTTAGAGAAAAGGGGCATAGGCACTGTAATTCAACTTACGGTCTAGATATGCCAAGGCCAAGGTGTATAGAATATTAAAAATAATAGCGTATCCAGCAAGTACTCCCAAACTCATCCAATACCAGTAGCTTTGGGTAAACAATCCCCGAGATTCCAACAATTTTGTACCAACCTTGTTTCCGGGCTGCAACAATAATGAACATAACATTATTTATATTAACAACATAGATCAATCATCAATGTTACTGGTTCAATGCACACGCAAATTCAAATCCCATTTTGAATCCAAACCTTTTGCCAACGGCTTGCCAAAAATTCATTTACTGCAATAGCGTTCTGGGCATACATGAGAGGAGATGACCAATAACCCCATATCCACCATGGCTTGATATCCTCTGGAGAAACAAAATCCACATGTCACAAAGGAACACTATATTAGTTTGGATTATGCTATGGTTTCTTTTATGTAAATGATACTTCGCTGAAAACATATCACACCTCTAGATACAATGAATCCACCAAGAACTAATATAATCAGGAGTGCAAATGTTCCAAATGTGTTTGCCACAATTTGACTTCGTCCGACTGCGGCAATGAAACGAAAGAGCGATAAAGACATCTGGTGGAGGATGAATAAGAGCAGAAATTGTCGGAAAAACCTGCACCGACAAAGGAAAACAAAAATGGGTTTGAATCAACATTGATATATTAACCTTCCATTGAATGAAATTCCCAATCAAGAGTAGAAATTGTTAGAAAAACCTGCATGATGAACAAAGTAAAATGCAAATGGATTAGGATCAGGGTGGATATATTGAGCTTCTTTTGAGTTGATTGCACAATGTACTGTAGGGTAGAGGTAAAACACCTGTTTGGATTTGGGTCAAATCCAATGGTATAGTATGTGAGAATGACCCAAATGCTGGATTCCATAAGTGAAAGAGGAACTCTCATAACCCATGTGGGAAGTGAGTAGGCCCATGCCGGATACAGCTTAGAATCTCTCTGCTTGTAGAACACAGGAAGCCGAGTCATTGTGATCGACAACTCTACAAATCCATTGAACATAATATTCACCAGCGTAAAAAACAGGGCCCCAAAATAAACCGACCCATCTGCAACATCCCTATCATGCATTTCTGTCCGGAAGAAAACCGTAAGTGTAATCAATGCAATTGTTGTAATCTGCAAACAAGATAAGACAGTTCATCAAGACAACAGAAAATTTATGGCACTCGCACCTGAATTTTTTTATGATAACTGCCAGTAATGAAACATGGACTTACTTGGAAGAGCTTAAATATATAAATGAATGAGCTTCTTTTCATCAACAAAATTTCTCTATCAATGCAAGCCTTCATAAGCTCTGTTTTGCCCAAACCATACTCTTTGGTTGTAAGGGCTGCAGGATGGCTCTTACTTTTATCATATGGAATCGCCAATTCCGAGTGCAGTTGTACACCAACTTTAAAGGATCGAAATGCATCTGCAAACTCCGTAACCGAGACATAACGATATGGTTGGTTTTTGTTAACCCAATATTGTTCTTGATCTTTCCTGGATGTCACCTGTTAATGTTTGGCATGAGAAAATTAGTATAATTTTGAGCATTCATTCAAGCTATAATTATTTATGGAGTAAAAGAAGGATATGCGAGACCATACCTCTTGCAAGAAATCTGCAACACCTTTTCTTTCAGGGCAAGCAAAGCCCATGGACTCGAAGAATCGTACGATTAATTCCCGAGGGCCCTGGTATAGAATTTGACCTTCTGAAAGTAAAAGGACATCGTCAAACAGATCAAATGTTTCAGGAGCAGGCTGTAAGAGGGAAACCACCATTGTTGAATTGTAAACATGAACAATCTGGCGCAAACATTGAGCGATCTGATATGTTGTGGAGCTGTCTAAACCGGTTGAAATCTCGTCCATGAAAAATGCCTTTGCAGGTCCAACAATCATTTCTCCTGTAGTCACTCTTTTCTTTTGACCGCCAGAAATCCCTCTTTGCATATTGTCTCCCACTAAGGTATCCCCACATATATCTAACCCCAAAATCTGGTCACAATCATTGCCAATTCTTATCATTGTGAGAAATGGATTCATATCCCACACCTTTACTTCCTTGAATAGCTACAATGTAAGTCACCTCACCTTCAAAATGTAGTCTGTGACCATACTTGATTTTTGCCCCTCCATGGCTGCTGCCTAAGGAAACAAATTAAAAAAATTCAAGTAGGTCATTTTTCATGAGTTATGGCGAGTTCCGAAGAATTATGATCTTAACACAAAATGTTAGATATTATGTAAATGGATTGAATTGTCATGACTTGTGGCATTGCACAGTATGGGCTTATGGTATGGTACCTTCATGAAGACATCAATGTCAGGATCTGGTTTTATCCCCTGATCTCTCTCTCGTCTTGAAAGTTCACTCAGCTCCTCTGCAACCAAGATATTGATTCATTTTGCACTGCCTCTTTTATGCAATTAATAATAATAATACATTTTTCTTGGTTGAAATGGTGGACATAGCATAATTACCGTATCTTGAACCCACGCCTTGGCAACGAGCAGAGAAGTCAAGGGTCTCTCTCACAGTCATTTCTCCAATATGGAGATCGTGTTGACTAATATAAGCAGAGGTCCTCTGTGCCACAAATTCATCCATCCCATGTCCATTATATGTTACTGTTCCTCTCACCTGAAACAAAAACAACATTACTTCAATGTTTATTACATAGGTACTTGAAGATAGAAAGACGAGGGGAGCTGGGAAGATTGACTAACTTTTAGTGTAGAGTCCAGTTTTCCTGCGAGAGCTAAGAGCAAAGTAGTCTTCCCAGCACCAGGAGGACCCAGAAGAAGTGTCATTCTGGATAATCCCAATATGTTAATCACTTGACTACTGTGACTAATTTTGAATTTGAACATTGAAGAAGGGGCATTTTTGATGTATACCTTCCAGGTTTGATGACACCACTAACATCTTCGAGGATCGTCATGGTTTTCTTGTTGCTCTTATATAAATGAAGTGACTCTAAAAGACCCTGGCAGAGAGAAACAGGCAAAAAGCAATACATCAAATATATATTAATTAAATTATACAACCATTGCAGAAACATGAAGATAGGTTCATTCATAAGCGTAGATTACTATATAGGTAACAGATGTTTGTTACCTATACAATAATCCACTTTGACTGCAGGTTAACTGGCTACCCAAAGTGCTAATGCGTGCGATCTTTAGATACAGCAGGTCCATTCATCTGAACATTTTAAAAATACCTCAGCATTCTCAATTTTAAAAAAATACCTCGAACATATTAGCTGTATAGTTGAAGAGTGTAGGCAATGCCCTGCTTCCAATATATGCATCAACATCCACATTCAGGTGTTGGAAACGAACCTCAATCTCCGGTAACGAGATTCCCACTCTGATTACATGAAGAAAACAATTATGAGTCCATTCACTTTTTTGTATGATTAACTTATACTTTATGTTTATATCAATATCTGGGAAAGACTGTTCAATCAAAAAAGAATAACAAAACAAATATACCTGTCAATTCTTTGACGCAGTTTATGTAAAAATGGTCCATTGTCTTGGTCTGCAGCCTTAACAAGCCTGTCGAGCAATTGTTGGCGAGTGCCAAGCTCCATATTCCTAACATCTATTTGGTGAATAATCTCATCATCTCCCTCAGACTGTTTGAAAATGGATGTTCTAATACGATCATACGTGGGAAGCTTCTCTAAAGCAGCCCATGTGAGTGCCTCCTCGTCATTCTCTTGTTGTTGATGTTGGGATGCAAAAACACTGTTTGATCTTCCAAACAATCTGGTGCTTCCAGAACGCAGGCTTCCTGTCCATGTCAGGCCCAACCCGTTTTCGCCCTCTAAGGGTAATGGTATAGATGTAGCCATGGTGATGCAAATACAATTTCCCTCAACTCCTCCTTTGATGGAAAATTTATTGCATGTATGATTTCCACCTTCCTTTTTAGTTCAAGTCTAATTTCAATATCAAAATTTGAATATAAATTTTTACCAAGAACAATTTTAACGACGTTGAAATGAAATGGCTTTAATTACGCCCACCAGACCAAGTGATCTATAATTTTGATTACATCACAAATACTTCATATGACCACAAAACAATACCATTCCTGTGAAACATGTCTGTGCAAGAATAACAGACCTAAATACAAACCATTATAACTTCTCAATGGGTGAATGTTTCTTGACTAATTTTGTTTTATATTGAAAATGCAGAGCAGAGTATAGAGTATCAACAGAACAAAGAGAACAAAAACAATCACAGGTAAACGCCGAGTGGGAAATCGTCTGCAGGCAGAAATTTTAATGAAAGAATCCCCCTTCCTCTGTCTGCAAAGACGGAGAAAGAGCCTGCAATTGCATTTGAATGTGGGGAATTAGGAAAGGAGAGGATTATAAATACAGAAGTGTTCTGGGAAAGAACAAACATTCCACACCGAGGTGTTTGGTGACTCCAAGAAAGGTTTGTGTTAGGTTAGATTTCCTGTAATCTTATAAAAACAAGAAGATGATCTACATATTCGTTTTTATTTGCCATCAAAATCTGAATCTCCATTCGAAATTCAACTGCTGTCACTAAACCCCAAAAAAACTCATCTGGTAAGGATCTCATACATTGAAATTACTACCAAAAAATAATATAAAGACAACGTGCGTATCTACACATTTCTCCAGACAGAGACATTTGAAGATTTATAAATAAGATTGCCATTGTAGCTCCAAATGAGAAATACTTTGTCCAGTCCATGGTCATCCTTTTTTGTACACAAGCGTTGATTTATGAAAAGAAATCTGAGACGATCTACGACAAATAAAAAATGAACTTCCATCGTAACTCTAATTCTCCTTATCCACCGAATGTAGTGTTTTACTATTGGAACTGCCCTTTATATTAATAAAATAAAACGAGAGTTACATAGTAAGGGTGAATGGATAACACACGGTCCCACAAAACACCATGAGGGCACCAAATCAACAAAAAAATGTCACAAAGGCTTACATTAAACACACCCACAAGGGTAACCAGAGAGCAAAAGAAAAGCACCACCATCAAGCACACACCGCCGCACCAAGAGGAGGGGGAGGATCATTCCAAGGAGGGATGAAAGCTCCACCGTTAGGCTCTCCAGATGGAGGGTCCACCTGCCAACAGTCGTGATCGGGATACTGCATTTGTAATGGAACCATAATTCCCCAACCAGGGGGTAGAGATCCTGCAATTGTCTGCATGGCTAGCGGCGGAGAACCCCACCACGGAGTGTTGGCAACACCTTTCCCCGTGGGGGCGAGGCTCCAACCCGGTCTCAGAGGAGGACGGGCAGAAGAGCGGCCCCGAGGGAGGCAGAACGGTGGTTGCGCAAGCGGCTCCTTCAACATGGAACCTACAGTAGGCGATCGTCAGGGTGGCGAAGGTCGAGGTGGCGGCAGTTGGGGGATCCATCGGAACCCGACTCATAGTGCATGTCGCACTCCCCCAGTGATCAAGAAGCTCCTGCAGATGAGCAAACTCCAAGGCAACCTTGGCAGCTTGAGCTTGAATCTGTATGCAATCAGTAGACAGAATAACCACCTTGTCATTAATGGAAAAGCATATAACATAATGATCTTGCTTGAAAATTAAAGCATTGCAAGCTTTCCAGATATGAAACAGAATACAAGCACGAAACAAATGCCAAAGATTATCAATATAACAAGGCCAAGGACTAAAGTCACAAAATAAAGCCAGGTGCCACAGGAAGAAGTCAGGGTGATAGGGTTGGAACAAAGAATGGATCCACCTCCAGATAGATTGAGCACGAGGACATGACCAGAAAAGGTGTATAAACGACTCAGGGCATAGAGCAAAAAGGACAATTAGGATTAGGGATGCCAATATGCCTAAGCCTTTCACCCACAGGAAAACCTTGGTAAACAAGACACCACATAAAATGGTTAACTTTAGGCTCAAGAAGAGGGTTCCAGGTATGGGAAAGTCGATGAAGCCAAGTGGATTGCACAGAGTGCAAACCCCACCGATCATTGAGTTTATCAATGGCCAGTGAGAGCAGACTTAACAACTGATAAATGGTCTGAATGTTGTATCAAAGGAAAGCGATTTCCTGATTCCACCGACCAATCACGCCACCACGTTGTTAGGAGGTTGGAGCCCCAACTTGTGAAGCATAACATTGGGCAGGAGCTCCTGAATTTTGCAGATAGACTAGAGGTCCAAATTGTTTATATTGATATTTAACTTTGAGCTCGGGCCAAGGAATCTGGTGTCTGTGATGCACAAGATCTTGAATGGTATGAATGCCCTTGCGGAAAAGACGAATGGCTTTAATGCCGGGGTTTTAGCAAGTGGAAGATTACCTTTAGTGATGATAAGAGACCACCAAATGTTCTATGAATTATAAGAAAGCCCAATGCGAAAACCATCACCAATCCACCTCATTGATGGTTTCCCCTGCTCAAAGGCTTGTCTAAATACTCTTGGCGACAAAGGTACCAATAAATATAACAAGAGCCGAAGTGATAATAAGAGAATGCAACCCTATTCTATTCCAGCACTTCTTGTTGTTATGGGGCTCCAGATTAAATACAATGATGCAAAAGAATTTTCTAGGTCTGATTACCCAAAAGACACCGGATAACCCATTTGGCACTATTAAGTCACACTCTACCGATAGACATCAATGACTCCCATGCCACCTTGATCACGAGGAAGACAACAAACATCATAGGCAACTCTGTGAAAACCAGCTAAACTAGAAATTTTACGGCATAAGAAGTCTTGAAGCAGCTTGGCAAGACGATGGAACAAATTGCAAAAAGGACACCAGACAAGAAGAGTAATAAACATGAGTAGCAGGCGAGGATTTTGGTGCAAACTTGGAATTTACCAGCCAGAGATAAGGGTTTAGAAGACCATTTGGTAACTTTCTGCTCCACTTTGTTAAGAACATAATTCCACAAAGTCACAGAGTCACTGTCAAAAGACAAAGGGAATGCCTAAGGAATCTGAATTACTCTCCACGACTAATCCATTTCCAGGGGTAGGCCTTTAACCAGTCCGGAGGAGGTAAACAACTTCGTCGATAGCCCAAAGTTTTAGCCTTTTGAATATTGGAACTTGAAGCCAAGAAAAAGGTCTCAAGACATTCAAAGACTGTAGCGGCATTCTACTCCGATTCAACGAGAGTAAGAAAGGAATCATCAATGGTCAAATGTAGTGTTTAGTTTAACAAAGTGACAATGATTAATAAAATAATGAATTAGCCTTGCCTCAGTGGTGTGTATTGTACTGATTGAGTCCCCTCAAATTCACTTATTTTTTTTAATTAGGACATATAAAAATATTAACAATTCAAAACAAAATGGCTACAATAAAAAGTGGTTAAAAAAATATGGCCCAAAAAAATGTGAGAAGAATATACGGTAAGTAAAAATAACGTCATAAGTAGCAAACACCAAAAATATAAGTCGGAGAGACCGATAACACAAGATCAATTTTTAAAAGGTGAAACAAACAAGTTGAATTTATCTATAACATGACCAAGCTTCATTCTTTTTATTTTATATATTTATAAAAATATACATATATCAAGTAGGTTGTAGGTCAATGGTGAGAATGCTGGTGGAAAAGGTGCTCACAAATCATCTATCAAAGTACAAATCCCAAGAGATACTAAGGTTGGGATCGTACCTCAGAGAATTTGGTGGACAAATTTTTACTCCTCAATCCTTGATACTAAGAAGCATTATGTTCACATGTAATATACTTATCATCTCCCTATGGTGTCACCTTAATAAAATGGTATATGTAATTATAGATGAGTTATTTTAAAGCAAGGTTTAACACCTACACATTGTCACAAATTTGGTTTTTAGGGGATGGGTTTTAATAATCATTTCAAAACCTTTTTTTTAAGGGAGGGAGTAGACTTTCTAATGGGGATATATTTTGATCCTTATCTGAGTGTTATAAGGGTTGAAAGATAATTTTAGGATCGTCTCTTTAAGGCAACACAAATATTTAGAATATGAACTTTTTATGAACTAAAAATAACTCGTATATATTATAAATTTTCTATCATATAAAAATATTACAGATAATAATTTGAATGGTATGCACATCAATAGTTTTGATCAATAATTGTCTAAGATTCTAATTTAATACTTTTAAAAATATTGAAGCCACATCTTTATGGCTAAGGGAACCCGCCTTGATGACCACTTATGTAATGAGTGATTCTACTTTCCCATGGACGGTAATTCAAGGTTAACGTCGGGACTCCAACCGGCAACCACATTGTTACTTTCAAATTTTCATTAATTTTAGATATGAATTGTCTCTCAATATTTTATGTGATATTAATTATCTCAACCCAGTACATGTGTTATTATTGTGAGAGGTAATCCTAGAGTGGCATCGGGGATGGTGGTGGATTAAGCCCATACAAATTCAACAATAAATGGTTGGCCTTAATTTGACTTCCATTTTACTTTCAAAGGGAAGTTTTTCTTCTTACTTGTATAAGGAAATAAAAAATAGAGACATCTTGGGCATATGTCGAAGTTTGAAGCCTATTTTTTCAACAAATATTCGATGCAATAATGTAGCTAGATTGATGTCAACTATCAATAATCTACAAGAAATCAACGCGGAATCCTTTAATGAGAAATACTTTATGATAATTCTGATATATGCACCTCAAGATTGATACATTTGACATTTGCTAGGTAGATGTATTTAAACTAACTATTTATAGATTATTAATAAATATGCCAACTAATGGTAACATTAATCTAAATACTTTCACATCGAAGTGTTCTTATGAATTTGGGTAAAATTGCCCAGCTTTATGTATTGACATCATTTTCCTATGTGATATTAACATATCTTAGAGTTGTTTATGTTCCATATGCATCTCGTGTCTTGCAATTATTATCATAGTAAAAGTAAAGATAAAGGTACAAGTTTTTTTAAAGGTCGCATCTAAGCGAGACACCAATTGGGTGTACATGAGATCCCCACGAGACTCCCTTGC
Organism: Taxus chinensis; assembly: GCA_019776745.2. Taxonomy (NCBI): domain Eukaryota; kingdom Viridiplantae; phylum Streptophyta; class Pinopsida; order Cupressales; family Taxaceae; genus Taxus; species Taxus chinensis. The sequence continues at coordinate 758,478,348 of CM034153.1, forward strand.
AAGATTGTTTTTTAAATTCACTTTGATTTACTTATTAGCATTGGATTGAAGTGTACATTGTTAGCATAATCTAGCATATGCATATTTATTGCATTGTCTTTTATTTAATAATGTGCAATATGTGCACTCTAGTCGAGTGACTTGCATTCAATATTGTTATGTTGGATAACATTCAATATTGGTATTAGTAGTAATTACATGTGCATGTGAGATGAGTCTTATCATCTTGTAGTTGGTGCCTGATAGGGTGTCATGTCTATCCATATCAGGTTGTCTAATATCTATAAATATTACAGCTCTTGCATTGTTATGTAATCTGATTTCATGATCAATAATATTTGTGAGGCTTCCATCCCTCTTTGGTCATTTTAATCTTATTCTATTCTATCATTTGGTATCAGAGCTATACCATTATTATCATTTGGTATCAGAGCTATACCATTATTATCATTTGGTATTAGAGCATATTCTATTCAAGCAAGGTTGAAGATGAGCATTATTGGAGAGGATCCATTGGAGAAGAAGATCTGCATCAAAGGAGAGCCATTGAAGCATCCCATAGCCTCCATTCCTTCCAAGCATCCCTCAACTAAAATTTGACCTATCCACTTATTTGGAAGGTAATTTTTTTTATTAGTCATTGGCATAGCCAATTGATCCAACATATTGGCAGAATATTTCAGATTTGGAGATCTTAAAAAAAAAGATCTTGAAAAAAAAAAAATTGTGAAAAAAAAGAGATCTTAAAAAAAAGGAGAAAGATCTTGAAAAAAAAAATCAGATCTAAAAAAAAAAAAAAAAAAAACTGATCTGAAAGTGGAGGTGTGAAGATTTCGGGAGCAAAGGTTGAAGCAGTCATGTCAATAAAATTCCAGCAGATAGCTCTTAGAAAAAAGGACGTAACTTTTTCATACAATGTCAGATTGATGTGCCATTTTTTTTTCTGGAAATATAAGGAGGCACATAACTTTGCAATTTACATCATCTTCAGATTCGGCCTCTACATGTGATGAAAAGTCTGTATAAGTCGGATCATTTTTTCTGAAAAAAAATCAGATCTAGCTGGTAAATTGGTAAGATCTCAAAAACAAAGATTCTGATTCTTCTGAAATTTTGTGGGTTTCAAGAAAAATATTGTATGATGTTGCTGTCAAAATTTTAGAAAAACACAGATCACGGTTTGTGAGAAAAGGTGAAAACAATATTCAGATTGTTTATTTGGATCTTGGGAACAAACAGGTCAGCGGTTCAATTCCCACTCTCTCCATATTTATTATTAAATTATTTTTTAGAAAATTTGGAGAAATTATTAAATTTTGGGAGATTTCCAAATTTAGAAGCTCACCAAACACATTTAGAGCCACCGCTAAATTTAGCGGAAAAACACCTATTGGGGGGTAAAAAAATATTTTTGGCCTAAATTGTGTATTTTGTGATTCTAGACCCTTTTTTCTAAAGAGGGGGAACACAAAAAAACTTCATTTTGATGTACTTTTGGAGCATTTTGTACTAATCTTGGTGCATAAAGTGCAAAAAAAAAAAAATGCAAATTTTTTTATTTCATGTTTGGTTCTATCACACGAGATCTTTGATCTCATAACAACGTTCGGTATATACGATGCCTCTGGGAAGTGCTTACGGGTGATGCCGTCGCGACTACTACTACACTTAACGCCTAACACAGTTGCCTAAACGTCGTCTAGGCATCGATCCTATAAAATCGACGGGGAGTAATAAGGACACAATACACACACATTTGAGCCCTCCCATCCGTTTGTGCTTGCACACACTCCTCTCCGTACTGTCTATGTACCACATACTAAATTCTTTCACGTACGTTAACACCTCTTTCCGTACTGACAGGTATATTGAAAGGGTGATTTTCTTCCACGTACCGATGGGTATATCGGAAGGGAGGGTATATATAGAAAGGTTTGGTATATCGACTTGACGGTATATTGAGAGGGAGACCATAAACCTGGAGTGATAAGAGCCTTACCCTTTGTCAGAAATTCAAAGTTTCAGAAATTTAGATTGCAGAAATGGGTGCACAAGCACCAAATTTCTTCTTGCTAGATTCACAACTGCTTAGAGGAGACAACTATGTTGTATGGAAACCAAAGATCAAGATGTTACTTGAGTTTGAAGACCTATGGACAGTTGTAGATGAAACAACAACAAGATGACTTGATGATGGAAGACAACAAGTTCAATTTGACAGGGCCAATCAAAAGGCCAAGTTGATCATCTTGTTTGGCATAACGGACGATGTGCAACCCCACATTACAGATGCCACATCGGCCAAGGATGCATGGGATAAGTTGAGCACAGTCTATGAGGCAAAAAACAAGAATGCCATCCTCAACCTACTATCACAACTGCATACTCTCAAGTTCAAGCACAATGAGAAGGTTGAAGTTTTTTTGAGACAAGTTGCTACTTTGAGGGCATCTCTATTGGCATTGGGAAAAGAGATAAGTGATGAAGACCTCGTACCAATTGTGTTGCATGCACTTCCTCCTTCCTACAGAATATTTGTGACAACTATCAATATGAGTGAACACACAGTCACCTTTGAGAAGTTGGTCAATCTACTCCAACAAGAAGAGACAATGAACAACAAAGATCATGAAGATAAGCAAGCACTATCTTCCAATCATAAAGGAAAGGGGAAATTTCAGTCCAATCACAAGAAGTCCCAACAAAATCAAAGTCAACAAAGGGACAAAAGTCAACGAGACAACACCAAGAAGTGTCCCATTTGCAATAGAGGGGGGACATGACATCAAAGATTGTTGGTACAATTCCTACAAAAAGGGTTCATCAAATAATTCAAAACCCAACAACCAACAGGGTAACAACAATTCAAATCAAGGGAAGTCCAACAACAACAACAATCAAGGGAAAAAAAATGGTAATTGGAAAAGAAAACCCAAACAACAAGGGTACATTGCCGAACATGAGGATGATTCAGATGAAGGACACCATATGTATTCTGCTCAATTTGATGAAGAAACCAAGTCCACACAAGATATCTGGTATGTTGACTTGGGTGTAACTCGACACATGACTGGATGAAAGGATTGGTTCTACACACTGCGTGACTCACCTAACAAGAACCATGTGTCATTAGGTGATGACTCATCATACAGTGTCAAGGGGATTGGAAACATTTCACTACCTATTGGAAAGCATGACTGCAAAATCACAGATGTATTATATGTACCTGGGTTGACCAAGAATTTGCTATCAATTAGTCAACTCCTTGATCACAACTTGAAGTTGGATTTTGATAGTAATAACAGAGAAAAAGTGTGCTTGATAAGAGATAAGTCAAGAGGTTCCAAGATTGTAGCAAGAGCCTCTAATGTGGGACGTATGTTCCAACTTGATTTTGTCCACAAGGATGATCAAGCTCTAGTGGCCAAAGACACAATCTGTAGAACTATGGCATTGTAGATATGGTCACATTAGTTTTGGTAATCTCCAAACACTTCAAAAGGGAAACATGGTGAAAGGATTGCCTACACTTAAACACAACACTGACAAGTGTCACAATTGCCTAGCTGGAAAGCAACACAGAGTACCCTTCCAGAAGAACACATATAGAGCTAAGGGAAAGCTTGATTTGGTGCACACCGATCTTTGCGGGCCCATGCAACCAAGTCATTCTGGATGTCAATACTTCATTTTGTGTTGATAACTACTCAAGAAAGATGTGGATATATTGTCTAAGAAACAAGAGTCAAGCCTTTGAGACATTTCAAAAGTTCAAAGCACTTGTTGAGAATGAAGTTGATCGCAAGATCAAAACTCTCCGCTCAGATCGAGGGGGGGAATTCACAAGCAATGAGTTTAAGACTTACCTGGAAGTTCCTGGGATTTGTCGACAAATGCCTCCTACTCACACACCACAGAAGAATGGTATAGTTGAGAGAAGGAATCGTACTATCATGGAAATGGTGCGATGTATGATTAATGACTCAGGTTTAACAAAAACATTTTGGGCAGAAGCTACAAGAACTACAGTCTATTTGTTGAAAAGAGTGCCCATAGTAGCTCTTGAAGGAGTGACACCTCAAGAAGCATGGTAAAATCGGAAACCATCAATTGCACACCTAAGAGTATTTGGGTGTAAAGATAGCATGCACATACCCAAGAAGAACAGGAAAAATTTGGATATGAAAGCTGAGAAACTGATATTCATTAGATATAGTGAAGAAGCACTTGGGTACAAATTATGGGATCTGAAAGCAAAGAAAGTATACACAAGTAGGGATGTTGAGTTCTTTGAGAAATAACAAGCAGATGCTCCACTCAACGACTCAACAAACATGCAGAATACACCTCTTGTGAAGATAGAATTTGATGTTCCCACTGAAGATGACAGTGATGAATTGGATGATGGTGAAAACTTGGATCCACCACAAGCCAATGGAACAGCTAAGAAGTTACCTAAATGGTATACTCAATTAATAAGAGATGCAAATTTGGACGAAGCACCTAGCACATCATTCAATCCTGGACCTAGAATTCGCAGTCAAGCTCGTGAAAAGGTCAATTATTCCCTAATGAGTAGAGTTGTTGAAATAGTCGAGCCATCTACAGTTCATGAAGCTCTACAATCAAAAGCTTGGAAATATGCCATGTATTCAGAGTATCAGTCAGTGATGAAGAACAAAACATGGCAACTTGTCGACCTTCCACCAGGGAAGAAACCCATTGGATGCAGATGGATATTCAAGACTAAGTACAAGAAGAACGACAACTTCTTCTTGACAGGATATTCAGATTCAGATCATGCAAGAAACATGGATGATAGGAAGTCAACATCAGGCTTCGTCTTCTTTATGGGATTTGGATCGATATCATGGGGAAGTAAGAAACAAAACTTTTTTTCTTGCTCTTCTACAGAAGCAGAGTATCGAGCTGCAGGTGAAGCTGTTTGTGAAGCAATATGGCTATGCCGAATACTGGAAGGGAATTGGTCTACCACAACAAAAATCTACTCCAGTATATGTTGATAATGAAGGATTTTTGAAGCTTGTTTGCAATCCATTATTTCATGAGAGAACCAAACATATTGAATTACATGTTCATTTCATACGCGAGCATGTCTTAAAGCACAACATATAGCTCAAGTTCTGTCCTACAGCTAAACAGAAGGCAAATGTTTTCACTAAGTCACTTGCACTTGAAAAATTCACACTATTCAGAGAGTTCCTCTCCACTTCATTAGAAACTATGCAAAATTAAGGGGGGGGAATGTTGGCATAATTTAGCATAGGCATATTTATTGCATTTTATTGCATTGTCTTTTATTTAATAATGTGCAACATGTGCACTCTAGTCTAGTGACTTGCATTCAATATTGTTATGTTGGATAACATTCAATATTGGTATTAGTAGTAATTACATGTGAATGTGAGATGGGTCTTATCATCTTGTAGTTGGTGCCTAATAGGGTGTCATGTCTATCCATATGAGGCTGTCTAATATTTATAAATATTACAGCTCTTGCATTGTTATGTAATCTGATTTCACGATCAATAATATTTGTGAGGCTTCCGTCCCTCTTTGGTCATTGTAATCTTATTCTATTCTATCATTTGGTATCAGAGCTATACCATTATTATCATACATACCTTGCCCCAACTAAATTTGAACACGTGCTTCTACCTACTAGATTTTAACCTATGTTTTTAGTTTTTACTAAATTTAAACTCTCAATAGATGGAGATGTTACTGAAAAAAAAAGTAATGAGGTAGGTGTTTGTTTTTTTACTTTGATATGTATATATACACACACATCAAAGTGGGACATTATGTAGAAAAATAATTTTGGTATGATTGCTTTGGTGCTAGTGTGTTTACGTGTTTATTTATTATTGGTCCAGTCTAGGCTCTTGTTGGTGCATGTTCCTTGTGTCTTTCAACCTTAAACTTGTTTTTCTTGTCCCTTACAACTTTCAACATCTTTTACCTCATTTTTCCCATTTCAACTCAATGTTTGTCATTTTTGTCCCTTTTTCACTTCTCTCTCCCATGGTTTTCTCTCTCATCCCATGGTATTATTGTGGTACTGAGATGTGACCACTTTTGTATGGTACAAAAGGGTCATGTCAATTTCTACCCATTATAGAAATTGATGCCATCTTAGCTCAACTACAAATCTTGCTATGGTTTTCCTTGGGAACCCACTGTCCTTCTAGAGGTGTTCTTTAGGCTAATGACTAAGATCATCCTCATAACCCTATATTTATATGCATTCAAGCTTGAAAATATTTTTAATCACTTCTTTCATACACCTGACCTATATGCTCTCTATCTTCAACATAAAAGCATACTCATGGATTCTCTAGTAATAGTGCTCAGGGACAAATCAATATCCTCATTCATATTCCTTGACACATTTTTATCATTTTAGATTATCATAAAATAAACACATGCATCCTTTTACCTTGTTCTTGATCTGCGCTTTCCTGATTTCCTTTGGGAGACTAATTAATGTTCTTGCTAGAAGCTCATTTCTTGACTGTCCTCTTTAGTTGATAAGTCATGGCCATTTGTATAGATGTTCTCTCAATTTGGGTCCACCTTGCCCTTGGGTTATTATATCCCTATCATCTACATTCCATATGCTCTTTCCTCTGCAAGATAACATTCACATTCATATTCCATCATTGTCACTATACAAGAATTTGTACTTATCACCAATCTTCAAGACTATAACATAGTAGCTTGCTCTCTTGAACTCTGTCCTATCTTGGATAGATACAAAAAGACTTGGAATAGGGAAGTGTTATGGTGTTTTATTCTTCTAAGTGATGGATTTATCATGATATAGTACTGAGAAATCCCATCCTCTTAACTATTTCTTCCTGATCCCTGTTCTAGGAGCCTTCTTATTTAATAAGTCAAGATTCACTCTAGGTTCTTGGATCTCTCTTGGACTATGATAATGAAATCTCAACATCTAGCACAAGTACTTATTATTGTACCTTAGGACATGTAATAAATTACATTGATGACTTATTTGATAGATATTTGGGCAAAACCCAGAGTGTAACAATCTAAGGAGGTTTAGAGTAGGACTGTTAAGTGGCAGTCATTACAAATAAGGTTTCCACTCCTAGAAAATCTTCATCAACACCTTATAATTGTCTCAAAATACCATCATATAAAATGTAGAGTCTTGAAACATGAATAATAATCAAATTTTCACCATTTACCTTAGATCCTATGTTCATTGTCACTACTTCACAAGTCTGGAAATTTTTGTTAGAGAGATCTTCTGTACATGTCATTTTTTTCTGAAATTTGGTACATTCCTTCTTGATCCCAGGGTAGAAATTCCTACAAAACTTGAGCTCATTTCATCAATTCAAATAAAATTTATTTGTTTCCCTAGTTTAGCGCTGAGAACACAAACTTGAATATAAAAACCTTATTCCCTAGAGTCAAGAGCTCTAATAAATCCCATTCGACTAGCCATAAAATTCTCTTCCTTTTCATTATAATAGTCAAGAGTTTTGGTGCAATTTTAACATACTGAGGGTTGTCAAGCCACTATCCTATCTAACCCTCATGCACAGTCTGTGAAACATGCAAAATACAAGAAACATAGTTGCTATCTCATGGAACAAACATGATTACATTATAAACCGCAAAAATACATGCAATAAAGGAGTATTTAAGATTACTCAGAGCTCATGGTCTAAAACCAATTTCATTCGAAGCTAATAACAATCATACAACACAAATTTCATACAATTTCTTACATTTCAACCCAACACATCACCTCCTTATTGCCAATTACTCACTTCTTTGTCTCTTCTGATGAGAATTCGTGATGCATGAACATCAGCTCTCAACTTGTACATATGGGTGGTATTACAAAATTTTGGCTTTATAATTTTTTCCATTTGTGCTAGAGATCTTTAGGATTCATTTAGTGGTTATAGGGTGTGTTAAGTCCTTCAAAAATTCAAATTGTCATTTCCATCCAAAATGAAAATTTGAATCTTGAGGGCAATTTTGTACTTGTTTTAACATTTTGGTGTGTTTTATTGGAGCATCATGATATTTCATAAGATTGTAATAAGCCTTGGTGGGCTCTATGAATCTACTTAGGTTATGATGGTGGACAAGTTTTTAGGTCCTATAAAACTAACCTACACAGATTACTTCTAATGTTGTAATAAAGATCATATATGTATTGTGAAGGGTCTAATGGACCAATAATCAATTAAGAAATATTTAGGAGGCCTATATAAGATTTAATGTAACTGTTTATCCCCACCATTTGAATGATCAAAATTTAGGGAGTAGAGAGCTCCAAGATTGGGAGATAAATGGAACTGGTTTGCAAACCGTGTGGTAAACTTTGTGTATGAAGTTAGAGAAAGTTGCATGGTTCAAATTTCAATTGATGATTCGAGTTGATATTGGTGTTTTGTAGTTGGTAAGATCTAGTACATGTTCATAACAGTTCATGCATGCATTTGATTGGCCTTGATCATTATTTTGTTGTAGTATTTCTTATAAATTTGAGATAGGTTATGATGGTGTATAGTCAAGATGAGGAAGAGAAGCATAGAATATTGATGGATGAGTGCAAGAGATAGAGGCATGTTGAAGGATGTTGTTTGGTTTAATGCTTGATAAAACCCAACTTGCAAGTATTGTAAGGTAATGACATTAATACTCTATTTTGGGTTTTGTAATAATGAGGACTGTACTTGAATGATCTGAGAGGCTAATGACCTATGTAGTGGTTTCTTGGATGTCCTTGTAGTGTTGAACATGTGGTTATCAATGAATAAAAGGGTCAATGCATGCAGTAAGGTAACTTCTATTGTGATGTTCATTTGCAAGGCATTGAGCTAGTTATGCTTTGTATGTGATTGTACTTGGTTGTTGGTTCCATCTTAGTGGGCTTGCGTGTAAATATGAGTGTGATAAAAACCTCTAGGAAGGCTTAGAAGGACACAAAGGAAGAAGACACTTTTTATCTTAGAAAACATTGAGGGTTTCATGTCCCTTCCTAGGAATGCATACAAGACCATAAGTTCATGAATGTTGAATCAATATTGCTTGAGAATTCTTACTGCTAAGATAATATTGTACAGGGGTAAAAATAGACCTATTGACCTAAAACCTCGACAACAGTGTGGGATTTAGGATGTTCAACCTTCTGTTAAGGATGTACGCAGGAAAATTAAAGTGATCTAGACTGTTAACATAAATAGAAAACACATAGAAAATTTCATCCCCAAACTTCTATCTTTAATTATTTCTCGGAAATCACTACATTAGTCTCAATTACATGCATATCCTTCTCATTCTATCTCATACAATTCTCTCAATATGGAACTCACATATTCATTTCTTGTGACGTGCCCTTATACAATGGATTAATTACAATAAATATACAAAATACAAAACATCCAAAAGTCACTTATTTTTATTTGCACCTTTGTCAGCTTTTGTCACGTACTGGCCCAATTTTTTTTCAATCCACAGCTTCATGTCGGCTTCTGTGGCTTCCTAGGGTGTAATGCGGCTTTTTTTCCATATTTTGTAGCTTTCTAGTCTTCCTTGGATTTCTTTAGTTATGTGTGGCTTCTTCCTTTATCTATAGCTTTCACATTTTATCCACGGATTATTTATTTGGCTCGCAGCTACTTCAAGTCTTCGGTGGCTTTATCTTTATCTTTGTGGATTTACCTTTATCTTCGTGGCTATTCCAGAATGCGATGAAGAACCTTGTCAATATCATCCCCCCGCTAAAATTTGTCTCATCCTCAAGACATCAACTGGATGAAGAACCATGTCTTCAATACTGGATCAAAATTGTATTTGTCTTTTCTCTCTAAAAAAATTGGGCATCACCTCCCAGGAACTTAGATGTCTAGCCTAGGGATAGGCTACCTCACTTGACTCGCCTGACTAGACTTATGGGATGCCAACTTGTAGGGGCATCAACCTCCCTAGAAACTTAGATGTCTAGCGTAAATAAGAATTCCTTCGCTCAACTCGTCTAACTGGGTTTGTGGGATGCCTCTCCTCTTTTTTCTTTATGGTGGAGCTGAGGGAATATACTTAGTGATTTGTGGCGTTATATTTTTCTCAAAAGTATAACATAAATCTATATGTGCGTCTATATGTTTGGTACATTATTGTAGTTGCATGTTCTCCTGGATCACCTAAATGATGTCAGATGGTGCTGATGTAATTTGGACTTGATTCCATTTGTTTTCGATGGTTGTGAGCTCCTGCTGCATTTTGATTATGGCTCTATCCAATGGTGTACTACATTCTTGCATATCTAGTATCTTATCATTCTGCACCCTTTGTTGTATTTGATATTTTTCAGTTAATTCTGCTATTTTTCTTCTTTGGGTGCCATCTTTATCCTTATTAATATCATACGTCATTGACGCTATATGAATTTGTTGTTCCAATTTCTCTAACTCTGTTTTTTCTTTCTTAGTTTCACTAGGCCATCCAATGGTATATGTATAGTAGGTCACGGTATTTTGTAAATTTGATTCTAACTTAGTTACCACATCTTGCATTTCTTTCCTTCTTTTCTGATTTTCAAGACTCCGAGGCTTAAGGATTTGTTGTTTGTATTCTTCTATTGCATTGTCTTTGATTTTCTTTTCTTCTTCTTCAAGATTGACTTTGTCTTCTTGTAAGATGTCATTCACTACGTTCTATGTAGCCACTTCTACTCTTAGTTTGGGATCAATGGTGATGCGGGGTTTTTCTGGATGGAAGATAACATCTTCTACATAATTTCTTCCATCTCTATGTACCTTTGCATCCAGTCATGTTTAACACTCTATTATAAGATTTTACCACAAGTTGTCTTTTGTAAGGGAGATAGTTTTTTATAAATGTACTTTATATCCCTCCGTAGTTTTCTCTACTACCCCTTAGTGAAATTGTATGGACTGATATTTCTTTCTTTGTTGTAGTGTTAGATTTATTTTTGCTAAGGAGTCCCTTGGTGCTTGTGTGAGTAATAAACCTCTCGATGTGTCTGTAGATGAGGCTAATGGTAGCCTCTGTTGTTCTTGTATTTTCCTTTCTTTTTCCTCTTCTTTTTCATCCTTCTTTTTTTCTTCTTCCTCTTTTGCTTTCTTTTCTTTTTCTTCTTTCTCCTTATTGTCTTTTTCTTATTTTTCCTTCTTTTCTTTCTCTTCTTTCTCCTTCTTTGCCTTCTCTTCTCTTTCCCTATCTTCCTTTTCCTTCATTTCCTTCTCTACTTATTCCCTCTCTTCTTTTTGCTTCTTCTCTCTCTCTTTTTTCTCGTTCTTCTTTCTTTCTTGTTTCTTCTTGTATTTTTTCTGTTTTTCTTGTGCCTCATGTTCTTTATTTTTCTTTTCTACTTCTTTTGCATGTTTCTGTGCTACCTCTTCTTGTTCTTTTTTCTGTTTTTCTAATTTTTTTCTTTGTTTCGTCTTTCTTCTTCTGCTATGCATCCTCTATGGAATTTTTCTTTTGGACTTCCTCAACTATCTTTTTAGTTGCTTCTAACTCATTTTGTTTTTCTTCTTGTTCTTTCTATTTTTCTTGTTTTATTTTCTTTTGCTTAGCTTCATTTGTGGCTTTTTATTTTTCTTCTGTTATATGTTGTCTTTTTTTTTTCCTCTTCCTCTATTTTTTAAATTTCATATTTATGAACTGTAGCTGTTGTGGCTTTATTTTCTCTTTCTTTCCTTTGTTTAATCAGTAACCATATTATTTCTTCTACCTCTTTTATGCGGTTGTGCTTGGCTGCAGTCTTCTTCTTCTTTTTCTTTAATTCTGATATTTCTTGTTGGAGATATTTCAGGCGGCTTGTCTCTTTTGCTTCTATTTGTTCTTGTATCTTCTTCTTTAGCTCCATTGGGAGTAACCGATGTTATGATCCTCATGTGCATATTTCACTAACGCCTTGAGGTTTTGGAGTAACGGTTCGTTACATTTGGTATCAGAGCGACCACCCAGGTTCAAGTCCTGACACGAGTAGCTACGCTGGCATTGCAGTGTTCACCCGAGGCTCGTATAGGGCAAGGCAGGGTCCCGCTATATGGGGGAAAATATAGCTCAGGGTCGAGGCTACAGAAGCGTGGTGGGATGTTATGATCCTCATGTGTGGATTTCTCTAACGCCTTGAGGTTTTTCTAACCCTCAAAAATTACAAGAGCTGAAAAATGAGGATTTTATTTTTGTAACACATAAACATAATAACAAATTACATAGTTGTAATCGTACAAATTTATTTAATCAAATTCATTAATCAATTTTTCTCTTTTTATCTATCTGATAACATCCATGTAAGCCATGTGCGACTAAGAAGGGTGTATCTAGATCTCCATGATCTCCCTTCGTCACTACTTCGAGTGACAATGCTTACTAGCATTTCGGCTCAACCTTTTAAAGGTCATGTGAACTATGTGAAAGTCCTTGGGCCTACCACGAAGCTAGTTTTCCGAATTTGTATTCCGGTATCCGACCATTTTGTACCTCATGTTCAGTATTTCAACTTCCCATGATCAAGTTACAGACAATTTTTTTTATTTAATTAGAGGACTAGGTGAACAGACAATGCACAACCATCAATGCATTACTTTGGCCAAAGTTATCCGCCGTGCAGGTTACGGCTAAACTCAATACATCACACTAGTATTATGAGTTTTAAGCCTTCTGCCACCTCACAACTATCCCTTTCACAATTATCTAGATCTTTATAGTTTGTTTTTATTTTATTTCCAATTAAACCAATCTTGCAAGGGTTTACATTGAGATAGATTCCAAAGGCCAACTAGGATCTTTATGAGATAAGTACATTCGGTATGCTGAAATGTAACTATATCAGAATTTCACATGTACTTATCCCTTAATATGCCTAATGGATATTTTCATCTATTTATCATCCTATTTAGTCTCTTTTTTCCTAATGTTTGGTTCTTTAACCTTAAATTACCTTTTACAACGATACTCTTCCATTCTCTATACAACAAGATTTATAATCTTATTATATTAATACCAAGTTTATCGAAAGGCCGAATTAAATATATATTAAAACATGTATATTTAATTATTCATTAGCTATGCCACTAAATAGCTTATTTAATTTAGAAATTAAAGACATTTGATTGTTACAATAATTGCCCAATTATCGGCTTCATACATTGATAACTATCAAATAAATGTATTCAACAATTTGTGAAAAGTAAGATTTCACAACTCAAGTATTCATCATTTACTCATATTGAGATATTATTACACACAAAGTAATCATCTCTTTATTAAAATCATATATTACATATGCCGTTAAGGCGAAATATATAATTGGTATAATAATTCTCACATAGTGAGGTTTGAATATTTACAATGGATCCAAGATCCCAATAATTCAGCCAAAAATTCAAGGATATCATCCTTTCACCAATTGAAATCCAAGTATCTCATTTAAATCCATGCTACGATAAAACTTCTCAAGACATGAGTTTCTGCACATCCGAATGTAACAGCTAATGGTCCTGTAAGAATGGAGTAATGGTATGATGTCAGTTCAAAATGAACTGGCATGAATATTAACTTCATTTTATGATGCAATTAATTAATAAAATATGAAAGGATATACATGTTGTTTTATCAACAAGCACAAGGTAATACAACTGAAAATGTATTACTACCTGGTTTCTATACATATACAACTATGGATGCACACAAATAGAACAACCAATTTCTATTTCAACGATCATGTTTCCCTCTAATCACAAAGGTCAATACATCTGTATTCTAGCTTCAATCAATAAGCATTTGACATTTAAAATTTCTATATAACTTCGTAAAAACAATATGATTAAGAAGAGTATTTTTTTCATTCAATGAACAGCTCTACAAATTAGCACAAATATCACTATATTTACATAACTTTAACATGTTCTATCTGGTAAACAAACATCCCAACCAACAATATAGCAACACCATGGTTACATCATTTAAACATACTCTTTTTTGGTAAAAGAACAACTAATAATTTCTTTCATAAGATATCATTATTTTAAACCCAATCATACCTCCAATTACTCTTTGGTGCATCTTGGTCAAGTTGTCTTGGCTTTCATGCCCTTACCAAGACAAGCAATTTATTTTTCACAGTCTTACAAGAATCCAAGTCATATTGCTAGGCTGGAAGTTACAGGGTAAATGTCATTTTTGTTTTTTGTTTTTAAATTATTCACACATAACAAAACACCCTCATTTATACATGAACCAATTTAGTGGTCCATAAAAATAAAAATTCTGGAAAATGCAGCCACATGCAAGAGCTTTGACACCCATATATTATCATTCAAAAGATCTCAATAAATTAAAAATCAGACTGCATATAACAACCAAGAAGAAAAATATAAAACCCCAACCGGTTGCATACCCATATTGATTGGGTTACCCAAATTGATTCCTTTACACAAATCGATTTGCATACCCAAATCGATTTGTTTACAAAAAACACACAACCAAATTTCAATTTAACAAAAATAAAACCCACAAGCACAAATCAATTTTAAACACAAATTCACAAAATGGTTTCCTTCTTCCTGTAAAGGAAAAACCCAACTCTTTTCCTTTTAGGTATAATTTATTATAATGTAGAGAAGGAATTTTTAACCTTTCTTTTACTTTATTTTTGTTGATTAAAACCCAAAACCCCATCTACATATTTTTCTTGGTTAGGTTAACACCACACCAAGAAAACTAAAAAGAATACAGAATCCATCAATTTCTTTTTCATACTTCATCTCCAAACAATTAAATCAAAAGTTGTCCACAATTTCCTTGATTTCCATTAAAAACAGAATGTGTATTTCCTCATTTTTTACAAATAATGTAGTAGAGAAAGGAGAAGATATTCATGTCTGAAGTAAACCCAAAATCGGAAACAATCTACTCTTCCCGCTCCAACAAGTTGAATCCTTCTTTCTTCCAAAACTCACGCAAGTATTCTAGAAGGGGAGAATGAAAATAGACGAATGAAAAATATCAGAAAAATATAATGAAAGAACTATAGTTGGGCAACATATTGAAGAATTTTTGGGCTTCCCAATGCTGGTACATGTTTTAGTTAAATTCTCTATAACTACAAGTATAACATCATGTTTATTTTGGAACATAGGTAGACCTTGGATAAAATGCATATTTATAACTTGCCACTTATATTTTGGCACGTTGTGAGGATATAATAGTCCTACTGGATGTAAATGTTCAACCTTTACTTGCTAACATTCCAGGCATTGTGAGATGTAAAGAATCACATCATTTTTCATCTTTTTCTTGAAGTATTACTTTTTGATGTCCGCCATCATCTTTGTTACTCGTGGATGTCCCAAATAGGGAGCATCATGAAATTCTCTCATGACTTTATTTTTGAGTTCTTTACCTTCTGGTACATATATTCTACTGTTATAACATAGAATCCCATATGTTTCCACTTTAAAACCATCATAACTTTTGTCCCTTGGATATTTTTCTAGAGTTGCTTTAACATGATTATAGTAGGGGTCATTGGTTAACTCATTTTTAACTTCATCTTTGAACTGGGTTCTTAATGTAATAATAGCAACAATCTACTTTCTACGACTTAAGGCATCAGCCACCCTATTCTCTTTTCCCTTAATGTAATTTATATCAAAGTCATAATTTTCTAGGAACTCCAGTCATCTTCTTTGCCTTGCATTTAGATTCGGCTACGTAAAAATGTACTTGAGCCCAAGATGACTTGTTTTGAGTTTAAAAGGTTTTCCTAGCAAATAGTGCCTCCATACCTGCAATACATGAACAATCGTAGCAAGCTCAATATCATGTGGTGCGTAATTTACTTTATGCACCCTGAACTTCCTACTTTCAAAAGCTACCACATGCCCATCTTGCAGTAGTACTCCACCCAAACCTTCCCCTGAACAATCGGTTACCACTAAGAAGTTCCCGTTTGGATCCAGAATCTTCAACACCGAAGCACTTGTGAGTCTACCTTTTAACTCATTAAAGGCTTCTTCACACTTATTGTCCCAAACAAATTTCTTACCCTTCTTTTGCAAAGAAGTGATAGGTCCTGCTAACCTAGAGAAGTCCTTTACAAACTTTCGATAGTAGCCTGTTAGACCCATAAAACTTCTCACTTCATGCACATCCTTTGGTGCTGGCCATTCCATGATGGCATTTATCTTCAAAGGGTCCACCGAGATTACTTATTTACTTAATAAGTGGCCTAAGTATTGTACTTCGTATTGATAGAAAACACACTTAAGATAATTTTCCATATAATTTATGTTTTCTGAGAATTCCCAGCACAATCCTTAAATGTTCATCATTTTCTTCCTCATTCTTGGAGTATATAAATAAATCATTGAGAAAGATAAGTACAAATTGGTCTAAGTATTCCATAAACATGTTGTTCATCAAGTTCATGAAAGCGACATGTGCATTTGTTAGACCAAAGGGAAAAATTGTAAACTCGTAATGCCCATACCTTGTTCTAAAAGCAGTTTTATGGATATCTTCATCCTTGATTCATAGTAAATGATAACCGGATCTAAGATCAATCTTGGAAAATGCTTTTGTGCCCCCCATTTGATCAAATAGATCATCGATTCAGGGCAGCGGGTATCGATTCTTCACTATTACCTTGTTGAGAATTCGATAATCGATACAAAGTCTGAGGTTCCCATCCTTCGTTTTCACGAAGATAACCGGTGCACCTCATGGTGATATACTTGGTCTAATCAGACCCAAGGAAAACAATTCATGTAATTGAGCTTTCAACTCAACTAATTTAGTTATTTTCATTCTGTATGATGCCTTGGAGATTGGTTCCATTGTTGGTTTGACCTCTATTGTGAAGTCAAATTCACGCTTAGGTGGAAGTACGGGTAACTCATTTGGAAACACATCTCTAAATTCCCTTAGGATGGGAAATGCTTCAATTTCAGGCTTAATTTCCTGTCTCGAATTTGTTATTTTTATAGCATATAGATGGCAGCCCTTCTGCTTTGCCTTTTTTAGCCGCATGGTAGAAATCTGCCTAGTGACAAACTCTCTTTTAACACCCTAAACACTTGTTGTTTTTTGTTGATCATCACAGCAGGTTACACTTTTCCCTAAGTAATCGAAGGTTGCATTATGTTGACTTAACTAATTTATACCTATGATAACATCATAGGATCTAAGAGGTGCCACATACAGGTTTAATCTTGTCATGAACTCAGGTAATTCTAGTGGTGCCTCAAACAAACACTGATTCACTATGTGTACAATATTATTTCCATACTGTACATTCCAAGTGTGTTCCATGTACCCAGCTCTTATTTTGAGTTTATCAGCAACTTTAGATAAAACAAAACATTCTGTTGAACCGGAATCAAATAAAACAGAAACAGGTTCTCCAAAAAGCTTACCTGAAGTTTCTATTGGAGTCGCTTGCTTTGCTGCTTGCTTATTATGGACTGCAACATAAATCTTATGTTGTTTCCCATCTTTATTTAATGTAGTAAATACCTTCTGCTTATTATTCCATTTTCCTTTTTACGAACAGTTGTTAGGGAAATGATCACCATCGCACTTAAAACATCCTCCCAATGGTCCTTTTCTCTCATTCTTTTTCTAGATGAAACTTGTTCCTTGTTGCCCATTTTTATTATTATTCACAATAGTTCTACCCGCTATTCCTCTTTTATTGACAAGCCTAAACTTGTTGTTTCCCTTTTTCCATGATGGTTTACTTGCGGTTGATGTTTGGAAATTGCTATTTTTCCTTTTGTTTTCCTCTTTAGAGGCATAAATACTTCACAACTTTAGTTCTTGTTTGATAGCTTTTCTAAACATTATTTCCATCGAGGTAGGTCCATGAACATCCACCTCACCACCAATACTAGGATTCAATCACATTATAAATTTTCTCATTCTAAACTTCTCATCCTTTTGATACAAAGGAACATATTTCAACAATGAAGTGAAACATTCCCAATATTCTGTAATTGAGTACTTTCCTTGAATCAGATTTTGGAATTCTGCCATCTTTTGGTCAAAGTATAGCTGAGGTAGCCATCTTTGATGGAAGTAGGCTTTGAACTTCTCCAACGTGATCATACCAGAATCAATTCCTAGATCCATTTTCCGGCTATCCCACCAGGAAGATGCTTCACGGGACAATTGGTAGGCTCCCCATACTACTTTTGTATCCTCTGAAAAGTCCCTAATTCCAAAATACTTTTCCATTTCATAGATCCAATTTTTAGCACCATCCCCAAGAGTTATACCATCAAATTTAAGTGGGGATATTCTTTTAATGTCCCTTGCTAACTCAATAGCAAACCTTGCTTTCTTATTTGTCCTTTCATTCAGGTGCTCAGGTAGATCATCATATTTATCATCACCCTGATTCTCATCCCTACAATCCTCATTCTCTTCACCACCCTGACCTTGTTGTTCTAAGGCAACAACTCGGTTTCAGGTGTCATTCAAAAGGCTGAGGATTTCTTCTAACTTAGCATTCGTATTATCCGGCACATCATCAATATTTACCCCACTGTCACTTGCCATACTAGCTCTTGTTGCCAGCCTAGCCATAGTTTCCTATTTTATAAATGAGGATAATTTTATTAGAACGTGTGTCCCATTAATGTCCAAGTGTCTGAGCCTCTGGCTCCGATACCAAAATGTAACGCTAAAAAATTACAAGAGTTGAAAAATGAGGATTTTTTTAACACATAAACATAATAACAAATTATACAGTTGCAATCATACAAATTTATTTAATCAAATTCATTAATCAATTTTGCTCTTTTGATCTATCCGATAACATCCATGTAAGCCATGTGTGGCTGAGAAGGGTGTATCCAAATCTCCACAATCTCCCTTCGTCACTACTTCGAGTGACAATGCTTACTAGCATTTTGGCTCAACCTTTTGAAGGTCATGGGAACTATGTGAAAGTCCTTGGGTCTACCACGAAGCTAGTTTCCTGACTTCGTATTCTGGTATCCGACCATTGTCTACCTCATGTTCAGTATTTCAACTTCCCATGATCAGGTTACAGACAATTTTTTTTATTTAATTGGAGGACTAGGTGATCATACAATGCACAACCATCAATGCATTACTTTGGCGAAAGTTATCCGTCATGCAGGTTACGAATAAACTCAAGACATCACACTAGTCTTATGAGTTTGAAGTCTTCCACCACCTCACAACTATCACTTTCATAGTTATCTAGATCTTTATAGTTTGTTTTTATTTTATTTCCAATTAAACCAATCTTGCAAGAGTTTATATTGAGATAGATGCCAAAGGCCAACTAGGATCTTTATGAGATAAGTACATTCATTATGCTGAAATGTAACTATATCAACATTCCACATGTACTTATCCCTTAATATGTCTAATGGATCTTTTCATCTATTTAGCATCCCATTTAGCCTCTTTTTCCAAATGTTTTATTCTTTAACCTTAAATTACCTTTTACAACGATACTCTTCCATTCTCTATACAACAAGATTTACAATCTTATCATATTAATACCAAGTTTATCGAAAGGCCAAATTAAATATGTATTAAAACATGTAAATTTAATTATTCCTTCAATTAACTACGCCACTAAATAGCTTATTTAATTTAGAAATTAAAGACAATTGATTGTTACAATAATTGCCCAATTATCAGCTTCATAAATTGATAACTATCAAATAAATGTATTCAACAATTTGTGAAAAGTATGATTTCACAACTCAAGTATTCATCATTTACTGATATTGAGATATTATTACGCACAAAGTAATCATCTCTTTATTAAAATCATATATTACATATGTCGTTAAGGCAAAATATATAATCGGTATAATAATTATCACATAGTGAGGTTTGAATATTTACAATGGGTCCAAGATCCCAATAATTCAGCCAAAAATTCAAGGATATCATCCTTTCACCAATTGAAATCCAAGTATCTCATTTAGATCCATGCTACGATAAAACTTCACAAGACATGAGTTTCCGCACATCCAGATGTAACGGCTAATGGTCCTACAAGACTGGAGTAGTGGTATAATGTCAGTTCAAAATGAACTGGCATGAATATTAACTCCATTTTATGATGCAATTAATTAATAAAATATGAAAGGATATACATGTTGTTTTATCAACAAGCACAAGGTAATACAGTTGAAAATGTATTACTACCTGGTTTCTATAAAGATACAACTATGGATGCACACAAATAGAACAACAAATTTCTATTTCAATGATCATGTTTCCCTCTAATCACAAAGGTTAATACATCTATATTCCAACTTCAATCAATAAGCATTTGACATTTAAAATTTCTACATAACTTCGTAAAAACAATATGATTAAGAAGAGTATTTTTTTCAGTCAATGAGCAACTCTACAAATAAGCAAAAATATCACTGTATTTACATAATTTTAACATGTTCTATCTGGTAAACAAACATCCCAACCAAAAACATAGCAGCACCATGGTTACATCATTTAAACATACTCTTTTTTTTTTATTATTATTGGCAAATAGTTTTTTGAAAGGGACTATACCCTTGTGTACAATAGAGGGCCTAGGAGCCAGAATAGGAATGAAAACCAGGAAAAAAAGGATCAGAATCCAAGTGTGACAATGAAGCCCAAAGTATCCAAGAAACAACTACCTAATCAAAACAAAACAACAAAAACTCTGCAAAAAAGCAGCAAAGAGACCGCAAAAAAACAACAAAAAAACATTCAAGAGCAGCTAAAGCACCTACAACTACTTCTTGGTAGCTTTGTCGATGCTGGTTTTGATGTTCTTCCAAGATTTGAACATTCCCAAAGTTGTCATGTGGGCAGTGTCAGTCTTATCCAGCTGATCAATGGTCCTTTTGCTTTCCTTATCATTGCCTCAAAGTGTTGCTGGAACTCCGCTGAGATTGGAGACACTTCTGACATGCTGCTCAATGAATTCCTCAATCGCACTAAAAATGGCCATATTGTAATCATGACGAGTTTTGGCCTTCCCTAAACAGGAGTCTAAGGAGTTCAGCTTCTTGTAGATACCTTCAATCTGGTTGTTATCAATACCCACCTCCTCCTCCTTCTTCCTCTTTCCTTTCTGTTTTGCCAAGTTCTTAACCTCATCCTTCAGCAACTTCATATCAGCTTCTAAGGCTTCCAACCTTTTTGTAGAGCTCTCCATATGCACATCCCAGGGACTAGCACTGCTAATATTCAGGAGGTCATGTGCTATTTCAATTTCATGAGGATCCTTCCCCACAACAAGAGTATCGAGGTTAAGCCTTCTAGATGACCTGGTGACCGGTCTGGCCGAGGTGGAAGCGAAGTGGGGGGCGGGAGAAACAGTAGGAGGAATGGGAGATGAAGCCTGGAAGGCCGGTAGGGGGTGACATCAGCGGTGGCGGGGGCAGAGAGTGGAGAAACGGGGCTAGCCGCAGCAGAACCCGGCAGAGGGGGAACTGAACTTGGGGAGGAAGGGAGACCAGGAAACCACTGTTAAGAAGACAAGGGATTATGCAGCAGCAAAATAAGCCCCTGGTGTAAAGGAACCGCCCAGGTATGCTTTTGAAACTCCAAAATGGAGCGCTCATAAGATATCATTATTTTAAACCCAATCATACCTCCAATTACTCTTTGGTACATCTTGGTCAAGATGTCCTGGCTTTCATGCCCTTACCAAGACAAACAATTTCTTTTTCAGTCTTACAAGAATCCAAGTCGTATTGTCAGGCTAGAAGTTACAGGCTAAATGCCATTTTTTAAAAATTATTCACACATAACAAGACATCCTCATTTATACATGAACCGATTTAGCGGTCCATAAAAATAAATTTTCTAGAAAATGCAGCCCCATGCAAGAGCTTTAACACCCATCATTCAAAAGATCTCAATAAATTAAAAATCAGACTGCATATAACAACCAAGAAGATAAATACAAAACCCCAATCGGTTGCATACCCATATCAATTGGTTTACCCAAAATTGATTCCTTTATGCAAATCGATTTGCATACCCAAATCAATTTGTTTACAGAAAACACACAACCAAATTTCAATTTAACAAAAATAAAACCCACAAGCACAAATCGATTTTAAACACACAAATTCACAAAACGTTTTGCTTCTTCCTGTACAGGAAAAACCCTTGGGTATAATTTATTATAATGCAGAGAAGGAATTTTTAACCTTTATTTTACTTTATTTTTGCTAATCAAAACCCAAAACCCCATCTACATATTTTTCTGGGTTAGGTTAAAACCACACCAAGAAAACTAAAAAGAATACAAAATCCATCAATTTCCTTTTCATACTTCATCTCCAAACAATTAAATCAAAAGTTGACCACAATTTCCTTGATTGCCATTAAAAATAGAATGTGTATTTCCTCATTTTTTTACAAATAATGCAGCAGAGAAAAGAGAAGATATTCAAACCTGAAGTAAACCCAGAATCGGCAACCTTCTACTCTTCCCACTCCAACAAGTTGAATCCTTCTTTCCTCCAAAACTCACGCATGTATTCCAGAAGGTGAGAATGAAAATAGATGAAGGAAAACTAATAGAAAAATATAATGAAAGAACTATAGTTGGGCAGCATATTGAAGAATTTTTGGGCTTCCCAATGTTGGTACGTGTTTTAGTACATGTCGCACACTTGTGCCATGTGAAGGTTTTTCACTTTATAAAACCCATAAATTTCAATAACTAAATAAAACTTTTGGCTTACATGTCAAATCCCTCATATATATATATATATATATATATATATATACTAATTAATATTTCATACATTTTTTTTACTTTAGTTGTTACCCAACTTAATGGTTAAGTTAAAATTAACCTTCATAGTACAAGTCCACATATTTCCAACAATATATTACCATAAAAATTAGTTAAATTTCTAGGTTTATATAAAACATTCCAATATGAAAATCACCAAGTTTGTAAATAATAATTCGAATATTCTCATAAAGTTGGCTTGATATAGCGTTGTCAAATTAAACAGAAGCAATTATCATCGCAGTCATGCAAAAGTCGAACAAAACAAAAGACGACTAAACCGATTAAAATAAAGTAACCAGAATACAAATAACTGAAAGATTCACTATCATTTATGAACAATTTTACCTATGATTAAGGCCTAATCATGTTTTAGGAATGATCATCAAGGTGGGTGCGGGTTATTCATTCCGCAGTGTCATGCCCCGCAGCAAAAGTTGTGGGTCATGATATGACAAACCAAATGAATTTTGCACCCAATGATGATCTCGTCTAATCATGTTTAGACTTAACTGTAGTTAATTTAACTTACAAGAAATTTTGGGATGTTACAGTTTTGGAGTAATGGTTCATTACAACCGACTAATCTCCTCAACAACCAAAGAAAATTTGTTTAGATAGTATACTAGTGCTTTGGCTATGGCCATTTGTTCTCTTCCTGAGCTAGCTTAATAATCTTGAGCTACCTAGGATATGACACCTAGAGATAATAATTTTTGGTAGTATCCATATGCTAACCTAGTTAAATTTGTTTCCACCCATGGTTATGCTTCCTCTGAAAAATTGAGGGCATGTTTGTTCTGATGGGTGTATTGGTGATGGAGTACTTTCTTCTTCTTCTTCCGATTAGGAAATTTCCTCTATTTTTAAAGATTCTTATTGTTATATTTCTACATTGGCCATGGCTTGCTTCAACTTCCCTTTTTCTTCCAATGTTTTTGGCATTTGGTAACAAGCCTTACAACAGTATGTCCTTTCTTTCTTTTATATCTTTTAGGAACCCCTTTATTTGATTTTGGATTTCCAGATTATACTGAGTATTTTTTACTGTACTCTTCAAATGTTTCTTCAATAACTTCATCAAAATTGGGAAATTTAGCTTTTCAGGAATCTATAGGAAGTTTTCTAATTGCTTTAACTGATGTGGCCACTAGTTCGTATGAAGCCTCATAGGGTAGTGGAGGTATGTGTTATGTGCGTGGAGTTGTGGGCCAAATAAAGGTGTATTTATGTCATCAGTAAAATATAATTTTTTCTCATACCTTGCCACAATATGCTCTAAAACCCTTGCTTCATTTCCAATTATTTACCTAATTATGTTTATCCACATTAATAATGATGTAATCTGGGTGACGTAATCTAAATTGTTCATATGTTCCCATATTTTTTCGAGCATTGGTTTATCTGTCTTCCATTATACTAGTTCTGCTTTGTGGGGTAAGGTTTTTTGTAAAGTACATAACTAGGCATATTAATATTGAACCATAAAAAAATGTATGCTTTCCTTCTTTTATTTTTCTTGCATTTTCATGAAATTCTGAGGCCAATAATTCAGCAAGGTTGTATTTTGAGTGCGAGTTAACCATATCTAGGGATAATTGTGCGCTAATTCTATGGGAACCATCTTCTCTATTGGTATGATAAATTTTTAAACAGATGGTCTTAACGACATACCAGAGTGCATGAGTGGTAATGTCTGCGATGCGTACCTCGCACTTTGATTTTGTCACTCCCATCACCAATGTCATATCTTTCAATGTTGTCTTATTCTTTGTAATTGTTTAGCATATTATTTCCCACAACCTATTAACCCTAGCTATCACTTATGTATCAATGAGGTATGGATGATCCAAATACAACACTTGATACTATAACTAGCTCAGAAGGACCCATATGACATGATCTACCCTAGAAAAATATGGAATGCGACTCCATGTGTTAATTTTAAACTCACAAGTAATTTTATACACTAACTCCTTCGTATTGGGGTATTCTTATATGAGCAATTCTCTATCTACCTCGAGCAGTATGTGGTCGTATTCTACAAGCTGGGAATGGATATACTTCTGTAAATCATGTGTGTGCATGAATTTGTATGGTATGTGTGAAAATGTGCCTTCTGGGTCATGTTAGTTCGCTTTCATGGAATGCTTCAGGAATTTTGGCTTTGGGAGGTCTACTTGTGTGATCTCAATTGGGTTGGCCATGGTTTCGTAAATTTCCCTAATTTATTCCCAACTCTCTTCTTCACACTTACGCTACTAAATTGCTCGATCTCTTGATTAAATTGGTTGCCTTTGTTTATTTCATGTTGTCACCTTTTATAAGCTTCTTCTTTTACCTACCCATTTATTGCATTTTTAGCAGAATCCCTTTTTGTTTTAGCTGTGGTTTTTATCCCGCGTATTTTTGTGTTCCATGTTTTTCTCTGTTCGACGGATTTTCTTTTGTCCCGCGGCTATGCCTTTATTTTGCGGTTGTCTCCTCCATTGTGCGGCTTTCTCGGTGTCTTTTATTTTTTTTCGCGGCTATTTGTTCCCTTATTGTTCGGCTTCTCTTATTTCTTCATTTGGTGATTTTTTTCTCCTTTATTCATGTCACTGCTTTTCCCTCATTCCTTCTTTCCGTGGGTTTCTACTCATTTTATTTTTCTTTATTGCGCGTGTATGCTCCCCTCCGCGACTCTTCCTTCTCTTTATTATGCTATTATTATTCCTTCGTGGTTATTCTTTCTCTTTATTATGCGGGTATTCTACCTCCGCAGTTCTTCGTTCTTATTTTTATTGTTTCTTAGAGTGAGGACGCCCTTGCGGGTTTTCATCCTACCCCTCGTCCTATCCATCAAATTTTCAGTTTTCAGATAGGCCGGGTATATTTTTATTTGTCTCTTTTTTTTCCTTCAAGTATTGTACCTCTTTAATATGGCTCCAATTACAAAGCCTGATAATTCCTTATCTTGCAATGTTTCCAATTTTATAGCTCCTGAAGGTAGTATGTCTTTGACAACATAAGGTCCTAGCCATCTTACCTTAAGCTTTCCTAGATGTTTCCATTTGCTATCATATAACAGGAACTTATTTCCAATATCAAACTCCTTCTTTATGTGGTGGTCATGTCATGTTTTTTGTCTTCTTTTCTCTTGTGTTTGGTTATATGCGGCTATGAATATTTTTTCATATAAATTATCCAATTCAATTAATATTTCATGGAGTGATGAATCCTCATTTAGTCTAAAGGTAACTGTAACTCTTAAACTTGGGAGTGCAAAATATAAAGGTACAATGGCTTCCAATCCATAAAACAATTGGAAGAGATTATTTAGTGAGCCTTTTGTATCATGTGTGATATGCCCTTAGAGTGGTTGGTATCTACAAGTCCCAGTCTGCTTATTGTAATGAACAAATATTTGTTAGAACCTTCTCTAAAACATCATTAAAGGATTTCACTATTCCATTTTCCTGGGTATGATATGGTGTGCTCTTATTGTGATTGATCATTAACTGACTTAGTAATTCTTTGATGGTGGTATTGAAATTTTTTTTCCCTTGATCAATAGTAATACTCAATGGGCATCTAAACATTGTAATGATATTTTCATAAAGAAATCTAGCTGCAGTTTTTGCAGTGTAGTATTTGGTAGGGATCGCCTCTGCCTATTGTGTTAAATATTCAATAGTTGTGATGATAAACCTGGCCTGAGAATGTCTAGCAGCTGGTTTGATTGTTCTAATGAAATTTATTTCTCATTTTTCAAAGGGATCTAAGGCTAAAATAGGCCTTAGTGACATCTCATCCCTAACATTAGGTTTCCCTACTCACCGGAAAATAACACATGTTCTGACGTGTTTTTGTGCATCTTTGAAAAGTGCAGGCCACCAAAAACCAGAAATTATTAGTGTTCTAGTTGTCTGCTCACCTCCATTATGTCCTCCTGCAACTCCTTTGTGTGCTTCTATCAAAATTATTTTCCTTTCATTCTCCAAAGCTACTCTTCTCAAAATATCATCATGTCCTTTTTCGTATAACTGACCTTGAATCAAAGTGAATGGGAAGGCTCTTGTTAATAAACTTCTCTCTTGGTGTTTAGAGTAATCTACTAGAAATTCTCCTGTAGTAAGTAACTGAGCTATCTCATCTAGTTATTTTGGAATAGCTTCAACTCTAAATAAGTGAGCTCCAGGGAAATCATCATCTATTGGACCTTCATCCTCTCCATTCTCTATTCTTGATAAGTAATCTGGTCCATTATTTAACTTGCCTAGTTTAACTGCCACAATGAATTTAATCTCTTGGAATAAAATCAACCATCTACAGATCCTTCCTTCCAATACTATTTTGTTCAGCAAATACTTCAAGGGCTCATGATCTATATAAAATACAAAAGATGTGGCTAACACGTATTGTCTATACTTTTGCAAAACACATACTATGCTTAAGGATTCCCTCTCTGTGGTGGAATAGTTTCTTTCTGCTTTGGCCAACTTTCTACTTGCGAAAGAAATCGGATGATCCATCTTTTCTCTAGGTTGTGTCAATACAGCTCCAATTACAATGTCAGATGCATCCACATGAATGTGAAAAGGGACTTTCCAATCTAGGAAAATCAGAAATGGTGCATGCATAATTTTATCTTTCAAAATTTCAAATGTATCAACACATTCTTTAGACCATGGTATTTGTTTGTTCACCCTCTTATTCAACAGTCCTTCCAATGGTGCACTTATTTCTGCATAATTCCTTATAAACTTCCTATGGTAGCGTGTATACCATAAAATTGTTCTTACACCCTTCTATGTTTTAGGTGGTGGTAGATTAACAATCACTGAGGTTTTAACTGGGTCAATCAGTAGTCCCTATTTTCATATGATGTATGCCAATAATGTTCCAAATGGTGTCAAAAATATACACTTCTTCAAATTCAAAGATATTTTTAATGCTCTGCATTTTTATAACATCAATCTCAACACCTGGATATGGTTTTTCAAAAACCCATACACTGTCCAATCATCTAAGTAAACTTCCAAGAAATCATGGATAAATTATTTGAAGGCATTGATCATTATCCTACTAAATATTCTTGGTGCATTCTTTAGGCCAAATGGCATCACAGTATACAAAAATTAACCCCACTCCGTGGCAAATGCAGTCTTTGGATGGTCTTCAGGGGGAATTCTAATCTAGTGGTAATTAGAGAAGCCATCAGTAAAAGAGTAAACTTCCCTTCCTACCACATTCTCTAATACGTCTTGTGTGAAAGGTGTACGAAATGGATCATGAATGTAAGCTTTGTTTAATTATCTATAATCTACGCATGTGTGTATTTCTCTAGTTTTCTTATTTTGGATAACCATTAGACTTATCCATTCTGAGTCATCTTCTAGTTTGATGATTCCATCATTTGGCATCTTGTCAATCTCCGATTTCACCTTAACCTTCATATTAGGATTGAGTTTGAAAGGTCTTCTCTTCAAAGGTTTGAAGCCTTCTTTGATTTGAATATTCATTGTGCCTAGTTCTTCTTTGTGCCTTTTAGCTCCTTAAAATCTTTAGGAAAGATGTCCTGAAATTCCTATAATAACTCTACTACTTTGGCCACTTCCTTATCTGACAAATAATCTCCAATCTTGGAAAAAAAATCAGCTCCGTTCGTGCCAATGTTTTCAGTTCTGAGCTTCAAAGGATGATAATAATATTTATCACCTTCCTCCTTTATCTATACCTTCTATCATTGTATGCCTGAGATTCTCTGGCTTTTCTTGTTTTTCTACTATATAACAACATGCCATCTCTGGAATTGTATTCACACTTGCTTGAAATGTTGATGCCTTGGTTTTTTATTTTTATTTTGAGTATTGTTGTGTTGCTTCTTATGGGGTCAAGAATAAGAATGTCCTAACCTTTTGCAATGCCCATAGGATGTTTAGATCCACATCCCAAAAATTAAATGTATGACAGAAGTCTTTGACAATGTGATTCCAATCTCTTGTTTCATGTATGAACTCTTGGTGCATATACCAAGACTGCAGTGTGGGTTATAGAGTCCATAGGAATAATTGTATCCATACTAATGGTGAATGTTCTCTGCATATCTTCCATTGTCATTCAAAATTATGAATGTGTCTCTGTGGATCAGTCTCACCAGTATATTTAGGAATCGTTGCATAATAGGCCTCACTCTCCAGATATCTTGTTTTAAGAAATGTTGTCAATGAATTCCAGTGAGATATTTTTTGTTTATGGGCCACCCACCAACCTGGGTAATTTATGGTTAGAGTATCATCCAAAGATTCCATTCTAACTTTTTCATTTGGGAATGTTCTTTCCATTATCTTAAGATATCCTTCTATGTCTCCAAATCCTGAGTATTTTGGTAGGGTATGGTGAGACACCCGCGGCTTAATCTGTATACGCGTTTAATATGACATTCTTCAAATTCTTCTTTTATATAATAGTACCTCTCATCATTTTCAAATCTAACTTCCTCTTCTACAGAATAGTAACCATCATCATATTCAAATCTAAATTCTTCTTTTGTAGAGTAATATCCATCATCATCTTCAAATCTATCATGCACAGGAGAAAAAATGTGTAGATCAATATCTGCGGCATCAAAATTGTTATCCAATGGGATTAGGTGTGGTAGAATCCTTCTTGTATAATGCAGTTTTCTTGTTCTTGATTTTGGGAATCCATGTATCCAGGCTTCAATAACATTATCTGAAGTGTCACTGTTAGCTTCACTTTTAACCAAAATTTTTCCCTCTGAATTTGGTTCGAATTCCTTATCAATATTGGAAAATTTGTTCAAATTTTATACTCCTTAAATATCATCAAATTATTTCTCTTCAGTATCATGCCATACTTATTCTACCCACGCTGCACTCATTCTTGCATGTAAGGGTATATGTACACATATGCCATCTGCTTAGAGTGTCACTTCTTCTTCTGAATTGAGTGTTCCATTACAATCCATGAACCACTCTAAGGCTAAGATAGCATCATAGGACGGATTCAAAGGTACATTTTTTATCACCTCAAAATTGACTCACTTCTTTATGCCCATAATGTTTACCTCAACATTTTTCAATGCTCCTAGTGGTTGTCTAGATGATCCATTTGCTAAAATAATAAAGTACTTGGTAGGTTTCAAAGGAGGCCTACCTAGTCTCTCTTAAGTGGTATTTGACATCATGTTTACGTCCTTGCCAAGGTCTAGTAGCACTCTGGTGATGGTGGTCTCAAAGATATCAACATCCAAGTAGATTGCAAATTTACGCCATGTTCGTTGGGTACAAAACACATTTCTTCTCTTCTTATTATGACCTGCTTCAATTCTACGAACATGAAAAATCTTTTCCTCCTTATTCCAATATTTGCTAAATTTTTTTAATTTCTCTACTAGACCATGGTTAATTTTCAATTTAGCTATTTATTTTAAAGAAAGAATCTCTTCCTCTACAAAACAGTTTTTTCTCCTTTTCTTCCTGTTTTTGTGCCTCTTGCACCAATGTCTTACTTTTCTCAACTTCTTTCATATAGATATCTTGTCTAATTTCTTTAAAGTTCCACTCATCTTCACTAGAAGAATTCTACTCTTATGGTAACCTAATTATTTTCTTCTTTTTGGGTGTAGGGTCATTCCTTGCGACACTTTTGG
Organism: Taxus chinensis; assembly: GCA_019776745.2. Classification (NCBI taxonomy): domain Eukaryota; kingdom Viridiplantae; phylum Streptophyta; class Pinopsida; order Cupressales; family Taxaceae; genus Taxus; species Taxus chinensis. Next base: position 758,508,839 of record CM034153.1, read on the forward strand.
TAGCAACTACTGCTCGGTATCTAGGTTCTTCAATTTTTGTGCCTTCTTTGGCTTCCTTCCTTCTTAGATAACTCTATTTTTCTTCTTCATTCTTATCTTCTTCTATTGGTCTAATGTTTAAGATAGATGCTCTTGCGGATTTATCCTTTTCTATTGTCTCCTCATACCATGGAATTTTGGTAAGAGGTTGCACATGTTTTTGACCATCCTTTCCCAAAGCTTCTGACTCGGTTCCTCCACTCCTGTAGAACTACGTGAATTTAGTACAACTTAATGAATCATGCCAAGATCATGTTATGTGCAGTTCTTGGCTAGGTTTCTTTCTTGACCACACTTGTAGCAGTTCATTGGTGTCCTATCTTTATATCCACCTCCTTGGTTGTCTCTATAGCCTCCACGGTAACCCCCATCATTGTAGCCTTGACAACCTATTCCTCCTTGGTAATTATCATATCCGCCTTCGTATCCTCCTCAATAACCACCTCTATAACCTCCCATGTAGCCTCCTCTATAGCCCCCACAATATCCTCCATCATTATATCTTTGGTAATTTGGATTATAGTTGTTTCCCTGATAGACACCTCCGAACTGTGGTTGTCCTCCTTGCTGGTTTGGGTATTGAGGTTTAGCTATTGCTTGTTGTGAGCGTGGTCGATTTTCCTGAATCATCTGTTGTATTGTAGGAGGACGATTAGGTGTTGTATTTTTTCTCGCAGCCATTGCTTTTCTAGTGTTGTATTATTTTAAATCTTCTAGTATATCTATAGAGGGGAAAGTATGATGGTAATGGTTGTATTATCTACATGTAGTGTAATACATTAATTGATTGGTTGGAGATGCCACTTCTAGTAACAGACAGGTATCCTACATGTGTTGGTCCCAAATTCTACAAATACCACACCATGTTCTTTCTAATGTTGATATGGTGCTAGAAGATGCTCTTTGTGAGGAATGTTGTCTAACTGTGGCTTCTCTTTTTACACTTTCTAAATGAGGATATTTTATTCTACTATGCCCTTCAGCACAACATATTGTGCACCAAATCTTTCACTTTAAATGACTCCTTGGTGGTGAACTATTTCTAAGCCCTTCATTCTTCTAGATTTCTTGTTGAAGTTTAAATTTTTCTAGTTCCATTTGTACTCTTTCCAGTTCTATTTTTAGTGAAGTTTCTCCTTCTCTATGCCATGGTTGTGACTTTAGTCTAATATCCATTTCTATTGTTTCTGCTAGTGTTTTGAACTATTGTCCATCTAGTTTTCCTCTAATGTAGGGAAGAAACCCTGAAGTGAACCATTCGATCCTTTATTTATCTGTGAGAAGCTCCTATAACTTCCTAGTAGTAGTTTTGAATTGATGGCTAAATTCCTTAACTATTTCCTTTTCTCCATGAACAAGGTCTCTCATCTTGCTCACCCCTTCTGATGGTGCTTCCAAGAAATGGAAGTCTATCCTGAACTCCTTTTCAATAGAATCCCAATCCTTAGGTTTTGAGAATTTTTTTCATATACCATCTCAACGCGTCTTCCCTTAGAGTGTTGATGAATTCACCTAGTTTGATAGTGTTATATATGATGTTTTTATTCTTCCAGAGAGTCTCTAATAAGAACAAATGTTCCACAACATCACTTTTATTTGAATAAAACATTGGTAATTTGACCTTTTATGCCATCCTTCCGATTGGTTAAGAAGGTCTTTGAGGTTTCTTAACTGTCTGTTGTTTTACTAGCTTCACCTTCCTTGATTGGTTCTGGGAATTTACCAAGTTACTCTTCCATCCTTTGTCTCTCGTTAACTCAATGTAAAAATACAATTCTCCTAGTAATTCTCTAAAATCTCTTACAATTTCTTGTCTTTTTTACTCTCTTCTTGCAATTTGTGATATCTCTCTTCTAAGATTTCTCCCTTTTCTATCCTTCTAATCAATATTTCAAGTGGCACTTGGAATGGCAACCGATCCAGGGGGGTCATCTCCTTTGGAATCTTGTGGTGGTTAGGGGGCATGTCTTTAATTGGTGACTTTTCATAACTATTCCTTTCTACACATATCTTCCTTCCTTTATTATTTATAAATATAAGATTATCCTCTAACCCTTAATCACTTCTTATTTTCCTTGTTCCTCTTGCTTCTCTATTTCTTCATTTTTATTTTTAACTCTTCTTTCTCATCATATTTTCCTTCCTCATTGTCTGTTATACTTATCTTTTCTCTAAATTCTTCAAATAACTCTTCTATCTCGTTAACTATTTCTTCTTCTTCTCCCTTTTATTTGATTAGTAAAGGACCTTTTGTCATTCCTTCTTCCCAATTCTCTTCTCGTATTACTTGCTTGAAGGTTGGCTCTAAACTTCCTACTAACTGTTGTAATTCAGTCATCAAAATAGCTTTTCTAGATATTGATTTCTGAATAGGGTTATCTATATATATTCTTCTTATTGGATTATGTGGTGTAACTAAATCAAGTTGGTCTCCACCTGGTACGGGTATTATAGCTAGATTTTGTATGTTCGCCTCCCTTTCTGGGGTAGCCATTTGCTGGCCTCCACTTGAAGTGGGTGTTTATTTCTTTCTTAACTTCTGAGGTTTATTCAACTTATCCTTCCTCTTCTTTATCTTCTTCACTCTTTTTAATATTTGTTTTTTTACCTTATTTTCTAATTCCTTCTTCTTTGTAGCTAACCTTGCTCTCTCTTCCATCCTCCTCATTTTATTTATTTTTATTAAGTCAATAACTCTCCTTAATTCTCTTAATTTTTTCTTTGCCAACTATCTAATTTTCTTCCTTTTTCTTTTCCTCATGTCGTCCTATTTCTACCATCCCAACCAACACCCCATTAATTCTTGTTAGGAAATAAGGGATAAAATATGCGGAACAATCCCTCACAGAATTACAAGAGTAGAAACTAATACGTAGAAAATATTACAGATCTCAAATAAAAGTGTAGAATAAAATAACACAACACAAAGAGACAGTATTTAACGTGGTTCACCCAATTTGGGCTACGTCCACTAAGAATCACTTGCTTAGATTTTATTATAAGACATCGCTCTCGCAATACAATACCTAGATTTTTTTGGAGCTATGCTAAAAGAACTCTACAAAATTCACACCTAAATTCATACACATCTGCAATGTTACATTAACCCTACCATATGCACAAAACCACATAAGTAGACAACTGCTTAAGTAGCTTTACAAAACCATGGGTATCAAAACCATCCCTTAAACCTATGGATCAAAAATACCACCCATATGATAAAATCATGTTTCCCGATATATTGGCCACATTTGTCGAGGCCAAAAAAATTCTCGAGGGCCGTGCCCCTGAACCCTCGGCGAGACAATTGTGGAAAGTGTATAGTACTCTTAGTGTACAGTCTTCAACACTTTCACACATGAAAAAAGGCTCCACAACCTAACAATATTTCACTTGGAGATGAGTTTTCCTCTAAGCAAGCTTCTCAACCCTTCACTAGTTTCCGTGAAGACCAACCAAAGTTGAACACAACTTTAGTTTTTCTCTTGTGACCACCTTGGTCATCATGTCTACAGGATTTTGACTGGTATGAATCTTCTCTAGCTTCAACTTCTCTTCCTCTAAAGTTGTCTTGATGAAATGGTACCTTAACTGTACATGCTTTGTCCTAGAGTGGAAAATAGGGTTCTTAGCTAGGTGTATAACACTTTGACTATCACTATGCAACTTTCCATCCTCCTTATTATGCCCCAACTCCTCAAGAAATTTTTGTAGCCAAATCATTTCTTTGCTCGCTTATGTGGCAGTAACATACTCAACCTCTGTGGTTGACAAAGCCACTAGCTTCTATAGTTGTGAAATCCATCTCACTGTTGTCCCACCTATAATCTAAATATAACCCGTTGTGATCCTCCTGTTGTCTACATCTCTAGCCATATCTGAATCTACCTAACCACACAAAGTGGTGTCTGATCCACTGTAGCATAAAACTATCCCCATGGTCCCTCTCAAATACCGAAGGATCCACTTTACTGCCTGTCAGTGATCTCTACCTGGATCACTCATAAATCTACTCACCACTCCCACTACATGGGCAATATCAATCCTGGTGCACACCATGACATACATCAAACTTCCAACCGCTAATGAGTAAGGTACCTTAGACATCTAGTTTCTCTCTTGCTTTGTCTTGGGACACTACTCCTTTGATAACTTGAAATGGCCTGTCAAAGGAGTCCCAACCAGTTTAGCATCCTACACATTAAACCTCTCCAAGACCTTCTTAATGTAATCTTCCTGAGATAAAGTCAACTTCCGTTCTTTCCTATCTTGAGATATCCTCATACCAAGGATTTTTTTGACTAACCCCAAATCCTTCATAGCAAAGGATTCACTTAGCTTCTTCTTGAGTACTTTTATTTCCTGCATGTTTTTACCTACAACCAACATGTCATCCACATACAAACACAAGATAATATAACTGCCATCCTCAAATTTCTTTATATACACGCAATGGTCAAAATGGAATCTAATATAACCTTGCTCCATCATGAAGCTATCAAATTTCTTATACCATTGACGTGGAGCTTATTTTAAGCCACACAGGCTCTTCTTTAGTTTTCACACCATCTCCTTTTTACCTTTGACCTCTGTTGGTCGTCAAATAGGACTTTTTAGAGAGCAACAGACAGGGGATGAAAAATTCCCTCCTCTTTAATGGGAGAGGTTCCCTTATTCTGAAAAGAACTTATTTACAATTGTACAGAACATTGTTTTATGGTTAAACTTGGATATTACGAAAGTGTTTTCCGCAAGGATTATCAGTTACACAAGGACTGAGGGAAAGGAATGAGAAGATGAGCAGAATAGCAACATTCAGAATTATAGATAGCTGAGTAATTCTTCATGTATGCGAAGCTTCAAAGAATTTTAAGACAAGATCATTTGAATGAGATTAAATCTACAGACACAAAGTTCCATAAATAACCTTCTTCAGATTTGTTAATCAAGGACACAAAGTTCCTTCTTGGTTGTACAAGATCGCTGTATTTGCAAAACTGAACAGTATGCAATCAGAGAGACAAAACGAGTTAAGAACAAAATGATCTTCACAATATTAAAGGAAAACACCGAGGCAACAAGAATCAGATAGACAAAGAACGGAAAGCCCTTTAGTATTGATTTCTTCAAGATCTATTTACACTTTCAGCGAATATCCAAGTTCTTCCTCCTTCCTTTTTGAAATGGCGTGGAAAGGCCATTATATAGCTTACAAGTCGGTTACTCTTCGTAACCGTTTCTTTTAACCAAGAATAGTTAAGTACCGCCAATTGCAATACTTTAACTAATTACAAAGAATACGAAAAGAAAGGAGAGAAGAGGAAAGAAAGGAGAAAGAGACAGGTGGCCGACTACTGGGAGGGACCCACTGTCTTCAGAATCCGCTGCCTGAATTTCTTCAATGACTCAGCTATATCTCTGCCACGAGGGACTGACGTGTTGGTTGCAGACTGAGTCCAAAATCCCAGACATTTCTCCATCTCTTTATCAAACTCGACGTGAGTATGATAGTCTTTGTTTGCTTCTTCAATGGCAGATTGAAGAGAACAAATTTACTTTATCTTGTCCTTAGAGATGGAGTCTTCCTTGAAAAGATTATCTTTGACAAAAGCTCTGAACTGAGCTTTGATTTCTTGCAAGGACAAGGGAATGCCAGAGTTTTCATCCTGAAGATGACAATGCATATCTTTGAACGCAGCAGCTGCCAGTGTCTTAAAAGCTTCTCCCTTTTGCCAGTTATTCTTCATTTCTCCTACAGCTTCTTCCAAGACTCTGATTTTCCACTCTACGCTGTAGACCCAGGATTTTGATAGATTATCTTTGGCATCATCGAAAATCTTATTCGCCAGTAAGATGTTCTCATCTGTCTGTCCCATGAGGCGAAGGTCTACAATGCAACTGCCCCAGAGTTTAAGCTCCTTATCCATAACCCCAATGGTAGAGGATAGCTTCAGTTGCAAATTGTCTACCTTTCCATGTAGCTTAAAAGCTTCATCGATGAAATTTAGCCCGGCAACAAGCATGTCATCCACCATGGCTTCGATAGCTCTACCATAGACAGAATACTTGTGCATATCTTTAATTTCTTGCACTTCATCTTGGCTTAGAATTACAGGAGGAGGTAGAGCAGTCAAGGGAGTAGGGTCCAAAACTTTGTCCTTAGACAAAAGTGACTTGATAAAACTTGTGAGGACTTGGGCTTGTTCTTCCAGTTGTTCAATAGTCTGATGCCCTTTCTCTACCCTTCCAATGACTCTGGTGACTGTTTCCTGGAGGTTATGAATTTCACCTTCAGGGGTAGACTCTCCCATAGGGATCCTTGAAAGCTCCAAGTCAGATGTCAGCAAGTCTGATTCTAGCTTATCCACTGTAGGTTTAGCAATCTCCAAGAACTGCTGACCTTGAGCATCAGACACAATCCTGGAAGTAGTTCTGGCTTTCTTGGCACGAGAAGGAGTGGTGCCCAACAGGGCTGCAACAGCATCAAAATTGGGTCCCAAGCTTTGAGAGGAGGATTTTCTCTTCCTTTTATCAACCAGAGGTTGTACCCAAGCAAAAGAGGAAGAAGAATCTGCAGGAGAAGCAAGGGGACCAAGAGAAAGGGAGCTCATGACACTCAAGGTCTGTGCAGCTGTTGACTCAAGCTGAGATGTGGGTAGAACACTGGAGGTAATGGCGGCAGAAGAATCAGTAGTACCTGGAAGCTCAGTGCTCTGGACCTCCTTATCTGCTGGATTTTCAGGAACACTTGCAGGAGTCGGCATCTCACTATCTTCACTTTCACTGAGAACGATGATGTTCTCTGGCCCTATAGGCAACTCTGCCCGTTTTCTTGGAGGATCATTCTCTGCGGGCTCCTTCTTTACCTCTTTGAGTTTCTTCTTGTATACCTGGGTAGATGGAGAAGGAGTAGATTCCACAGGTCCCTGAGCTGTTGAGGTAGAAGGGGTTTTCACTGGTGTTCCAGACTCTGGAACTGATGCCTCCCTTATGGGTGTCGAATCATCTTTGGAGCTGGATTCTCCTGAGTGCCTCTTGAATTCTCGGATCTTCTTACTGAACCAGACCCTAGTCCTGATCAAGACTGGAGCAAGAATCTCAGCCAGATCATCTCTCTCTTTCCTGCTCCAATCCAGGTCCTCCAGAGGGGTGTGCTTAACCACATTTTCATACTCATAAGAGTATAGCTTAGAATTGTCATCCTGGAGACCTTCAGGAACTTGGTACAGACTGAGTTCTTGGATCAATTGCAGGGAGAACCTGCCATAATGCCTTCTTCTGGCTTCAAAATCATCTGCACAGTCGGCCCAGTAGTCTTCTGTATCTGCCCTATGATGATAGACTATCTTGATATTCTGTTCAATGAACTTCTTCAAGTCAAAGCAGGTTCTTGGCTTGAAGAAATGAACAGTGATAGGGACCAGGGCTCTCTCTATGTTCTGAGCATCCAGAGCAGTTTTGCATGTGTAATTTCCCAGAGAGATGGGAAAGTGCAGGCCAGAAATTTTCTTGTCTCTGCAAGTTCTGTGCAACTTGTCTAGTTGTCTGCATATTTCAATCAAGGCCATTTTGTCATTGCAGAACAGGGGAAGCCGCGGAGGAGTGCTCTCATAACCAGCGAGCCTGATGTAAGAAAATTTCCTGAACTGAATGAAATAGGCTCCATATTGTGATATCAAGTTCATAGCTTCGTCTGAAAACCTTCTGGCAGTGTCACCTTCGAGCAATCTGACCACGTACATGGTGAAAGCATCATTGACCCTTCTGAAATTCCGATTGCTGGTCTCTAGGGTGAACTGCGGGCAATAGGTGTACACCGGATCATCTTTGTGCGCATCAATGTAGGAAAAGCCAAACCATTGCCGTGACGCTGCTAGGGTATACATCAGATACGAAGTCATGAAGAACTTCTTTGTTTGCTGCACATTGGATAGCTGCTCGGCCAAATTCATGCTTATGATTTCTGCCCAATTGATGTTTTGCGTTCCCTCGCACACCATGCTGATGAGCAGGCACATCCAGAAATGAAACTCATTGGTTGAGGGTAAACCCATAACCCGAGCCAGCAGGATTATAAAATCTGACAATTCTTCATTGAAATCCGCCCGAAAGAGGGTTTTGGTCAGAGCGAGAAGCTCCTTTCCTAGGGTTCTTCAACCAAGACCTCGCCACTCGAGCTTTATATTTATCACTGTCTTGGTCGAACATGGCCTGTGCTTGATCCTGAGAGATGACTATAGCATTGTCCATCTCCGGAATCCTCAGAGCAGCTCCGATGGCGGCAGCGTCCAGCTTGGCAATGAGCTCCCCGTGTACATTTGTCAATTCGCTCGAATCGGGGTCGAAGTGAGCTCCGCATGAAAGTACAGTATCAGCACACTGCACTGAGATAGGGAAACCTCCGGCGAAAGCTAAACCGCTATCATTAATCATCTGTGCCATCGGCGTAGGGTTTGCATCTGTCATTCTTGACCAAAAATCACCGAAGTCGAGATGACGAGCTTCACTGTCTCCGATATTGCTAACGGCAGACTCAAGTGGAGAAATTTGCTCCTGTCCTTGAAACTTGATCTTCATATTGATAGATTCAGAGCTGCGACCCAGATTCTGGAAGGAATTTGCAAAGGGAAGGGATATTTGCGCAGGGAACTAGATTGCAAGGGTTTGAGCAAACGATAGCAAGGAAGCAATGTGAAAAATGCGAAGGTGGTATGCTTGGTTATATAGCCGTTTGAGGAGCGGAATGAATTTAATGTGCATTGAATACACAACCACCAATTTGAAAGAGCGTCATATTCGGAATGAGCGGGAAAAGCTAAGTGTGAATGACACTTGGTACGCTTGGGACAGGTGAGACGCGAATGCGCGAAACACGCGGCTCGGCCGGTTCGGGCGAAACAGGGAGAAGACGCACAAATGCATTTGGAACAAATGGGACGAAAATGTGCGAAGTACGCGATTCGGGTGTTTCGGCCGAAATTGGATCAAAGGGCCCATTTGGACTTGGGACATATGGGACAAAAAGTTCCGAAGTACGCGGTTTGACCGGTTCGGCCGAAAATGAAGCAGGGCGCATTTTTGAGAATGGGATATTTGGGGCGAAAACACGCGAAGGACCTGCTTCGGGCAAATCGGCCGAATTTGGAACAGTTTGCATTTTTTGATTTGGGACAAAGAGCTCTGAAGTACGCGACTCGGGAGTTTCGGCCGAAAATGGGAAAGCTCGCACTTTTAACTTTGGGTCATTTAGGACAGGAAAGTGCGAAGTACGCGGGAAGGATGATTCGGCCGAAATAGGAACAACTCGCACAAAAAGTTTTGGGACACTTGGGACAAAATTTTCCGACGGGCCCGAGAATGGGACAGTTTCGGGGATTTCGGCCGATCGGGGAACAGAGTGCACTTTCGTACTTGGGACAGGTGGGACAAAAAGTTCCGACAGGCCCGAAAATCACACAAAAAGACCCAAAACACAGATTCTTTCAACTTCACGACTTAGGCACTTCAGAGAAAAACCCTTCAACTCAAAATTTTGAAAATTTTACTCTTATCAGAGCGGGAAATTTTGAGTGGACAACAGCTGGCTCCTTCTGGGGATGACTTGGTGTAAATTCATATAATGAGACAAGGCAAGAACTTAGATAACTCGGTGAAGCAGACCAGTGCCTTATCCATTGGGCAAAGGAGTCAAAAACAAACCAATACAGAGGGCAACACACACAACAGAAGGGAAACACACCAAAAGCAGGAAAAGCAAAAACACTGTACATAATATACAAAGGGACTCCCTAGTCACCTAGGATTTGAACAACTTCAAATACTGCCCACTATAAGGAAGTGGGAGGGGAGAACCATCCATGTAATCAAGATAGAAAGAGTCCTTACCAGCAAAGTGTCTTATCTTGAAAGGTCCAAGCCACAGAGAATCAAATTTTCCATGGCTGCCACGAGGTTCATGTCTTTTGTCCCATAACAGCACGGTATCACCAACTTGGAACTCTCTGGACCTAGCTTTCTTATCGAACAGAACCTTCACCTTCTGCTGGTGAGCAGATATTCTGTCAGCGACCTCCAATCTATCCTCGTTCAGCTTGTGCAGGTACATGATTCTTTTGTCCAGAGCATCACTGAAACTAGTGTCTTCTATGGCCTTCATCAGGTGCAAGGCTGGCAGTTCCACTGTCACTGGCAATTGGGCCTCTACTCCATACACTACTTGAAAGGGGGACATTCCAATGGCTCTTTTGGGTGTGATCCTGTCTGCCCAAAGAGCATCATAAAGCTTCTTATGCCAGTTTCGCTGAGACTCATTGACCAACTTCCTTATGATAGTCACCAGATTTTTGTTGGTGGATTCTGCTTGTCCATTCCCCTGGGGATAATAATCTGAAGAATGAGCTAGAGAGATGCCATACCCGTAGCAGAAATCCATTATCTCATTTGAGGAGAAGTTCGAAGCATTATCTGTTACAATCTTGTTAGGTACACCGTACCTAACCAAGATGTTCTCCTTGATGAAGTTGCATACTACTTCAGAAGTAGTGCTCTTGACTGGGATAGCTTCCACCCATTTGGTGAAGTAGTCAGTGGCAGTTAGCACATGCGTGTGGCCAGCACTAGAAGCAGGATTCAGTGTACCAATGAAATCTAGACCCCATTGCTGGAATGGTTCCTCAATCACAACTGGCTTGAGAGGCAAAGCGGCCAGTTTGGGTCTTCCCACAAAGGTCTGACAGGCCTCGCATTTATCCACCCACTTGGACGTATCTCTGAACAAGGAAGGCCAGTAATATCCTCCCCGGAGTATCTTGTGAGCTGTGACTGTTGATGAATAGTGCCCTCCACATGCTTGATCATGAAAAGCTGAGAGCAACTTTCTCTGTTGTTCCTTATCAACACATTTCAGAAATCTCCCATCTAGGCCACGCTTGAACAAAGCATTTTCCCACAGTACATATTGCGCTGATCTCAATTTAACAGTCCTCTTTTCCTTGGCAGTTAAATGAGAGGGGCATTCCCCATAGGTGAGAAAATGGGCAATGTCAGAATACCATTCATCGACTGAACTAAGGAATAGAACAGTAGGAATGTCGGCTTTCTCCTCCAGCAACTCATGTTTGGCCCCTTCAGCAATGAGCTCACAAAGACCTTTGCCACGAACCAGCTTGGTAGGTTTGATATCAATGTCATACTCCTGGACTTTAGCCACCCAGTTTCCTCTCTTGGACCCAAATTCTTGCTGTGTAAGAATTGACTTAACAGTCGTATCTGGAACCAGCACCATAGAGTGAGAGTTGAGGATATAGAAACGGAACTGCTTGACAGCTTTGACTACTGCAAAAGCATGCTTCTCCATCATGGTGTACTTTAGCTCATGATCCTTCAGGATATAGCTCATGAAGGCAATTGGTAGCTCATGTCCATCAGAGTCTTCTTGGGTTAAGACAGCAGCCAGGGTATTGTCTGTAGCGTAGCAATAGATGATGAAATCTTTGCTGAAGTCAGGGCAGGCCAAAACTGGAGTTTTAGCAATGGCTTTCTTGATACCCTCAAAGGATTCTTTTCCTTCAGAAGACCAACCAAATGTTTGCTTCCCTTTCATCATCTGAGAAATGTTCAGGGTCAACTCTGCAAAATCAGGGATGAACCTTCTTAAAAAATTGATCTTACCGAAGAAGGAATGCACGCCTTTTTTACTGGTCGGGAGAGGAATCTGCTGGATGGCCTGAACTCGTTCAGGATCAATCTTGATGCCGTCCTTTGAGACAATGTGCCCTAATAGCTTTCCTTCTGTAACACAGAAGACAGATTTTTTAGGATTCAAGGAAATCCCATGCTCTCGGCATCTTTGCAGAACTGTTTCCAAGTGGTCGAAGTGATCTGCTCTTGTCTTTGAAAACACCGTCAAGTCATCAAGGTATATGACAATACATTTTCCTTTCAAGCTTCCAAAAGCCAAATCCATAGCTCTCTGGAAAGTGGCACCAGCATTAATCAGCCCAAAAGGCATTCTCTTGTAGGCAAAGGTACCCCAAGGAGTGGTGAAGGCTGTCTTGTGTTGATCTGCAGTATCAACCTCTACCTGATTGTATCCCGAGAATCCATCAAGCATAGATAACATCTCGGATCCTGTTACTGCTTGCAAAATCTGATCCATCATAGGCAGAGGGTAGTTATCTTTCAGAGAGGCCTGATTCAGGTTCCTGAAATCAACACAGATGCGGATCTCACCATTCTTCTTCCTAACAGGCACAATGTTTGCAATCCATGTTGAATGGTGAATGGGAAAAATGATCTTAGCCTTCAACAACTTCTGGATCTCCTGAAATATAGTGTCAGCTATTTTGGGATTATACTGCCTTTGTTTCTGCTTGAAAGGCTTGATTCCTGGTTTGAGAGGGATAGAGTGTTGCATTTCTTTTGGCTTGAAGGCTTTTAGATCCTCATAAGAATATGCAAGAACATCCTTATACTTCCTTAGAAGATCAATTGCTCTTCTCCTCTCATCGGTTGTGCAACATTTTCCAATATTTACCAGCTTGGGATCAGAAGAACTCCCTATATCAATCTTATCATACTCAGCTGATTGCTGAGGTCCAGTAGAAGCTTTGGATTTTACATATCTGTCATGTTTATCAAACAACTCCTCCAAACTCACCAAACCTTTGGGAATTTTGTTTCCTTTGAGCTTGATGCACCCTTCCTGATCAGTTTCTTCTCCTTGGTGACAGCTTGGTCAGAGGACACACTCTCACGAGGCAGGTTGTCACTTCCCTCAAAATACAGTTGCTCGAAATTCCCCTTGAGTTCCAGGAAGGAAAGCAGATGCTGGTCATCGTTGAAGACTTGCCAGTTATGGGTATTGTCAGGTACGCTGGGCCGGTGGACCATTTCAATAGTGAACTTATCCTGAGAGAATTCAGGATGGGGAATCAATAGTGACCCTGAGACAGCCAGTGAATCAGCTCTGCTGTTCTTTTCTCTAGGCATTGCTTCAATGGAGAAAGCATCAAGGAATTCAATTGAATCCCAAACCTGGTTCCGGTAGTGCTTCAGCCTCCCATTTTTTACCTGAAAAAGGCTTCTGACTTGCTTCACAATCAGCTCTGCATCACCACGAGCCAGAAGATTCTTTACACCTTGTTCTTTGGCCACTTGCAGTCCAAGAATGAGAGCCTCATACTCTGCTGTATTGTTAGTGTTTTCGAACTGCAACTTAAATGAAAAAGGGTGCAGGCAACCTTCAGGTGATATTAGCAAGACGCCAGCTCCAGAACCAGCCGAGGAACAACTTCCATCAAATTCTAAAATCCAGACACCATTGGGATCTTTAGGTGATACTTTGGAGGGTTGGATTTCATCAGGGGACAGAATCATGTAATTACCATGACCCATGTCTTCATAAAGTATTTGTGCCTTAGGATCATCTGTTTTCTGCACAATATACTCAGACTGTTTCTCAGGGAGTAACTTCTTCATGTGTCCATTGACAGGTATGAGTGCATGTGACCAATCCATCTGAATCTCTCCACCCACATCTTTACAGAAGTTCCTACTTAGCAACATTCCGTAAGAAGGAGGAATGTCTGCTACCAGGATGGTAGCCAAGACTTTCTTTTCAGGTAAAGCAGCAAAAGCCACTTGTGCATCTTTAATCCTTCCAACCAGAGGCACTTCCTTACTTTCCATGGAGTAGCAAGATCCATAAGTACGAGTAAGGGTCAAGCCTAAAGCATGAGCTACTTTAGCAGGCATCACATTATCAGAGGCTCCGGAATCTATGACACAGTTACTGAGCCTATGGCCAGCTATAAGGAGTGTAACATAAAAAGGCTTGATTTTGTCTCCAGGCGAGGTGACAGCAGCTACCAGACTAGGCTGTGGTATAGAAGGAGGTGTGGGCAAAAGGCCTTTAGAGGTGGTCTTGGAATGGGAATTAACAAATTGGATCATCTTGGCAAAAGCTTTAGGATGGGTTTGGTAGTATTCAGCTTCTGAAATTTGAACCTTAGTCCTTTTAAGATGATCAACAATATCAAAGGATCCAGAGGTGGATGGGCCATCATCATTTGGGATTCTAGGCTTATCAACTTTAGGAGAAAAGGAAGAAGAAGAAACTTTGGGAGCAGTGTTGACAGTACTTACCTTTGGTGCAGATGAGGTAGGGATAGGAGATCCTCTTCTGGCAATTACAGGAATGGTTGCTGGTTGTTCCTTAGATTTCTTCATGGGCTGTGTTACTTTCTCCTTCTGCCTCGTCTGTTCTCGAGTCATGACAGCAAAAGATTCACTGTTCATATCTGCTACCACTTCATCATAGTTATCTCCATCATCAGTGCCTTCGGTGGTAAAGAAATTAACCCGAGATCCTTCGAGTTCTTCCGCCTCATCATCAAATTCCTCCAGGAACTCCTCACGAGCTTCATCGTCCACATCATCATCTGGCTCTTCAACTTCACAGGTTGCGTTCACAGGAACTTTGACAGGAGGTCCTTCAAGTGCTAGTCTTGTGTGAGGAGCAGGCAACCGATTTCTAGGCTGAAAATTTCTTCTTGGAACATCGGCATACGGGGCATGCTGAGCTAGTTGTTTCTTTATAGCGACGAGATCATTTGCAAGTTTCTGGACTAATGGATCAGTATTGGGTCCAGAGGTGGAAGGGGAAGAAGCAGCAGATTTAGATTTGGGAGGATCTCTCTTCAACTTCCCTGACATGATCAGGTCGTCCTCGACACTAACAGCCAGTTCTTGATCCAGAATTAACGTTCCAAGATTAGCCCTTCTCAGAGCATAACTGACTTTGGGCGTTTGAGCATTTAGAAAGAAACATTTTTGAATTTGATCAACCGGTCGAGTATTTACGGGAATTTTGTTGATCAGTCTGTTGAACCGAGCCACAAATTCTCTCATGGGTTCTGATGGATCTTTTTTAATCTGAGAAATTTGTGCAAGCAGGGCATGCACATCTTCTGCCGGCTTGAAACGGCTTTCGAACTGAGTTCTCATTGTATTCCAGTCGGTAATGGCACCAGCCGGAAGATGGTAGAACCAGTCAGCAGCATTATCCTGTAACGTCTCAACGAACAGCCTTACTGAAACGTCTTCATGTTCAACTCCCAAGACTCCACATGCAACTATGAAGGCTGCAATGTGCTCATCAGGGTGTACTTTGCCATCTCCTCTAAACTTGGGGAAGTTCTTTCGGTTACCTCTAGGTAACTCATGCAAAGGTTGAGTAAGGGCCAGGGGCCCGACACGTTGACCCCATGGCAATTGTGCCGCCATTCTTGGAAATACGGCTTGGAGGGGAACTTTAACACCAGCAAGGATCAGAGCTCGCAGATTAGGGCTGGCTGGCTGTGTAGGACTTTTATCTCGAACAGGCGGAGTGCTCGTCGAACGAGTTCTTCTATTTGAAGGGAAAGGAAAACCCTGTTGTTCCAAAAGCTGAAACTGAGGATCTTCAATGCCAAGGGTCCTTCTCCCTCGAGTGAAACGCGGAGTCGCCAGATCAAAGGATGATCGAAAAATGACAGTACTGGAATGCGGTTTTCCCCAGCGGAGTCGCCAAAAACTGTTGGTCGTCAAATAGGACTTTTTAGAGAGCAACAGACAGGGGACGAAAAGTCCCTCCTCTTTAATGGGAGAGGTTCCCTTATTCTGAAATGAACTTATTTACAACTGTACAGAACATTATTTTACGGTTAAACCTGGATATTACGAAAGTGTTTTCCACAAGGATTATCAGTTACACAAGGACTGAGGAAAAGGAATAAGAAGATGAGCAGAATAGCAACATTCAGAATTATAGATAGCAGAATAATTCTTCGTGTATGCGAAGCTTCAAAGAATTTAAGACAAGATCATTTGAATGAGATTAAATTTACAGACACAAAGTTCCATAAATAACCTTCTTCAGATTTGTTAATCAAGGACACAAAGTTCCTTCTTGGTTGTACAAGATCGCTGTACTTGCAAAACTGAACAGTATGCAATCAGAGAGACAAAACGAGTTAAGAACAAAATGATCTTCACGATATTAAAGGAAAACACAGAGACAACAAGAATCAGATAGACAAAGAACGGAAAGCCCTTTTGTATTGATTTCTTCAAGATCTATTTACACTTTCAGCAAATATCCAAGTTCTTCCTCCTTCAAAATGGCGTGGAAAGGCCATTATATAGCTTACAAGTCGGTTACTCTTCGTAACCGTTTCTTTTAACTAAGAATAGTTAAGTACCGCCAATTGCAATACCTTAACTAATTACAAAGAATACGAAAAGAAAGGAAAGAAGAGGAAAGGAAGGAGAAGGAGACAGGTGGCCGGCTACTGGGAGGGACCCACTGTCTTCAGAATCCGCTGCCTGAACTTCTTCAATGACTCAGCTATATCTCTGCCACGAGGGACTGATGTGTTGGTTGCAGACTGAGTCCAAAATCCCAGGCATTTCTCCATCTCTTTATCAAACTCGACGTGAGTATGATAGTCTTTGTTTGCTTCTTCAATGGCAGACTGAAGAGAACAAATTTCCTTTATCTTGTCCTTAGAGATGGAGTCTTCCTTGAAAAGATTATCTTTGACAAAAGCTCTGAACTGAGCTTTGATTTCTTGCAAGGACAAGGGAACGCCAGAGTTTTCATCCTGAAGATGACAATGCATATCTTTGAAAGCAGCAGCTGCTAGCGTCTTGAAAGCTTCTCCCTTTTGCCAGCTATTCTTCATTTCTCCTACAGCTTCTTCCAGGACTCTGATTTTCCACTCTACGCTGTAGACCCAGGATTTTGATAGATTATCTTTGGCATCATCGAAAATCTTATTCGCCAGTAAGATGTTCTCATCTGTCTGTCCCATGAGGCGAAGGTCTACAATGCAACTGCCCCAGAGTTTAAGCTCCTTATCCATAACCCCAATGGTAGAGGATAGCTTCTGTTGCAAATTGTCTACCTTTCCATGTAGCTTAAAAGCTTCGTCGATGAAGTTTAGCCCGGCAACAAGCATGTCATCCACCATGGCTTCGATAGCTCTACCATAGACAGAATACTTGTGCATATCTTTAATTTCTTGCACTTCATCTTGGCTTAGAATTACAGGAGGAGGTAGAGCAGTCAAGGGAGTAGGGTCCAAAACTTTGTCCTTAGACAAAAGTGACTTGATAAAACTCGTGAGAACTTGGGCTTGTTCTTCCAGCTGTTCAATCGTCTGCTGCCCTTTCTCTACCCTTCCAATGACTCTGGTGACTGTTTCCTGGAGGTTATGAATCTCACCTTCAGGAGTAGACTCTCCCATAGGGATCCTTGAAAGCTCCAAGTCAGATGTCAGCAACTCTGATTCTGATTTGTCTACTGTGGGCTTAGCAATCTCCAGGAATTGCTGACCTTCGAGCATCTGACACAATCCTGGAAGTAGTTCTGGCTTTCTTGGCACGAGAAGGAGTGGTGCCCAACAAGGCTGCTATAGCATCAAAATTTGGTCCCAAGCTTTGAGAGGAGGATTTTCTCTTCCTTTTATCAACCAGAGGTTGCACCCAAGCAAAAGAGGAAGAAGAATCTGCAGGAGAGGCAAGGGGACCAAGAGACAGGGAGCTCATGACACTCAAGGTCTGTGCAGCTGTTGACTCAAGCTGAGATGTGGGCAGAACACTGGAGGTAATGGCGGTAGAAGAATCAGTAGTACCTGGAAGTTCAGTGCTCTGGACCTCTTTATCTTTATCTGCTGGATTTTCAGGAACACTTGCAGGAGTTGGCATCTCACTGTCTTCACTTTCACTGAGAACGATGATGTTCTCTGGCCCTATAGGCAACTCTGCCTGTTTTCTTGGAGGGTCATTCTCTGCAGGCTCCTTCTTTACCTCTTTGAGTTTCTTCTTGTATACCTGGGTAGATGGAGAAGGAGTAGATTCCACAGGTCCCTGAGCTGTTGAGGCAGAAGGGGTTTTCACTGGTGTTCCAGACTCTGGAACTGATGCCTCCCTTATGGGTGTCGAATCATCTTTGGAGCTGGATTCTCCTGAGTGCCTCTTGAATTCTCGGATCTTCTTACTGAACCAGACCCTAGTTCTGATCAAGACTGGAGCAATAATCTCAGCTAGATCATCTCTTTCTTTCCTGTTCCAATCCAGGTCCTCCAGAGGGGTGTGCTTAATCACATTTTCGTACTCATACGAGTATAGCTCAGAATTGTCATCTTGGAGACCTTCAGGAACTTGGTACAGACTGAGTTCTTGGATCAATTGCAGGGAGAACCTGCCACAATGCCTTCTTCTGGCTTCAAAATCATCTGCACAGTCGGCCCAGTAGTCTTCTGTATCTGCCCTATGATGATAGACTATCTTGATGTTCTGTTCAATGAACTTCTTCAAGTCAAAACAGGTTCTTGGCTTGAAGAAATGAACAGTGATAGGGACCAGGGCTCTTTCTACGTTCTGAGCATCCAGAGCCGTTTTGCATGTGTAGTTTCCCAGAGAGATGGGAAAGTGCAAGCCAGAAATCTTCTTGTCTCTGCAAGTTCTGTGCAACTTGTCCAGTTGCCTGCATATCTCAATCAAGGCCATTTTGTCGTTGCAGAACATGGGAAGCCGCAGAGGGGTGCTCTCATAGCCAGCAAGCCTGATATAAGAGAATTTCCTGAACTGAATGAAATAGGCTCCATATTGTGATATCAGGTTCATAGCTTCATCTGAAAACCTTCTGGCAGTGTCACCTTCGAGCAATCTGACCACGTACATGGTGAAAGCATCATTGACCCTTCTGAAATTCGATTGCTGGTCTCTAGGGTGAACTGCGGGCAATAGGCGTACACTGGATCATCTTTGTGCGCATCAATGTAGGAAAAGCCAAACCATTGCCGTGACGCTGCTAGGGTATACATCAGATACGAAGTCATGAAGAACTTCTTTGTTTGCTGCACATTGGATAGTTGCTCGGCCAAATTCATGCTTATGATTTCTGCCCAATTGATGTTTTGCGTTCCCTCGCACACCATGCTGATGAGCGGGCACATCCAGAAATGAAACTCATTGGTTGAGGGCAAACCCATAACCCGAGCCAGCAGGATTATAAAATCTGACAATTCTTCATTGAAATCCGCCCGGAAGAGGGTTTTGGTCAGACGAGAAGCTCCTTTCCTAGGGTTCTTCAACCAAGACCTCGCCACTCGAGCTTTATATTTATCACTGTCTTGGTCGAACATGGCCTGTGCTTGATCCCGAGAGACGACTATAGCATTGTCCATCTCCGGAATCCTCAGAGCAGCTCCAATGGCGGCAGCGTCCAGCTTGGCAATGAGCTCCCCGTGTACATTTGTCAATTCACTCGAATCGGGGTCGAAGTGAGCTCCGCATGAAAGTACAGTATCAGCACACTGCACTGAGATAGGGAAACCTCCGGCGAAAGCTAAACCGCTATCATTAATCATCTGTGCCATTGGCGTAGGGTTTGCATCTGTCATTCTTGACCAAAAATCACCGAAGTCGAGATGACGAGCTTCACTGTCTCCGATATTGCTAACGGCAGACTCAAGTGGAGAAATTTGCTCCTGTCCCTGAAACTTGATCTTCATATTGATAGATTCGGAGCTGCGACCCAGATTCTGGAAGGAATTTGCAAAGGGAAGGGATATTTGCGCAGGGAACTAGATTGCAAGGGTTTGAGCAAACGATAGCAAGGAAGCAATGTGAAAAATGTGAAGGTGGTATGCTTGGTTATATAGCCGTTTGAGGAGCGGAATGAATTTAATGTGCATTGAATACACAACCACCAATTTGAAAGAGCGTCATATTCGGAATGAGCGGGAAAAGCTAAGTGTGAATGACACTTGGTACGCTTGGGACAGGTGAGACGCGAATGCGCGAAACACGCGGCTCGGCCGGTTCGGGCGAAACAGGGAGAAGACGCACAAATGCATTTGGAACAAATGGGACGAAAATGTGCGAAGTACGCGATTCGGGTGTTTCGGCCGAAATTGGATCAAAGGGCCCATTTGGACTTGGGACAGATGGGACAAAAAGTTCCGAAGTACGCGGTTTGACCGGTTCGGCCGAAAATGAAGCAGGGCGCATTTTTGAGAATGGGATATTTGGGGCGAAAACACGCGAAGGACGCGGTTCGGGCAAATCGGCCGAATTTGGAACAGTTTGCATTTTTTGATTTGGGACAAAGAGCTCTGAAGTACGCGACTCGGGAGTTTCGGCCGAAAATGGGAAAGCTCGCACTTTTAACTTTGGGTCATTTAGGACAGGAAAGTGCGAAGTACGCGGGAAGGATGATTCGGCCGAAATAGGAACAACTCGCACAAAAAGTTTTGGGACACTTGGGACAAAATTTTCCGACGGGCCCGAGAATGGGACAGTTTCGGGGATTTCAGCCGATCGGGGAACAGAGTGCACTTTCGTACTTGGGACAGGTGGGACAAAAAGTTCCGACAGGCCCGAAAATCACACAAAAAGACCCAAAACACAGATTCTTTCAACTTCACGACTTAGGCACTTCAGAGAAAAACCCTTCAACTCAAAATTTTGAAAATTTTACTCTTATCAGAGCGGGAAATTTTGAGTGGACAACAAACTCGGTACACCCATCTATTCTGTAATGCTCTTTTTCCTTTGGGTAGCTTCACCAAATACCATGTCTGGTTATCCATGAGAGACTGATGCTCCTCGTCCATGGTTTTCTCCCACTTCTTCCTGATATCTATATGCATTGCTTCATCAAAGCTCTCTGGCTCTCCATTGTCAGTGAGTAATAAATAATAAAGAGAAGGAGAAAAACATTAAGGTTTTCTTCTTGACCTAGAAGACATCCTCAATATAGGAGTTCGGGGTTCTTGTTAAAGAGGTTCTTGAACTAATTCATATGTTACTTTCCCATCCAGAAGATCCTTTACCGCTGCATATTCTTTCTTGGATTCTTCCCTATTTTCCTACAACTTGTGCTTATACGTGACTTTCTCATTAAATACCACATCCCTAGATCGAATGATTTTCTTGTCCTTAATACTCCAACATTTATATCCAAATTCATCACCACCATAACCAATGAAAGTACATTTTTTTGATTTAGCCTCTAGCTTGGTCCTTTCATAATTGTCTATATGGACAAACACCTCACATCCAAAGACTCTAAGAAATGAACAATCAAATTTCTTACCATACCAAGCCTCCTCTAGTATGCCTCCATCCAAGGTACTTGAGGGTCCTCTGTTTATCAAGTACACAGTTGTGTTCAACACTTCTTCCCAAAAATAAAGAGGCAGTCCTGCATGTAACCTCGTGCTCCTAGAAAATTTCATTATTGTTTTGTTCATCCTTTTTGACACCCTAATCTGTTATGGAGTTCCTAGAACTGTCTTTTTCCTGTGGATTCCATTCTTAGAATAGTAATCATCAAATTCATTGCTTCAATACTCCCCTCCATTATCTAACCTGAGACATTTTAGCTTAAGTCATGTTTCATTCTCTACCAAGGCTTTCCATTTAAAAAAAGTGTCAAATACATTAGATTTGTTTCTAATACAATAAACCCAAAATTTCCTTGTTGCATCATCAATAAAAGTAACATAATAACTTGAGCCCCCAAGAGATGATACCTGAGCCGGCCCCCCACACATTAGAATGCAACAACTCTAACTTACTCTCTTTCTTTGTAGGTCCAACCTTGAAAAACCATAATCATTTTTGTTTCCCATATATGCAGTCCTCGCAAAACTTCAAACTTATTTCTGTATATCTAGGAAAATCCTTCTTTATGATCTCCATGCCCTTATGGCTCATATGATTGAGCCTATAGTGCCGCAATGTTGTATCTACTTTTAAAGTCACAATATTACAAACATTAGTGCTATAAGTGGTTAAATATAAGGTTCCAACATTCTTACCTCTTGCCACCACAAGAGCACCCTTGGTAACCTTCCAAGAGTTCGCTGTAAATATCACAGTACAACCATTGCTTCCCAACTTCCCTGCCGATATCAAATTTTGACTTAATGTAGGCACATGTCTGACATCCTTCAATAGATAAGAATTCCCATTCTGCATCTTAACCTAAATAGAACCTTTTTCAACTATGTTGTAAGGCTCATCATCACCAAGAAAAATATGCCCAAAATATCCTTGAACACAATCAACAAAATAATGCCTATGTGGAGTAGCATGGAAAGAAGCCCCCGAATTTAAAACCTAAGATTCAGTAATATTTTGCAAAGAAAGAATCAAAGCATCTTGACATACATTACCCATTGCCACATTTTCCTCCTTGTTTTCTTCTTGTTGTTTCTTCTTGTCCCGAAGCTCCCAACAGTCCTTCTTTGTATGCCCATACTTTCCACAGTGCCAACATACTATCTTGCTTTTGGATTTTGATCTTTCCCGATCCTTTGATTTTCCATAGCTTCCTCTACTATTTTGTCTCCCACTAGTTTCCACTCTCAAATAATTCCCTAAAGTAGAATATTCCCCAGAGATTTCTCCTTGCATTTCCTCTCTTAGAATCACCCCTGCAACATCCTCAAAATTCAACTTTGAGTTAGCTGGAACCGAGTTGCTTACCGCCATTACCAGGCTATTCCAACTCTTAGGTAAAGAGCACATAATCAATAAAGCCCTAACTTATTCATCAAATTCTATTATAACCGAAGCTAGCATATTTACAACCGTATTAAAATCATTTAAATGATCTACTACTGAACCATTCTCATACATCTTCATATTAAACAAATTTTTCATTAAAAATATCTTATTAGAGGCAGAGGGTTTTTCATACAACTTCCCTAATGCATCCATCAGTTCTTTTGTAGTCTTTTCCTTTAAAACATTAAATAAGACTGAAGATGCAAGACACGTCTGAATTTTCCCAAGTGCCTTCTTATCCAGAAAATCCCATTCCGCATCCGTCATGCTCGAGGTGTTTGTTCACCTTCTTAGATAGCAGAATATAAAGATCCTTCTGATAAAGGTAATCTTCCATCTGTATCTTCCAAAGATTGAAATTTTTCCTGTTGAATTTATCAACCCTTGATCTTCCATCATTTATCATAGCTCCCACTCAAGCTAAAACTTTCCCTGTGATTCAACCCTTCAGCAAACCAAACCAGGATCTGATACCAATTGTTAGGAAATAAGGGATAAAATATGTGGAACAATCCCTCACAGAATTGCAATAGTAGAAACTAATATGTAGAAAATATTACAGATCTCAAATAAAAGTGCAGAATAAAATAACACAACACAAAGAGACAATATTTAACGTGGTTCACCCAATTTGGGCTACGTCCACCAAGAATAACTTGCTCAGATTTTATTACAAGCCATTTCTCTCTCAATACAATATCCAGATTTTTTCGGAGCTATGCTAAAAAAAATCTACAGAATTCACACCCAAATTCATATACATCTGCAATGTTACATTAACCCTACCATATACACAAAACCACATAAGTAGACAACTGCTTAAGTAGTTTTACAAAACAATGGGTATGAAAACCATGGGCTAAAAATTTCCCATAAACCTATGGGTTAAAAATACCACCCATATGAGAAAAGCACATTTCCTGATATATTAGGCACATTTTTCGAGGCCAAATTTTTTTGTTAGGGGCTGCACCCCCGATACCGAGGCTTTCCACCCCCGACACCCCAACAAGACAATTGTGGAAAGTGTACATTACTTGTAGTGTACAGTATTCAACACTTTCACACATTAAAGCATGCTCCACAACCTAACAGTTTTGATAAGTTATGTCTCTTGGATCCCTCCCTTTACGTACGCCATCCCGCGGTGCCTTTCCCCTAAAGGAAATTTTCTGCACTTTTGAGTAATCCTTTCTCTACCATCAAAACCTTAATTAAAATTGGAACTAATTTAAGAAATCTTCTTCTTACTCCACATAGTACTTCATCTTTCTTGTGATCAAAACTTGTCCAACCTTGTATGGCCCAAGTAATTATGTATGAATCTAGAGTAGTCTCGTACCAGCAGTCAAGAGCTCTTGTCCAAGGTTCGTTGAGATGGTTTAGTATAGTCAGTTTTTCTACAGTCCACTCAAAAGGTCCTCTCAAATGTAAACATGAGGTGAGGAAACTGTGACCAAAATTATTCTACGTACTCTTCAAGAACTTCTGATTATGTTGCTTTGTAAGAAATTTTCAATCTTGTGGTTTCTTCTTTAACAAACTTCTGAATTTGTACTTCCCACCAATCTTCAATTTCTATCAATGTAGGATTCTAATATTTTGGTGGTGATATTTTTCCTGACATCCACTTAACAAAAGGATACCTGGGCTCAAACACCAAATGTTGACCTAAAACCTTGACAACAGTGTGGGATTTAGGACGTTCGACCTTCTGTTAAGGATGTAAGAGAGAAAATTCAATGGATCTAAACTATTAACATAAATAGAAAACACATAGTAAAATTCATTCCCAAATTTCTATCTTTATTTATTTCTCATAAATCATTACATTAGTCTCAATTACATACATGTCCTTCTCATTCTATCTCATACAATTCCTTATACAATTCTCTTAATATGGCACTCACATATTCATTTCTTGTGACACACCCTTATATAATGGATTAATTACAATAAATATAAAAAATACAAAACATCCAAAAGTCACTTATTTTGATTTGCGCCTCTGTCATTTTTTTCATGTACTAGCTCGATTTTTCTTCAATCCGCAGCTTAATGTCGGCTTCCTAGGGTGTAATGCGGCTTTTTTCCATATTTCACGAGTTTATAGTCTCCTGTGGATTTATTTAGTTATGCGTGGCTTCTTCCTTTGTCTACAGATTTCACCATTTATTTATGAATTACACCTTTTATCCATGGATTTCACCTTTTATCTGCAGCTTTCACCTTTTATCCACGGCTTCATTCTTTGGCTCATAGCTACTTCAAGTCTTCGGTGGCATTACCTTTATCTTCATGACTATTCGAAAATGCAATGAAGAACACTGTAAAAAATACCATTAGACCAAGTCTATATCCTTGAATCAAATCTTGATGAATTTTATAATCGATTAACCCTCCTTAAGCTCCACTTTAGACTAGTTAGGGTTTCAAGAAGAAACATGTGGCAAAATGTCAAGACAAAGAACCTAACTCTAAGTTTTGGAAGAAATGGTCGTGAAGGCATGTTTCAAATGTTGGAGGAAGAAGTTTGAAATTTCATAGATGGATAGGAGTTATTTTCTTACCAGTCTTCATGAGGGTAATAAGGCATAGAGAAAGGACTAATTATATGGACCCCCTATCAAAGAAACTATGTTTTATCTTTCGTGAATAGTTCTAAAAAATTTCATGTACCTAGAAGTCTTAAATGGGTCCTTCGAAATGTAGAGATTGTGCTCTGAAACCTTAGGAGGATAAATCTATGCATGACAAACTAGAAAGTCATACCTAGTAAGGGTTAAGAG
The DNA here is from genome assembly GCA_019776745.2 of Taxus chinensis. Lineage (NCBI taxonomy): Eukaryota > Viridiplantae > Streptophyta > Pinopsida > Cupressales > Taxaceae > Taxus > Taxus chinensis. The sequence continues at coordinate 758,534,290 of CM034153.1, forward strand.
TAAAATACAAAAGGTGAAGCAGAGGGAGTTTTATAAGGAGTTGTGACTCAATATTTTTGGTCCACCTTAGTCATATCAAGAGTGAACTGAGGGTGTGGTAAATCATCTTGGGAAGCTATAGAATGGTATAATCTAGGTATGAGAAATAAATGAACTCTTAAGAGGCCAAAAGGGGTAGAGTGAAGAAGTGAAGTAGAAGGAGTGGAACAAGGAGTTGAGTCTCCAAACTTTGAGAGAATCTTGGGGAAGGAAAAAATTCCCTAATGATTTTTTTAGGACTATCAGGGTGCCATTAGATCATTCTATCCATATATGAGGCAAGCTATATTGTATTAAGGGGGAAGAAAACCATTTTGACAAAGAAGAGTGGTATAGTGGTTTTGAATCAATTTAGGGATCAAACTACCAGTGGGATGAGATGTTGAGAAGGGGAGAATGAGGTGAGGGATTGTAGAGGAGTAAATAAGCTAGATTTTTTTATGTTTCCAGAATGTAACAAGAAGAAACCAAGAATAGGATGAGGAAAGGTCAGTGAAAGAATACCTTGGTTAAATTGTGAACTATTTGGGGACTGAGTTTACATAGAAAGACAAAGTGCATGAATTAGGAGTACCTTAGTATTTGGAATGATATCACTTTCAGAGAGATAGAAGAATGGTATGATGATGTTTTAGAATCTTCCAAGGGGTGAGGAATCCAATTTCTTTCATTTGAAACCAAGTTAAGCACCATAAACACCCTGTATGATCCTCCCATTGCAAAGTAAAGACAAAGTGAAGTTTGTAACCATCTTGATAACTGAATATATGAATGATATCATGCTTAACCCTACATCAAGTGGTATAATACTTGGGATCTTATTCAAGTTGCATTAAAAATTGAAATTTGACTAATTTTTGGCTAACAAGTGAAGTTGTGAGTGTGTGAATGAAGTGATAGGTTAAGAGAAGAAGTGCAGTGAAAAGAGGAAGAGCAGAGAGAGGAAAGTGAGTGAGAAGAAGAAGAAGAAAATATAGATGGAAAGATAAGATTTTATGACAACATTGGTCAATTTGATTAGCCACATAAAGAGAGAACAAGAAGAGAGAGAGAGAGAGAGAGAGAGAGAGAGAGAGAGAGAGAGAGAGAGAGAGAGAGAGAGAGAGAGGAAAAGAAAAGAGGAAAGGATGAAGAAAAGATAGTTTTGGTTTCAGCAAGATATCACAGAGTTGAAGAGATATGTGAGAAAGTTGTTAGAGATGATAAAAATCAAGTGGAAAATAGAGGAACAAGTTGGATTAGTGGTTAAGAGGAAATAAAATTGGCCTCTAAATCTACTTGTGAGAAAGAGAAAGAGAGAGCAACTGAGAAGAGAAATAAGAGAAGAAGAGAGGAAGTTGAAACAAGAAGAAAAGAGGATGAGAAGGAAAGAGAGGAATTTGAAAAAGAAATAGTATATGAATAAATTTAGAACTTAGATGAGGAAGAGGTTATTGCAAGCTTTCTATCTTGCCTTGGAAAAGATGAAGAATAGGATAATGAAGTGGAGAAACAGAGTAAAGATGAAGAAGATCTCATTTATGGAGCTTTTCATGAGGATGCAAGGCATCCCTATTTTATTTCTAATCTTTCCTTTGAATGTGTGAATGGAGGTGATGAAGATGAGAAGCCACAAACAAATAAAATTGTTAAGAAAGAAGATGAAGAAACTTAAAATTCGAGAAGAGATGAAAATGAAGGAGACTTGACAACTGATGAAGAACTCATATGGAAAACAATCATGGAAGAATAAAAAAAAAATGATATGTTTGAAGATGAAAAATACTATGAAAGATAAAAAGACAGAGCTAAATAAGATTTTGTAAGATGTAGAAGAAGGCCAAGAGAATGAAGTCCAAGATGAAGAATTAGATTTGAAAGATCAAGAAGAAAAAATTGTAGACAAAGATATAGAAAATGAAAACAAGACAAGAAAGCAAAGAGTGAAGAATACAAAGAAAAGAGATGGAAGACTAAAGATGGAAATAACTCATAAAAGAAGAAGGAAATCAGGTTAAGAAGACAAAGAAATTGGAAATAAATGAAGAATAAAAAGAAAGTGAACTCAAATTTCTCTCCCTTAGGAGTATGATGTGGGAGCATCAACTCTCAAATTATACATATGGTTGGTATTTACAAAATTTTGGCTTTCTAAGTTTGGTCATTTGTGCTAGAGGTCTTTAGGACTCATTTAGTGGTCATAGGGTGTTTTAAGTCCTTCAAAAATTCAAATTATGTCATTTCCCTCCAAAATGATAATGTGAATCTTGAGGGCAGTTTTGTACTTGTTTTAACATTGTGGTGTTTTTTCTTAGAGCATCATGATATTTCATAAGCTTGTAATAAGCCTTGGTGGGCTCTAGGAGTTTACTTAGGTTATGATGGTAGACAAGTGTTTAGGTCTTATAAAATTATTTTTAAGCAAATTATTTCTAATGTTGTGATAAATATTGTATATGTATTGTGAAGGGTATAATGGACCAATAATCAATTGAGAAATATTGAAGAGGCCTATATAAGCCTCAATGTAGCTATTTATCCCCATCATTTGAATGGTCAAAAATTAGGGAGTAAAGAGCTCCAAGATTGGGAGATAAAGGGAACTTGTTTTCAAACCAACTGTGTGATAAAATTTGTGTATGAAGTTAGAGAAAGTTGCATGGTTCAAATTTCAATTGATGATTCGAGTTTATATTGGTGTTTTGTAGTTGGTAAGATATAGTACATGTTCATAACATTTTATGCATGCATTTTATTGACCTTGATCATTATTTGGTTGTATTATTTTTTGTAAATCTAAGAAAGGGCATGATGGTGTGCAGTCAAGATGAGAAAGAGAAACATATAATATTGATGGATGAGAGTAAGAGATAGAGTCATGTTGAAGGAGGTTGTTTGGTTTAATTTTTGATAAAACCCCACTTACAAGTATTCTAAGGTAATGACATTAATACTCTATTTTGGATCTTGTAATGATTAGGAATGTACTTGAATGATCAGAGAGGCTAATGACTTGTGTAGTGGTTTCTTGGGTGTCCTTGTAGTGTTGACCATGTGCTCATCAACGAATGAAAGGATAAATGCATGCAGTAAGGTAACTTCTATTGTGATGTTCATTTTTAAGGCATTGAGGTAGTTATGATCTGTATGTGATTGTACTTGGGTGTTGGTTCCATCTTAGTGGGCTTATGTGTAAATATGAGTGCGAGTAAAACCTCTAGGAAGGCTTAGAAGGACACAAAGGAAGAATACATTGTTTCTCTAAGAAAATATTGAGGGTTTCATGTCCCTTCCTGGGCATACATATAAGACCATAATTTTGTGAATGTTGAATCATTCTTTCTTGAGAATTATTACTGCTAATATAATACTATAGAGGGGGTAAAAACATACCATTTGACCAAGTTTAGATCCTTGAATCAAATTTGAATGAGTTTTATAACCGATTAACCCTCCTCAGAATTTACTGTAGACTGGTTAGGGTTTCAAGAAGAAACATGTGGAAAAAATGTCAAGACAAAGAACCTAACTTTCAGTTTTGGAAGAAATGGTGGTGAAGGCATGTTTCAAATGTTGGAGGAATAAGTTCTAACTTTCATAGGTGGAGAGGAGTTATTTTCTTACCAGTCCTCGTGAGGACATTAAGACATAGAGAAAGGACTAATTATAAGAACCAGGGTTTTTTTAGTGGTGAATATTTGTAATATGATGAATATTCTATTTTAGAAAAATTCTAAAAGGTGAATTTTCTGGCGTGGGTCAGTGACCTGTTCGCCTAAAACTTACAGTTTAATTTTTTTTAGGGGTTGGCTTTTCCTACCCTTGAAAATATCCCCTATATAATCCTAGATTACTCGCCAGGTAGAACACTACTAGCTCACTCATGCAACCAACAACTGAACTTGTAGGGCAGGTTATTGACGCACAAAAAGATTTTTTTTATGCATGGTAGGAAGTTGTTGACGCACGACAGGAGATTATTAACACATGACAATCCTTTTTTTTTATGCACGATATGAGAGAAGAGGATGCAAACACATGATAGGAGGTTGTTGATGTGTGACATGAGGTTGTTGACGTGTGACAATCCTGTGTTGTTGACACACGACAGTAGGGTGGAGGCTGCAGATGCCCAACAGAATATTTATTGTCGCACGACATCAAATATCATCTCGCACATCTGCAGCCTTTCTGTCACATGAATTGAAAATGAAATATTCTTTTAGGAAAGAAAAATTACACACAAAACCTAAAAAATTCACCTTTCCGGTGAAAGCAGTTATGGGGATATTTGTTAGGGATTTTCCAACTCCGATTTCCCAGAGGTCTCTTAAAATGAACCTTGAGAAGGACCCCTTATCAAATAAAATATGTTTTTATCTTTCGTGACGAGTTCTAAAAAATTTCATGTACCTAGAATCCCTAAACGGGTCCTTATAAATGTAGATATTGTGCTCTGAAACCTTAGGAGGAGAAATCTATGCATGACAGACTAGAAAGTTCGACCTAGTAAGGGTTAAGAGTAAAATACAAAAGGTGAAGCAGAGGGAGTTTTATAAGGAGTTGGGATTCAATATTTTTGGAGCACCGTATTCATAACAAGATTGAATTGAGGGAGGTGGTAAATCATCTTGGGAATATATAGAAGAGTATAATCTAGGCATGAGCAAGAAATGTACTGTTAAGAGACCTAAAGGGGCAGAGTGAAGAAGTGAAGTAGAAGGAGTAGAACAAGGAGTTGAGCCTCCAAAATTTGGGTAGCATCTTGGGGAAGGAAAAAATGAGCTAATAAATTTTATAGTAATGTAAGGGTGCAATTAGATCATTCTATTCATATATGAGGCAAGCTACATTGTCTTAAGGGGGAAGAAAACAATTTTGACAAAGGAGAGGGCTATAGTGGTTTTGAATCAATTTAGGGATAAAACTAATAGTGGGAAGAGATGGCGAGCAAGGGAGAATAAGGCAAGGGATTGTAGAGGATTTAATAAAATATATTGTTTGATGTTTCTATAAGTTAACAAGAAGAGACCAATAATAGGATGAGGGAAGGTCAGTGAAAGAAGACCTTGGTTAAATTGTGAACTATTTGGGGATTGAGTTTACATTGAAAGAAAAAGTGCATGACTTAGGAGTACCTTAGTAGTTGGAATGATATCACTCTTTGAGAGATAAATAGGGTATTATGATGTTTTAGAACCTTCCAAGGGGTGAGGAATCTAATTTCTTGCATTTGAAGCCAAGTTAAGCACCATAAGCCCCTTGTATGATCCTCCCATTACAGAGTAAAGACAAAGTGAAGTTTGTAACCATCTTGATAACTGAATATATGAATTATATCATGCTTAACCTTGCATAAATTTGACATTTTTATCCTTGAATGAGCTTGACTTAGTTATTGTAGTCCTTATCTAGATCTAAAATTCCTATTTTTGAGTGATATTCTCAACCATACATGCACAACTTAAGGAGTTTGTTGGTCAACTATGACCTTTAACAACTAAATGTTGATAACAAAATATCCTAGGATATTTTGATTATCCTCCCACATAGTTATGAAGATAAGACAATTCATAGTTACATAATTTACTCTTTTACCTCATGGTAAGAACCATTACAAATTTAAACTTCTCAAACTAGGAACTTAGAGGGAAAACTATAAAAACACCTTAAACATGATTGCCATGAAAGGCTCATTCAAACTTATTTGTGCTCTTCAACCATCTAGATGATGGTCCTGCATCATAAATTGTCATTATTTTTATGGTCCCCCTTATCCTTTGATTTTGAATTCCTAATTTTTTTTAGATTATCCTATTAACTTTCCCACACATTGTGTGTTGTCTCATGCACTAATAGGGTCCTAATTTTAAGTCAAGAAGTCTATAACTACATGAGTGCATTATTGTATTTAGATAAACCATCAATCACTAACTAATTTTATAAGGATAAATTAGTTGCAAATTTTGTGAGGAATTGAGAAGATGGATAATGTTTCAAGGTGTGTTAACCCTTCCTCAACATCTAAGATCTAAATCTATCATACATCACACACAACTTTGTCATATACTTTTGGTAGAATAACTTAATACTTCTCGTAAATCTAAACTCTCAAAAACAAAGATCTTACATAACTCTCGTTATTCTCCCATCTAAAAATGGAAGAGGAGAGGCATCTCATTTGAAAATGGAAGATGAAATGCCTTTAATTAGGGAAAGCAAAAAGTTAGGCAAACCTAAAATCATGTTAGATCCAAACATTCTATTCGGAAAGGAAACAAAGCAAGCATTAAAGAAGATACTAGAATAAAACTCTACATTAGATGTTCAATGAAAATAAAAATATTTTCATTGAAGTAATGTAAGGATATAAGGCACAAATCCTAAAGCCCCAAATCACAGATATGAAAGGAACGATAACCATATCGTACCAAGCCAAGAACACAGATGCTAATCAAACACCACAATCTATAAGATGAAAGCAATTCGTTAGAATAACTTTACATAAAAACTTTGCAAATAAATGAGAAGCAATATCATATATTATAATGGAACTCAATGCAATACATTGAGAATGGGCCTTGCTTAAATAGGCAAGGAATAACAATCTAAGAAACAGTCAAGGTCGCAGATCAAGCACATAAATCAAGGAAATAACTAGTCATCAAAGAACTAGTCAAGACCATAGATTTAGGAGAGAACTAGACATCAAGGATCTAGTCAATACATAGATCAAGGAAAGAACTAGTCAATACCATAGATCAAGGAAAGAACTATACCTAACAACTAGATAATATCTCCTAATATCTAAATAAGATAAAAAAAAATATCCACACACATAAGTGGGTGAGGATAAATACAATAAAGGTAAATAAAGTACCTAGGTGAACATGAGCTAAGGTCAATACCTACTCTAACAAGATAACCAACAATGGCATGTGGAAATAGAAAAGTCATTGAAAACATTGGAGACATAAATTTCAAATGCACCCACATAGTATGCATATGTCATGGGTTGTCCAGGACTCACTCATCAAGAGAAAAAGAGTTAGATAACTTGGAAACACAGTTGAATAAGGAATCTGTCGAGTATGATATAACTAAATATATATGGTAAACAAAGAAAAAAAACTAGCAGACTTAGCAGAAAATAACCACATAAAACAACAACATATGGCTAGGAAGATTGGGGACATGCAAGAGTATAATACAACCATAGACAGAGCCATGACAAGGATGAAACAGGAGTTGGCAACAACACGAAATAGATATACACAAATCTAATCAAATAAACCATTCACAGAAATACATCTTATAGTCCATGAGAATACTCAAATACAAATGTGCATAGAAGAAATCAAAGAACACCTAAAGCAATGACACACATTGGAAGGAAAAATTACAACTAACTATGTGAAATACATTCTAGGCATGGCTCCATGATAGAAGTGGTTAGGAATCCATCGTGTCCTATAAATCCATCTAGGAGAGTTGAACAAGGTTTATGGGAACATCTCCTTATGCTAGATGTCTAAGTCCTGGTAAGTTGATGCTTTAGTTTTCCTCAGTAAATGATAGTAGAAAAAGGGAATTCAACATTTTAGGTGGAACTTAAATAAAACAACAACACAAATAAAAGAAGATGACATGTTTCTTCATCTAAGTTATCTCAAGGACAAGACAATGTTTAAAGTCAAGGGGATGATGTTGATAGGGTTCTTCATCAATTTTGTAGACTAAGAAATAAAGAGGGCAAAACCCACAAAATCTTGAAGATTCGTGGAACATTATAAAAGCCTATAAGTCTCACATACATCCTTGTAACACTACTAGAAGCTGTCAAAGACTATATAGAACCGTGGAGGTCTATTAACAACAGCAACAAGAAAAAAACAGAAAAAAAAGCTGACAAATTCACTAACAAAAGAAGTGTCTTTTAGATAATGTACTTATTTAATTTGAATGTAATTGTATAAGTGAGACATCAAGTAATAAAATACAAAAGAGAGATAGAGAAAACTGAATATAAGAATGAGATATGAGGGAATAGAGATGATAGAATAGAGGAGAATAAAATGGAGGATGTAATAAAAGTGTCTGAGACACATTTAAAGAACTTATGTAATATCTATTTTGAACGAATAAAAGATGTTTTGAGGAAACATCTATTGTCAATTATGTTTGTTAAATTTTGTAAGCTTTAGTTTATGATCTTAATATATTTTCCGGAACATCCTTGATGAAAGGTTGAACTACTTAACCCTCAAATTAGTGTTGAGGCTTAAGGTCAACATGTACTCTGCCTCCTAATAACCCTCTTATTAATTTTAATATCTTATGGGCATCATTTTATCCTCACTAGGTCGGCCTTAATGTGATATGTAAACTCAAACGCACTTCATAACTCAACTAACATTCTCAATAAATACTATTGAAAATATCAATACTAAGCACTTAATGTTCTCCTAAATATTCCTATAGTAAATGCACATCCCTTAAAGCAACCACTAGAAAATTGTGAATCACTCAAACCAAGTTCAAGAGGCTAGTTTCCTCCATTACTAAGCATGAAAAGGTCTTAGATCCATGTCAAGTAGCAAGAGTAAGTAACTCCAAGAATTTCCAAAAGTCTTATTGTTATCAATTTGATTACCCCTGGCAAAAATGGATAGGTTGGAAAAATTGGACTTGGGTAACTTCATGGAGCTTTAATCGCGAATCTGGAATAAATAGGTAATTTAAATTTTTTTTGGCACTTAGAATTATTTGGATGCATTCCACTTCTCTAGGCTTCAAAAAAGATCAAAACTTAGCCAATTTTGGGTTCAAAATAGGATAAAAGTAGGGAAAATTGGCTTTGGGGCACTTCATTCCATTTTTACTAACTCCCTAACCCAAGAAACATCTAAGGAGTTAGTGAAAAATTGGAGAAAATTGAAAAAATGTGAAAATTAGGCTATTATAGTGCGAATTTCGGGCCAAGGAAATTTTTTGCAAAGTTCACAAATCTCGGGCCAGGGAACCTTTTTTCAAGTGCACAAATATCGAGCCAGGGAAATTTTTTGCAAAGTGCACAAATCCCGGGCCAGGGAAGTTTTTTGCAAAGTGCACAAATCTCAGGCCAGGAGAACCTTTTTGCACAGAGCACGAATCTTGGGTCTGGGAACTAATTTGCAAAGTGCACATTTTGGACCTGAGGAAATTTTTGCATAATCGCATTTTTTAATGTGCAATCTTTAGATGCTCATAACTTTTGACCAGGTAATCAAAAATAAGGAAAAATTTATATCGTCAGAAAGGTAGTGAAGAGTACTACATGAATAATATATTTATTTGCCACATTAAAGTGATTTATTTTTTCAAATTTGCAAAAAATGAGCTCAGGGTCATTTTCAAGTACATGCTCTGCAAAAATTTAATGATGCCCATGTTGGGTTTGCAAAACTTTAATATTGATTATTCTTGGGTGGTTGAAGAAGTGGTTGGGCTCATTAATTTCATGTGTACTTTCTTTTTCCTACTCTCTTTTTCCCATTCTGATATATAATGTAAAAAACTTTTCATTTTGAGAGAGAATGGATGTTCTGGGCATGGGGAAACTCTGCCAATTTGTTTTCTCAAATTCTTTGAGTAGCAAGCCTTCACATGGAATCTGAAAATATAATGGTGCCTCTATATTACAAATGTAATGGATTGTGTGAATTCATGGAGCAATAAAATTGTGTATTGTGGCGTTTTCTCAACCCTTTCTCATTTTTCTTGCATTCTCTTGCCTCTCCTTTGTTGTTTTTCTATTGTGTGCATGTTTTCTTTTATCTTCAGGTGTATTTTGTTGTGTTTAATGGAGATTTGGTGGTGAATAAAGCTTTGTTTTGTGTCATAATTATCTGGCCTTCCCTTGTTACATTTTCCACCTTCATTCTCCCTCAAATAGGATATTCCATCCCCCTTTTCTGGTGCTACCACATCTTTAGTTTAGGATTTCCATTTTCATGCATCTTTCTAACCCTCTCTCTCTCCATGGTCCCTTGGAAATCATAGGTTATGAGTAGTTAGTTACATTTCCTTTATTAGGAGTAGTATTAACATTAGATTAGGAAGAGGAACCAGCCTTCTTTAGAGAGTTATCTCGACTATAAAGTCCCACATCTTAAGATAACTCCATGTTACCCAGTCACACTGCTTACCTTAACAAACTCACATGCTAAGCAATCAGAGGGTCTTATGATTTGGTGATAATACTTATGGTAAAAAGGGGATCTATTTTAGCATCTTACGCACACTACTATTGTGTTGGGTACATTTATATTCTATTTATAGTTACACCCATTATGTGTGTCTTGAGATACATGAGGGAAAACATAGGTGGTTGTCTTAGATTGCATACACTACTTGTACTGACACTAGGAGACCTACATGAAGATTGCTCTTACTCGAGGAGATATATTGTAGCACATGTATTATTTCAATAGGTGTTGACCACTAGGGTTAGTCCTTCCCTACCTACACACATATTTCATTTTTTTATCTAATCAGTTCATGAAGTTTTTTAGAGGTATTTAGAGTTTCTATTTGTTGTAGGTCATTACATGTGGTGCCAAAGGTGTGTGAGCCTTAGTTATAGACACCAAAAATCATTTTTACACCAACAACAAGCAAGTACAGTTACAATGCTTAACCATTTATAGGTTTAAAACCATATAAAGTAGAACCATGTCATACTACACCCTATCTGGGTATGTATGGTTTCGTACATGAGAATTTTCTAGGAACAATCTTAGGAATGATGGAATTCCATACTCAAATCAATCTTTCTAGATAGTCAAAAATCCCATAAAACTTTTTGTATCTCTCTACACAACTAATAGTTTATTCCTTCTTGTGTTTTACATTATTGTTTCATCATAATATTAGTGTTTTCTTTATTAATAGCTATATTTTGGATTATATGGTTAATGTGGATTAATTTATTCATATTATTCTACATATAACATATCTTACATTCTAGTCATATTATATTTTTAGGGTGTAAACATTTGGTGAACCCACTCTTTTTTATAGCCCTTAACCTAGTTTGGGTTTAGATTACCTATCCTAGCTAGGTATTTTATTTTTAAACCCTAGTTTACCTAGGGTTTCCCACTTATCATTGATTGTTTGCTATTGATTTTAAGGATAGTTTTCCTTTGTATAGTTATGTCTTATGTTATGGTTCTTTCTTCATGAAATCACAAGGACTATTATCCCTTTAATTAGGTTCATTCTCCTTATGAGTTCATGAGTAAGGATCTATATCCTCTTGGATCTTTTGATCATTCTCTTAGGACTCATAACCCTAGTTACACTATAACATTTAGAGTTTTTAGTGACATATATAATGTCATAGAATAGTCATTTTAGTGTCACAGTATAGTTATTAAAATGAAGTATTTTTTGTGAAAAAAATCATATCTAAAGTTGGAAATAGTTACACACAATGTCTCTTGCCCATCAATATTTCCATAACTAATGAGAAACAAAATTAGTGTTAGGTTATATTCATCCTACATTTGTTGACTATAGGTTGAAATTGTGTTGAATATAGCTTGATGTTAGCCTGGAATTAATCCTGACTATAGCTTGACACTAATCATGACTATAGGTTGACGTTAATCACAACTTTAACCCTAACTATAGCATGACTTTAATTATAATTTTATCATGACTATAGGATGACCATTTGTTTACTCTAATGTGAATTCAAGAATGGATATAAGATGTCTTTAATTTGACTTTCCCTTTTGACTACAATTTGACTATGGAGGTCACTATAATGTGACTATAAACATCTTCCTATAGGTCGACTATAGCAGCTAACTATAGGTTGACTATAGTTCAATTTCATTTATGGGAAAAACATTATTCATTTTTTTTTTGAAAATTTAAATAGTTTTTTACTTTTGTATCTTTTAGTATAAAATCATAATTATTCAGATAATGTTATTTATAATGTATATTTTGGATATAAATCTATGTTGAGTGTGGAGCTTAATTGCTTCACAGAATTTTTTTTTTACATGGTACTAGATTTGACAGTGACTGGCATCGGTCAACCTATGCGACAGTGCTTTGTTTTCAGATGAGAATTAGAATAAATATTTTACTTTAAAGATGATTTCTTGATTGTAAAGCATATTTAGTTGCTCAAAATAGATATATATTCATGTATGCATTGTATGAGGGGGTGAGAGAAGAAAATAGCAATTGCTTGCATGTTAGTTTTCTTGGTTAGCAAGAAAGAGTAGCTGAGTGAGGGAAAAATATTGAACATCATGTGAGGTGTTGGAAGACAACAGATCTTCATTGTATTTCCTTTGTAAAGAACTGAATAATCATTTTGGCCGTTTCTTGGTGTACGTAGCCCACACTAGGTGAACCACGTTAAATCTGTTGTTATCTTTCTCTTGTTTATTTTATCTTCTGGTTTATTTCCACATTCATTGTTTGTATGCTTTATCTAATTTTAGATATGTGCAACACTGTTATATAGTTAAACCCTAACATCTAATTGAAACTTGTTGTGAAATGTTCAATGAACATAAAAATACACCTTGCTCAGTTATCATGATGTGATACAGATATTTGAATAAAATATACATATGGCATCACACTCACTTGCTAAGGTAAGCATGGGCCAAGTTCATGTTCATTGACATTGAATAAATTTGAATAGTAAATTACAAATAAATTAAAATTCAACAAATTGAAACAAACAATTATAAAGGTAAAATAATAAATAAAGGAAGCTAGAGTTTGCACAAGAGGAGCACCAATAGGAGAAAAATATTTACATGATTCAATATGAGAAATGAAATGCCTTTCAATGGGAATTTTTTGTCTTATGCCGCTTTCCTCACTAATATTGGTTGAAGGAATATCATTTGGAATATTTTATTCCTGTGTTGCATCATTTTAGGACTCTTTGTATTAACCTTTGTGTTTGATGTTTGGCAAGTTGAGGGAGGAGGTACCTATTATCAAACATAGGGAATGTCCTTTTTTTGGCTTTGAATTCAGCCAACACTTTTTCAAAATATTTTTTGTTTCTTGTAATTATAAAAGCAGTCAAATCATCAATATTATATTTCTCTTTTTGTGACCAGTCAATGATTGGAATAGGATTTCACCATGGTCCTATCTAAAACCATTTTAATTTAATTCATTTATTTTATTTAAATGACCATCTATTATCCCATCACCTTTAATTCTTAATTAATTCTTGTTAATTAACCTAAATGAGATAATTACCGCTAATTAGATTTCATCTTTCCTAATTAGATAATTACCTCTAATTAGATTTCTTTGGGATGTTTTTATCCCTAATCATCTAAATTTACATCTCTAACTCTTTTTATAGATTTTATCTAACCCATCTTTATCTCCTATCCACCCATGACACTTCCCTAAATAACCCTTACTCACCTACATGTTTTAAAGCACTTATCCCAATCTTTAAAAGCCCCATATCTCAAGTAAATAAATGATTTTACCATCTAAGGAACAGTTTCCTGCAGTCGGTGGTGACCCATCTAGGTCTTCGTCAACCCTATAAAATTACATTCACCTCCTCTTCCTGAGGCATGCATGCAAATATCCGAGCTTTCTTGTGACTTGTGAACTTTTTCTCATACCTGAGCATCCCTAAATAGTTATAGACCTCTTGGATCTCCTTTCAACTTGTCTTGCATCACTCATGAACATCCTTTGTGAGATTACTATCATTTTGTGTTATTTTATTCATTTATTATCATATTATCATTTCTTGTTTGCATCTAACATTCTTGCAGGTTTAGCTATCTCCATCAAAATTCTATTTCATCTTGTTCTTCCATCCTTATACTTACAAGTTATTATTCAGCTCCATCCATCTCTACTTAACTCAGTCTTCTCAGATCTCCATCATTGACCACCCAGGTCACCATGACCTATCCTCTATGTTATCCTTTTACCTCTATCTCTAGATCCTTCTCAGATTTTACTATACTTTGTTTCTGTTTCCCAGTTTCTAGATCTACCATTTTGTCATCATTCTGTTTTCTTAATTCATCTTGTCAGTCCCCCACTCTAGTCATTGTCCCCCAAGTCTACTTTCTGACACCAATCTATTTGTAATCTTAGATATTTTCCTCACATCCTTGGTCTCCCTATCTTATAACTTCTCTGTAGGTTCCAACCAGTCAACACAGAGCTCCCAACATCCTCATTTCTACACTCAGAATATCCAGATCTACATTTATAGTTGTTTCATCCATCTACCTTCAGTCGCCATTGACCTGGACCTCTGCACCCTTGGTCTCCATTGACCCACCAGGTAACTTTATTTTATGTCAATTTAGATCATATTTGTATGTTCCTTACATTTCTGCATTTTCAATTTCTGTGTGCCTCAGATTCTACATATTATATTTTTTATTATCATTTATTTTATCATATCTTATCAAAACACGGGGGGTTGACATCCACCAAGGAAGTTAACACTTCTTGGATCCAAATTCATTCAGAAACCCCCCATCTATCATCTAATTCATTTTCCTCTTAGTTTTCTTTGTTTTTGCAGGTTCATCATATTTGCAGTGAGGATCATCACTTTGCTCTTGTGCCCATTCCATCCATCATACATTTGAGGTACCTTAAACCCTCACATTTTGGAGTTATTTGATTTTATTTAGTACTAATTCATTAACTTAAAAGGAAACAAAAAATTAGATCAACATTCTGGCACCCAGTGGGACCACCCTTTTAGGTGAGTCTCTTGCATTTTTTTCATTTTTCTTATTTTCCACTAACATTGTGGTAAAGTTTTTTTTATTTTTCTTGTTCATGTTGTGCTTCTAGATTTTCTTGGATCACTCTTCACTTGCATCTTCTTAAAGATCAGATAAAAAGGAAAATTGTTCTCCAGGTATTCTTTTTTTCTTATTTTCTCCTTTTTGCATCGTATTTTCCCTTTCTTGTGTGTTTTTCCTCATCAAACTTTCACATTTGGATTTGGCTTAAAATGAACCTTTTGCATCCTGCTTGTTCAACTAGCTTAAGTAGGGTTAATTGGTTGCATATCACATTCTATCACACACAACCAAATTCACACATCAATCTACACATCTAGACATCTTCCTACCAGGTGGATTGATTGGGATTTGATCACCCAACAAGAAAGTCATTGTGGTGTTCTGGCCATGTTAGAAATCTTACACAGACTCAGGCCTCATGTACCTTCAGGTATATCGAGGACTCCCCAGCCATAACTACCAAAAGTATCCTTAGACTACCATTTCTTAGGTACCCTTTTTATCCACCTTTTCTTTTTTTCATATCTTCTAATTAATCATGTTAATAAAAATGTCATTGCTTGATTTGTTTGTTAATAAATTTCATAAACAAATATTTTCCCATTTCATGCCTATTAATACCTCTTCTCAAACCAAAAATGCAACAATATAATATATCCAATGATATTTCTCTCCTCCAATGATCTTGAGATTCCACATTGGATCTCTCAACCTTGTAAAGACCATGTCATCCAAATTGATCCCCTTTTGAAAACTGATTCTCCTATCTCTCATCAATCTATTTCCCCCCCAACCAACCACACCTCCATCTCCTACTCCTTTAGAAACTCTCTGGGCCTCCTTCTAGCCCCATTTATGACTTCATATTTTGTAGATCTCCCATGATCTCTCAATCCTATCAATCCACTCAATTGGTGGATCCTATTCCACCCCCATCACCTCATATCAACACTATCCCTACTTCATCTGATATTATCACTAGAATTCCTATCCAACCATCTCAATCTCCCAATACTCAACAATAAAATATCCCTATCTCACAATATTCTATTCAATCTCAACAATACATCCTATCACATTCCTATCTCTCAACAACAATCATTATCACTAATCTATCCCATCCTACCTCACATTCCTATTCAATCTTATCAAACACCCTTTAAATTTATACCCCCTCTTATCAAACATTACATCCTTATCCATCCACTTCTCATGTTGTGCAACCACAACCATCTACCTCTTACACGTGAACCTTCACATGAAAATTTTAACCATCTTCTAATTATACCCCCTTGGGGGAATCTTATAGTTCAATATTTGATAAGTTGATGGAGCTCACCTCCTCATACTTCCTCCCATCCGACCTATTGACAACTTACACCCCAAACCCGCTTGGTATCATGAGGGTCATTATTGTAAATATCATCAAGTCATAGGTCATGACATTGAAAAGTGTCATTCTTTTAAAGATACATGTTCAACAACTTATAAATCAGGGGGATCTCTAGATAGAAAATCCTGCCTCATCTCGCAGCCAACCCCTTGACATCTTCAAACAACCCTTTCCTAATCCACCATTGAAAAATCAATTTCCACCTTCCACATCTTACACATCCAATCCTTATGCAATCAATACTATACATCAAACACCTCCATCCTTACCTATCTCATCTACCTCATCATTTATTCATACCTTAGACATTGTACCTATAACTTCCTCAACTTCTACCACACCTATCACATTAAATTCCACCACTTGTCCTACATCTACATCTATTCCTACCTTTACCACATCCACATTGACTTTGACATATACCTACCACTTCATCCACATTTATCATCCCCCAACCTATCATATCTAACCCCTTATCCACATCAAACACAAATACATCTACATCACTTATATCCCTAAACATCCCAATTGTACCTATCTCTCCATCAATCCCAACTACCCCTATATCTACCACATCAAAAACTCACTTTACCTTGACATCTTTCATCACATATACCCACATATTTTCCCATGGCCACATCACCTATTTTATCTCAATCTTCTACACTTAATCCTTCCAACATCTACCATTTCCACATCTATACCCTCTACCACACCAATCACATCTTCTCGATTTGCAAACATATCAATGATACCCCTTGAAACATTTATGAACAAGCATCCCCACCTAAGACAAACACAAAGGGTATTCATGCCCCCTCTACCAAACCAATTGTTCCACATTAACCAATCCAAAACCTACACAATCCACATCTCGCATAGACCTCATCAATCACATCATACAAACACCTCTTTTTCATCCATATCCACATCTACACCCACCATTCATCTACTTCATCCACTTATCACATCCACTTCATCGGATTTGATCATACCTACTACTTCATCTACATCCATTCCACCCTTACCTATTATACCATCCATGGAATCAATCCCAATTCCTCTTTCTTCACTTTTACCCACACCAATCACATCAAATATCATGACTACATCAACTTCATCTTCTCCTCCTACATATTTTTCATTATTTGAAGAGTTTGTGAAAGCATTCCAACTCACCTTGACTTCAAATGATCCTCCCATCTCATCCTCACAATCAGACACTTCCACATCTTCTTTAGACATTATCAAACAAAAATTACTTCCTCCACCAATACCAACCACACAACCTTCGGATCCTCCAGTTGAGATTATTGTCATCCCTACCAAGGGTAAATCCTCTCGATCAAAATCTAAGACTCTTGGTAAACATCCCCAAAGGTATCTTATGCATCCTCGTAAGAAGTTAGGTCTTCCCTCTTCTCAGCAATCCAATATTACAACATCCATCCTAGGAGCACCCCCATCTATTTTAGGGCCAGGCCCTTCATCTAAGACATCTCCCAATGATCAATCCAAATCCAAACAATCTAATCCTCCTCCCAAATTTGATTCATCTTTTAAGACATCTAATTTACCCATCCAATCTACATCCACTCCTTCCCCTAAATCCAAGTCAAAATATCCTACCAAAACCACAAGATCTACCTTCCTCCCAACAATTCAATTGGGTCCTACACAGATACCCTTAGACATTTAATTCAAATATCTTCCATCATGCTTCCTCCTATTAAATATTTTGATCCTCATAGTAAGAAACCATCATGGTTTGATCCAATCAACATTTGTGCCTATCATCATACCCTCAGGTCATGACACTGAGCATTGTAAGGCCCTCCAAACCATCATCCATGATCTTATTGAGAAATGATGAATCTCTCATCCAAGGATCTTCCTTCTCCATCCACCACAACCAATCTAATTCCTATTCCTACATCTTCATCCATCTAAATCTCCTCCTTCATCCACATCATCCCTTATCATCTCTCCTGACACATAGCGGGCCTCCTAAAGAGGGTCCTCCCTTGTTCATTGATATTGTTTTTCCTTTCCAATCACCCTTATGATCCCCAACCATCTATCTAATCCAAATCCAAAAAAATTCATGATATTCCTCAACAACCCCATCTAATCTCCTTTGACATCCACTAGCTCATCTACATCTAGTTGACCAAATGTGATGTATCTCTTTCGTTGGGGGAGCATCTTCCCCTTGTTATTGATCCTTTCACATCCTATTCCTCATCCACACATCTTATCCACATAAATTCATCCCCTATCCATCCAATAACTCCCTTGATGTTTGGGGGACTTCATTCTAGGATCAATCTCTTCACATTAATTCATATATCCTCATCCTTGACATTATCTAGTTTATCTTATCCAATTATATCTTCATCCACCTTTTGTGGCCATATTTGTGCCTCTTTTAGGGCACCATTTTATTTTTCTCCTACTGTAGCCATATGCAATTTATCTACCATTTCATCTCATCAAATTCCACCTTTGTGGCCATATTTGTGCCTCTCTGGGGCACCATATCTTCATCCTAAGCCCACTTTTGTGGCCATTTTGTCTCTCTAGGGCACCATATTTCATCAAAGTCCATTTTGTGGCCATATTATACATGTGCCTCTTTTGGGGCATCTCATCCAAGTCCACCTTTGTGGCCAAAACTATTATCTCATCTAAATTCCACCTTTGTGGCCATATTTGTGCCTATTTTGGGGCACCATACCATTTTTCATCTTAAATCCACCTTTGTGGCCATTAAACTTCCTCTTTTAGGGGCATACTTTTCTCCATCCACCGTTTTCTCATCAAAAGGTAGTGCATAGTTTCCATCTCCCACATCTTTATGGTCCCATCTTTCATCTCATTAGGGACACATTTTTTCTTCACTTCCTTAAAGGTAGCACATAGTTTTTATCTTCTCTCATTTATCTCATTCATATCCATCTCTTATAATTTGTCATCTTATCTTATCGTGACTTTAAATTCAGTGACCTTGTCCTACTCTAGAAAGGATCCAATGTGGAAATTTTTCCCCCAATTGGATTGGACCATACATTATCACACATAAGTATGGGTCGGGAGCCTATCGTTTGGCCTCCCTTGATGGTAAATGGAAGTGGAACCACTTAACATTGCACTTGTGACCATTCTATTGTTAGCATGTCTACAAGTGAGAACTTAGTCATATCCTTAGATCATCCCTCCATCATTAGCCTCTTCCATCTATCATTGTAATGATTTGGAACTATGTGGTCTACCATTACTTTCCTCAGCATGACCTTAAATATGGGCACCACATCTCTATCCATAGCATTTTCCTTATGGATAGGTTCTCCCTTTTTGGTGATAACTCCATGATCATTACATCCATCACCCTCTTATTTACCTCTTGAAACCATGATAAGGGTCCAAGGGTGTCTCTTGTACATTCATTATCCCCTCCTAAGTGGTCTACCTAGCTATTCCCAGCTCTTCCCCATGTTAAAATCAAATTTCATGGATGCTCTTATATCAAAAATCAAAGTTATCAAAAAAATAGACTTCTCCCTCGAAGGATAGTTGTTCATGTCTAAAAAAAAATCAAAAGAAATCAAAATAAATAGACTGATCCCTCAAAGGATGGCTATCATGTATATTATCCTTTATGAAATCATATATGTATAAAGTAGACCATACCCTCGAAGGATGGCTACTATTTTATATCATGGCATTGAAGGCTTCCCACATTGATCAACCTTCCATTTTATCAGCATCCTAAGAAAACTTACCGCATTGATCAACTTTCTTCTAGAAAACTTCCCCATTTTGCTCTTTCCCCTTCCCAGAGCTGGGGCATAGATTTAGGGAACACCACTTATGGAGAACCCTCTTCCCACATACAAGTTACATCAAAATCCCTTTTTCATGTGATGACATTAGGTTTATGAGTTCATTTCATCCATATTTCCCTCATGATCTTTGATATAACTAACTATCGTTGGTTATATGTTAACATCTGTTTTGGTCGCATGTGCCTTACATTACCTGGAAACCCCTCTTGTTTACCTCCAATGTGATTGGAGGCATATTTTCCTCACATTCCTTGATATGTTTGCATAACATCATTCATATCTCATTTGGTCTCATATACTTTTCATCCATTATCTATTATGCCTCATCTATCATTATTTATCATCTTATCTACATACACATCTTATCCATCTATGGCAAATCTTTTGTTCACTCTTAGGGAATCACATCTTGTATCCATCTTTGTTTCCATATTTGTGTTATTTTTCTAGGGAACCATTTTATCATCATATCACCACCCATTTTATTATTATCATCATTTCTTTTTTTCCATCTTTCTTGCCTTTATTTGTCCTCTATGGGGCACCATATTCATCATTCCATATTATCTCAATTCCACTTTTGTGGCCATATTTTTTTCCCCTTGGGGGTGTCATACCTCATCTTTTTTTATTTTTCCTTTTCATTATTTATTTCATGTTCTTTATTGGGGTACCATTATCATTCTTTCCAAAGTCCACCTTTTGTGCATCTTTTTCCTTAGGGCCATCTCATCATCTTTCAAAGTCCACCTTGTGGCCATATTTATTCCTCCCTTTGGGGAATTTTTATCATCACTTTTTCATATTTTTCCTTTTACTTCCATTTCTGTGCCCTTTGTTGGATACCATTATTTCGATTCTCATGTCGAAGGTACCTTTTCACTTATATTCCTCATGTATGAAGGATTTCACATTATTTTCACATTTGGTTGTGCATAGTTTGATGTCTTCCTATGACCCATTGGTCCTCATAGCTAGCATCCATTTGAGAGGTTTCCCATTGGATTCCCTCCATTTCACAGTGATTTTCACCCACTCACTGGTCGTAGAACATTACCACCATCTCCATTGAGACCGTCCTTTGTTCCCTACCGACATGATATTAGAATCACTACCATATAGTTTTTATTTTTGTTTAAATCCTTCTTTCTTGGGGCATCTTGCCTTGCCTTATCATTTTACCCATCTTTCTTCTCCCACCCACCCTTCAACATCTACCTCTTTCAAACTCGTCATCGATTCCCCTTTGTGTTATCAATCCCTCATTTGAGGGGGAGCTCATCATCAATCTTCATTAGTATTCATCCTACTCTTTATCTCTCATCATTTTTGTCTCATGGATTGCTAGCGCAAACCACTCGACAAAAAGGGGCAAATGTAGACACCAAAATTTGGTATCACTACTCTTGATTTCCGGTGTGTGCATCTTTCACCATGGTCCTATCTAGACCCATTTTTAATTTAATTCATTTATTTTAATTAAATCCCATCTATTATCCCATCACCTTTAATTCTTAATTAATCTTCATTAATTAACCTAAATTAATAATTACCCCTAATTAGCTTTCATCTTTCCTCTAATTACCTTTTCTTTAGGATGCTTTTATCCCTAACCACCTAAATCCACATCCCTAGGTTTTTTCTAGCTTTTATCTAACCCATCTTTATCTCCTATCTACCCATGACACTTCCCTAAACAACCCTTACCCACCTACATGCTTTAAAGTGTTTATCTATAAAGCCCCATATCTTGAGTAAATCAATGATTTTACCATCCAAGGAATGGTTTCCCGTAGTCGGTAGTGACCCAACCAGGTCACCGTCAACCCTTTAAAATTACATTCACCCCCTCTTCCCATGGCATGCATGTAAATATCTTGAGCTTTCTTACAACTTGCAAACTTTTTCTCATGCTTGAGCATCCCTGCAATAGTTACAGACCTCTTGGATCTCCTTTCAACTTACTTACATCACTCGTGAACATCCTTCATGAGATTATATCATTTTGTGTTGTTTTATTTAGTTATTATCATATTATTGTTGTATTGTTTGCATCTAACATTTTATAGGACCACATCATCTATTGGAAGACCTACATTTTAGTTTGTTTTCACTATTTTACTTCAAGGTTACTTTTTCATTCATCTCACTCTCCATCCTAACTTGCTTTCCATCTCAGGTCATTGTCGACCCTGTCTAGTTCATCATTGATCCTACATCCATCTATCCTTTGTACCTCTATTATTTGAGCTCCTTAGATCCCTGTTACTTTTTTTCTTTTCCCCAGTTGTTAAATCCCCCTGACATCAATCTGTTTCTTAAATTTATCTTATCAGTCCTCCTCCGTTGTCACCCCTACCCAGTCGTCGATCAGACCTCTGATTCCTATCCATCCACCAACTTAGATCCCTGTTTTCTTACATCCCTTATATTTCTATCAATCTCATAACTTCTCTGCAGGTTCTACCAGTCACCACAAAGCCCCAACATCCTCAGGTCTACACTTAATATCCATATCTGTATTTATACAGTTTTTGTTCCATCCATCTACCTCTCGGTCTCCATTGAACTGGACCTTTGCATCCTTGGTCACCATCGACCCTGCCAGGTAACTTTATTTTATGTCAATTTAGATCATATTTGTATATGCGTTACATTTTTGCATTTTCAATTTTTGTGTGCCTCATATTCTACATATTACCATGTTTATTATCATTGCTTTTATCTGTATCTTATCAAACATGGGGGTTGACATCTGCCAAGGAAGTTAACACTTCTTGGAGCCAACTTCATCGAGAAACCCCCCATCTATCATCTAATCCATTTTCCTCTTAGATTCCTTTTCTTTTATAGGTTCATCGAGTTTGCTGCGAGATCATTCACTTTGTGCCTGTCCATTTACATCCATCACACATTTATTTTGGAGTTATTTTATTTTCTTTAGTACTAATTTATTAACTTAAAGGAAAGAGAAAATTGGATCAACACATGTTTAATAGTACTTTATTCTTTGGGTTCATAAAAATCATTTTCATCATCAATCATACTTTCAAGAATATAATCAAGATTGAAGGCTTGGATTTTATTAAGAGACATTCTCATGAATTTGTTTTCTTTCGGAGTTAAAATTCATTATCCAAATCGTCCCAAAAAAATTCAATGACATGCACATGACAATAACTTGAGAGGAGTCAGAGATTATTGTTGATGATTTTTTTTATTTTTAAAAGAGACCATTTTATGATATGGATACATATTAAAAAAGGATGAATGGTTATTTCAACATGCAGAGCATCCATTCTAGATCTACATAAGTCGTGACCTAAATTAAAAGGAAAGTTGAGGCCATGTACTTTTCTATCTTGATACACCCTATGAATCACATCTATTTTCCTGCATAGCTTGATGAGTGAAAACTTGTCACCACAGAAAATGGGAAGTTTGTATAGAATGCCTTCAAAACAAGTTATTTTGATATATGAGAATCTTTAAAATTGAATGAAAATTTTTCCATATGTTTTAATCAACTCCTTATCTTCCTTAGAGAGTATTTCCATTATGTATTCTCTTAGCACCCTCACAATTATCATGGTGAAGGCATCGTTGACCCTTCATAATGGATTTTACTATTTTCATATGTGATTTGATTGTAGCATTTGTAGATGAGCCAAGAAGGATCTTGTCTCTAAGAAATACCAATCCAAAATCTATAAGTGGTAAATACATACATCAAATATGAAGTCATATGAAATGACATAGTAGTGTTAGTTTAGGTGAGTTGTTTATAAAGGTTGTCGTTGATGACCTCTCCCCAATTAATCTCATGCTTACCAACACAAAAGATATTGATGAATGAGATCATCCACTTATGGAATTCTCTAGTAGTAGGAAGTACCATAGCCTTGGCTAAAAGGGTAATCATGTATGAGATTTTCTCTACAAAATATAACCTATAAAAAACCTTAATGAAGCTTGGAAGGATCCTTCTTATTCTTATTTAGCCATGGTTTGTTACTTCTCAAGTGTAAGTTTCAAATTATATATGAAGCATATCTAATTTAATTGGTTTGACATTCTGTAAAGGATTGATCTAAAGATCAGCATTGATGTGATAAGAATATCATTGAGAAATTCACTTCCTATGGGGGTCCTTTATTTCCTTGGTATCTTGATCAAAACATTGAGCACAAGTTATTAATGTGTCAAAACATTGAACTGAATTTAGAAATTCTCTTGCAATAGCTAGACCATAGCTAAAGATGTATTCATAAAAAAGATTTCACTTATCATCTTGCATTCATTCTCTAAAAAATTTTAGATCCATATGTTTCACATCGTTATCACAAATTTCAAGAATGTCAGTCTCTAATTAAGAAATATGCCCATAACCTATGTGTTGCAACTTCATGACCTATCAATTTGGAAATTCAAATTTACAAATTTGAAAGCAGGTGAACAGTGGTGGAAGTGAATTGGTAAGTAATGAGTAAATAAGGGCATAGTGGAAATAAATTGTGGATAGAGAAAAAACTGAAAATACTCACAAAACCAAAAAAAAAAAACAATCTCTGGAAAAGGATACCTTGTTAGTGAATTCAAACTTGAATTTTTCATGTGTAAAACACTATTGAGGGAGGAAAAATAGTTAGGGCATTGCAATTTTAAAAATGGTAGAGCGTTAGTTGGTGCGGAATGCAAGTGAAAGTGTTTTGAAATGGTTTTTTTTAGGTAAATAGTCTTAAAAACCCTTGTCACCAAATTGCAAGGCCCATGGAACACTATTTTTAAATTGTTTACAATTTTCTTCCTGATTGGTCCATTGCCTTCATTGAGGATGATTTAATTTAATTTGAATTAAATGTAATTCTAGAGTAACTTATTGTAATAAATAATGTATGAATGCTAGAAAACAATAATGACACAAGCAAACAAGCATATACAATGTGAAACCCTAAGCAAGAAAGAAATATATGACTTCGATAATTTCTGAGTGAACAAGAAGTGATCTGGTCATTAAACGCCAGAGAAGTAATATCCTTTCATGTATTATTTACAAATTCCAAATTAGTATTTTCATTTTCCCATTTAAATTTTACTCAATTGAATTGACATATAATTCAATGTTGATGACATTGCAGGGACTTTGTACCAAACACATGTTTTGCAAAGTCAACCATCTTCCCTAACTCACTCAGTTCAATCATATGCATTTGTATCTTCTCAACAACCACCTCAGCAATCTGAGCAACAGACATCTCAAAAACCACCAATTACTACTCTAACACGTCCTCCTCAACCACCGCGACAAGCTACCCCTCAATAACAAGGTACAAGTTTTGAATAGTACTTTGTTTAATTGCGTAGTGTTAACATTGTTTTCTAGTTTTTCATATGTTTTTTCTTGAAATTTTTAGCACATTACAGTCCTCCTTCTATACAAACAGTGGCACCACCCCCCCTCCACAGATAATATTCAAAATGCCAACCAGAGGATCAGGAAAAAAAAAACATTGGTAAACGCATGCCAATTACTTCGGCCCCTAATGGGACACTAAACATTGCCTCCTCCTTTCGAATTCTAACCCTCTCACTTGGAGGCTTGCCCAGCACAACAGGCATATCGGTTTTAAATAATATAAATTTAGATGAAGATTACATGAGCATTGATAGCAATGACCCAACTGGATTTTTCAATACACGTGAGATGATTCAAGGCCAGCAAGTATACTTCTCTTTCAACATTATTTACCATATTGAATTACATTTCACTTTAGATTTATTTTTCTGAATCTTGATTTATTTTATCACAAACACGGTTAGGCCACCCAAAGGTAGAAACAAGTTACAGTTGATCAACCCAAAAGCCCCCATACCTCTCCAGCGAGATCATCTTCATCAGATGCAGATGGTGAACAATTGTTACCTTTTCCTTTAGAGAACTTAATTGGTTATGATTGTCAATCCCATGTCGATGAGTTTATTCTACCTTATATCAGTCAGCTCATAGAATGGGAGAGAAGGGATAAAGTACTTATCAATGAGATAATAAGTCGTTATGAAAATTATTGGCAAAGGGATAGTTTATACGCTACAGTCTAGAATCAACCTGTGAAGATGGATTCCTTACTTACCCAAGCAAGACGTGGGACTGTCACATATAACAACAACTATAAAGATGACATTTTGGATAAGACATTAAACAAATTGGAAAATATTAGTGCTGAAGCCTAGGCATATTTTAACAAATGGTCTAAGGACAAGGATCTGATAGCAGTTGCAAATGTCGAGAGAGATAGAGCGGTCGTAAGTATTATCACTTTCAAACAATATTTTTTGTTAATTTAAAGTTTTCTTATTTTAGTAATATGTTGAATTGACATCACTTTTTTTGTGCAATTGAAATATGAAAATTTGAAGAGTCAAGCAAAGGTTTTCCAAGTTCACTTGGAAACCACGAAGAACAGTTTATCCGCAGTGAAGAATTTGAAGGAAAATATTGTTTTGGTTAACAAATAAAATAATACACTGAAGCAGATAATTAAAGAGCATGGCTTCGACCCTGAAATATTATTCAAAACTAAGACAGCTGCTGATCCAAATTTTCTGTCCCATGGAGATGCGACAAAGAAAGAAGAAAGAATTTTTAAAAATCTAGACAGTGTTGCGGAAGATCTCATAAGTTCTGGGATTATTTCTGTCGTTGGGGAAAGGGGTACATGCAAAGAAACCATTAGGGAAAGGAGCACAGGAGTGGAAAGGGGTGAAGAAAATTGAGGATTGAAATTTTTTATTATCGAGTGTGGAAACTTGAAAAATTGAATCTATATTTGAAAATTTGAAACATTGAATGTTGGGATCATAGCATTTTAATTTTATTATCTGGATTTGATAGTTGAAACTTGAATTTGATAGCCTTTGAAAATTTGAAATACTATATAATCTTTAATTTTATAACTTCCTATATATTATGTATAGAATTTCTAGATTGTATATGGCGTTTATGTTTCTTCTCTACTTGTAATGATGATTACATTAGATGTGGATGATGACATTATAATAGAATCAGTCTCATAGATATGGATTATCATGAATTGTATGTGGACGTAGATTTAGCTTCAAGCACGATCATGGAATCTAGTTGATGATAATGGATAATTGTTTTAAGAAAATTTAGAATGTTGTACGATAGAGAGATTTAAATGTTCTCAAATTCTTCTTCTCTATACTTGTAACGATATGATCATGATGAAATTAGAATGGATATAGACGATGATGAATGATGATAATGGATAATTGTTTTTTAAAAAATGGAATGTGTTAGGATTATGATAGATAAACAATTGTTTTTAATAATAATTGGAGTGTCATGATTGTGATAATGATATGATGAATTTAATAATAATTGGAGTGTTAGGATTATGATATGATAATGATATGATATATATGGATGATGATGAATTGTATAATGGATCATGGATTATGAATTGTATAATATGAAAAAATCTTCCTCTGTGTAAAATTCAATTGTGTGATTTCATCCCACAGTTTAAAAAATATACCAAAGCATTTTGCAAAAATAAAAAATAAATTAAACATAATTGTAAAAAAATAAGAAAGGTCATATGATAGGGTTTAAGCTACCTCTAGTGTTTTAGATGGTTGTGAAATCATCACTCGTAATGTGCTAGATCTTTGTTTTAAGAAAACTCAACACACGAAATGGATTAGTAGATAGATGGGTGAGTTTCCTGACATTGTCAGTCCCGAGAAGTACCAGCTTCCTCGGATGGATGTCAACCCACGTTTTCAAAAAAAATTAAAAAAATGTATTTAAATAAACGTAAATATATATATCTTTAACATCTTTAATGATAACAAGAGCTGAAACAAAATTTAAGGTCACAAAAAATTAAAGTAAGGTGAAGTAGATACATATTTAAAGTTGAAACAATCCATTATCAATAGCTTCTTCAAACTCGATGTTCTCTTCTGTAGAGTGTTACGATGCACCAATTCCACTCTCAACGTTTGGAACAATTGTATTTGTAGTTGTATTATTAACACCTCTTCTTTGGCAAAGGTAATTCTAATGCGCAATTGCTCTGTTGAAAGGAAAGGTTTCCATGGAGTAGCGAGATACTTAACACCTCATGCAACTTTCCATATTTTTATCCAACTTGTTTCTCATTTTTGATTTTATAAATGATAATGCACTGAAAACCCTTTCATCCTCCACAAACCCCAAAATCATTATTTGGCATAACTCATATAATCTGAAATATTCACTGATATCTTCTTGTAAGATAGAACTTTGATAGATTCCTCACCACAGCCTTGTAATAGCACCACTTTCAGAAGGTTCGTCTAAATTTTTATATTGGCTCCTCATTTTTGTTGCAAAATTTGTTGATTGAAACTTTAATAAATCAGCATTCAGTATACCTTTGATTTCCATACCCTTGAACTCTGAATTCTTTGCGAAATGTTCCATTATTGTACCCATGGATTTATGGAAATGCTTTCTTACAAAGTCAGCACGACCACCTTCAATATTCCAAAAATTAGGATTCATCACACCCATGGCTTCAAGAATTTTATCTTTGGATAAACGTTCTCTAATATCTAATGATAAGGATTCTGAAATTTTTTTAAGCTTTATTCTTGTTTCAACTATAACAGACTCAAAGAGATTACGTGTCACGGGAACATCTTCTCGTTCCGATCCTGTAATATCTTGACATTTTTACAAAATGTGCAGTGGTATGTCCCTCCCATTAACAGTGATGTAGAGGTGATCGTGGATATTAAATGTCAAATAGTTACTAGGATTTTTATGATCTAATAAAGCTTTCCAATTCTCGAAAATAGGTGTATTGAAACTATCTTGGGAACAATACAAGATATCAAGACTTTGACATACCATTTTTCTCATCCGTATTAAATCCACAATATAGATTAATCTCCCATGTGTATGCTTCATCAGTGTATTGATCTCCTACAACATTGGAAGAATACCAACCAATGTAAGCAATGTCTCCAAATCAGTTTAACGAAACAAGTCCCTCGCCCTATCAACTTCATGACGATATTTGTGCATGAAACCAACCAATGAAGGATACTCCTCACGAACTCTGCATGCAGGTTCATACAAAGAGATCCATCTAGTCTCAACATCTTTCAGAAGTTTTTTTCCATCTGTAATTCCAATTAAGAATTTCTAGAACTCAAGAAATCACTTTGGGCTGCTTTCCATATAGGCATGAAGTTCTCTTATAAGGTCTTCTAATTTAGCAACATTTTTGTAGTTGCTTACCATTTTATACGCTAAATTCATTCTGTGAGCCATACAGTGAATTGGTAGCATATATGGGGCCACTGTTGTTTGTAATCTAACACACAACCCTGTTCGGTGACCCTGTATGACAGATGCACCATCTGCTCCGACGCATACCAACTTTGTAGCAATTTCATAATCAGTCATTCCAGCAATATCTTTCAAATGAGAAACAACTATTTTATGTAGGTTTTCGGCATTACATTTTTCAACCATTTTCATAACACCCAACAAATGAGGTGTCCTTATATGATTTTCTAAAGTATAGACATGGATACATACCCATGCACTATTGTCGACTGCTGTTACTTCGTCAATTGAAAGAGAGATTAACTTGGATTTTTTTACATTCTCTTTCAAATTTTCCTTCTATATCATGGAAAGGCATTTTTCCATTTCCCATCCACTACTTTCAGACCAATGAAACTAAGGTATGTTCAGTATTCCATTATATTGATACAAAACTTTGAAATTGAGGAAATCTGATATCAGTCTTCCTTTCTTTAGTATGTGAAATAAAGTAGAGAATTGTATGAGTTTTGCATGTAGATTTGTTTGATTCATCTTACCAATTTGTGATGTGATCCTTCCTCCCTTTTCCATGAGATGTCTGCATTTTTCTACTCTGCCTCATAATCCAGTGTGTATTTAACATGCATGCATTCTTTTTCAGTTTTCCACCTGTGTGTTTTGATTTTTCTGTCCATCCTCCCCTGTTACAGTGAAATATTGTTTTCCACAATGTTTTTCTATAGTGTCCAAGTTCATTTGCATTTTTTGTTGCTTTCCCAATTTCCACGTACATATTGTACATGTACATTCAGATGGGATATCTTCTGAATTAGATGATTGTATAGGTTAGATAAACGGAAATTTGGCTGCCCAATCAAACTTGTATGACCTGCCAATGGTCCACATATTCTTGTTCATTTTCAATGTTTTACTTTTTTAAGTAGAATTTTGAGCAATATCACAATCACTTGCTTTCCTCTTTCGTGAACCAGAATTTGAATTTGATTTTTGTGTTCCATTTTGTTGAGTATTTGTATGTGTGATATTTTTATGCACTCCTAGTTGCACCCCAACAAGAAGAATATCTTCAGGATCTGGCATCTCAACAGTTATATCTTCAAGATCTGGCATATTATCGTAGGTGTCATTTGTTTGATAATGTGCAAAATGCATGTCCACCTCAATAATACCTTCCACACAGTCAGTATTTTGATTCTTTCTAGTGGCAGCTATATGGTTGTTGGTAGTTTCAATATCTGTATCAGCAGAGTTTCCAAAATATTTGAACAAGGACTTCTGAGATTTCTTAGTTACTTTTAGGATCTTCACATTCTGAGGACTAGCACCTTCCATTTTTTAGGGTCAACAAAAGAACCAAGTAGCACGTCAGAGTCAAAATTCATGTTGCACGTCAACTATGGCAATCCCTATCATGCATCAACAACTAACCCCCTTGTTGCACGTCAACAATGCGTCAAATATCCCTGTCGCACGTCAAAAATGTGTCAATTGTCTATGTCGCGCGTCAAGAAGGTGTCAATTGTCTCTATCGTGCATCAAGAAGGCGTCAATTGTCTCTGTCGCACGTCAACTCTATCCCTATCATGCATCAACTACTTACCCCTTTGCTACAAGTCTGCAACACCTCCTTGTCACACGTCTGCAATACCTCTTTATCTCGCGTCAACTATATACCTGTCATGCATCAACAACTAACCCCCTTGTCATGCGTCACCAAATATCATTTGTCACTTGACTCTAAACTACTAACAGGCTAACAACAATCTTTGTTGCTTAAGAGTATGCAAGTTCACGGTATTGGTAATTTGGTAAGCTACTCGTGGTAGTACCATAGTATACTACCCGATGAATCACCTAGGTTTTTATAGGAGATGTTTTCAAATGTAGGTGAAGCCAACCCAAAAATATATATATACTGTAAATTTTAGGCAAACAGCACATCGACCCGCTCCGAAAAAATCACCTTTTCAAATTTTCCTAAAATGAAATTTTCGCCATATTATGAATATTCGCCACTAAAAGTATCCCTAATGTGTGCATTATTTAATTTATCATAGATCCATTGGCAACACAGTCTAAAAATAAAATTGACTTTGAATTTACCTTGAAGCTATCTGAGGAGATCACTATATTAGAGAGCAAATCATTTCCACCTAGGCATAAATGAATACAACACGTGTATGCTACATTTATTTCTGATATTACTATGCAGCTTTGTCTAAATCTCTCATCATTATTTGCAAAATATGGTCGATTATCCTCCATGCCTGATGAATTTTATATGAGTATAAGTTTTTTATTGATTTTTTTTTAATTCCAGCTGTATGGCACTATATAATTGTGGGTCTACACTAACAATGTTCTACATTACATACATTTCTCTATATTCAGGCACAGTTCAAAGTGATGTTTCGCTAGATATTGGTGACTAGTTAGATCAGTTTGCATCCAATTATTGCCATGTCAAAGTCAAGTGTGCTGTGTGTGTAAGTATCCATAGTACATTCATTGTTTATCGAGTAATATTTTTTCTTTAAAAAAAAAAGAAAAAAAAGAAAGGTATTTTATGTTGAATTAAAAAGTAATCTTTAATTAATTTTTGACATTGTGATTGGGTCTATTTTGAGATGCATTATTGGTTGAAACCAACATCTATAGTTATGTAAAATGGAAAAATTAAGCCTTGTTGAGAATTTTGAAGGGAAATACTTTCACACCTGGCAAATCCAAACTCAGTTGACCCTGATTGAAAAATATCTATGGGAAATTGTCGATGGAACACTAGTAGCACCAACGACTGCCAATGAACTCAGCAAATGGAAGGTAAGAGATAGAAGAGCTCTTGTTATTATTGGGTTAGGATTGTGTAAACTATATCTACATCATGTAGATTTCAAGAAAACTTATAAAGATATTTGGGATACACTAAACAAACCATTTGGTTCATAAACTAAAAGTGCACAAATAACAATGAAGCTACATCTATATGGTTTAAAAATGGAAGAAGGTGGAAACATGGTAGCTCACATCAAAAAGTTCAGATCATTGATAAATCAATTAAATGGGATTAATGAGGTGAAATATGACGATGCTAAGGCCATTATTCTTAATAGTATGCCTCGATCTATGTCAAATATTGTGTTTACATTGAGAAAAATGAATCCAAGTCTTGAAAGTGTGATTTCTACATTGCTCGATGAAGGGATTCAAGTTGTTGAGCTAGAGGAAGAAGTATTGGTTGCAAATAATAAGTCAAGCACGTATTTCAAATATAAGCCAAATTTCAAAAATCAGAAATGATATACTTCTCATTATTGTAAGCAGTGTGGACATGGTATTTCATAACTACAAACACAGAGCACATGACCTTATTGATGGAAATTTGAAAGATAAAGTTTGTGTTATTGCTAAAGACAATGAGTAAAGTGATTGGGGAGAATACATTCTTCATTCAGATGATGAGGCCTCTGATCAAAGTAATGAAGAATACCTTTACTGATTTGCAAGCGATGGAGGTAGGAGGCAATGGGGGTAGGAGGTTGATCAGCAACCTCTCATCAGTCACTAATGATGAGGATGTGTATGATTTAGTGACAAATTTTCTATTTTCTTGTATGGTGTGAAAATAAAACTTGGATTGTAACTATATATTCCTATATTTTCCCTTGATGTGAAAGAAAATTTGGAGATTCAAGAAACAGTTATGTAATAGTCAAGATTCTTAACAAAAGTTATTTTTTCAGTTGATAATAGTTCTCATTCTAGTTTGGCTCCCAAAAGGTAGGGATGATGTCGACTATCAATTGGTTGATGTATCCACATTAAATAGTTGTTGGATATGTTCCTGATCACAATGTATGAATGTCAAGCATAGTGGTGATATGTTACATCTTCATAGTGACTTGATTTACTCCCCATATTCACACTAAGGGGGTGAATGTTAGGAATATTTAATAGTAGTATGAACATTAGATAATGATATGCTAAATAATGTAAAGGTGGCGTTGTTATTTACAACTCACATAGATAATCTCACATGAGTGAGACTAGTTATTAGAGCATATTTTGTGGGATCCGTGATATGTGTTGACTCCATCTATGTAGGAGTCCAACACTCTATATATTGTAAAATCTAGTTTATCAATAATATATGGATTGATTCTATGTTGAATATTATTTGTGATCTAGTTTGTATAGAATCTGACCATTTTTAATATTATTTTTTTATAAATGTTAATTATATCACAAAGAATATCATGATATGTTTACTCGTGTGATCATACACATTTATGAGCTAAATTGTTGTATCTTATGAATGCCTTGTGCTAATAATTACTTATATCTTACTACGTATACTCATTATACCATGTTAGTTGATACACTAATGTTGTTTTACAACATTGAAGATGTTTTTTTTCATCTTTACATGAATAACAATTTTTATTTTGATCTAATTAATCCTTTGCAACATCTCTTATCTCAAAAGGGGGCATATTATGGGGTTTTCCTAACACATTCATGTAGTTTTTCAGATATAGTTCTTTGGATGACTTCATATGATGATATGTGCATAGTTATTACATCATGATTATTACTTCATGAAATCTACATGGCTTCAATTAGTAAGCTCAATTTCTACTGAAAAGATTTACTTAACAACAATAGTTGCTAGAGAGAGCTCTAGTTGGTATACTTAGTTGCTACTAAAATGCTTCACTTATCAAGAAGAACTACTACGGATGGATTCACATAGCAAACTCACTTTCTATTTTTTTATTTATGTTCAAATTAATTTTCCCTCATTTATAACACTTAGGGAAAACAAGCGTACTTTTTTCATACTTTTCCCTTTTCAATTTATGTTAAATACTAATTTTATATAAGGATCTTGATTGGAATTTAGTAAACATTTTTGCATGTGGAAAATAGGTTCACATATATAATTATACACATGAAAGAGAAGGGAATAGACACATTCCAGTCTCATGCATTCCTTTTCTTTATGGGAGGTTTATGTTTCACATCATTTTCTTTTAATCAATAATTATTGGATTAAAATGGGGGAAAATGTAAATACCCAAGTCTATATCTATAGCATTTAGAAATTAATATTTGGCATTTAAATCAACCCATTAATCAATGTGTACTTAAACTATTAATTCCTACACATGTCTTTCTCAATTAGCACTACCAAGCACAAGGTCGCACTTTTTATCCATAATTGAGTAGTTAAAAGTTCACTTTTAGAATATATAACACATCTTGAGACATCTAACCACCATCTCCAACTGAAAAATTGCATTGTGCACTTTGCTAGGATTAATTTAGCGATGATAGACAAAGATGTTCAAGTAAATTTATCTTGAGCCGATGAATTTGTCCTCCAAATCTCTAACTATCACATTTTCAAATTTACAAGTTACTTCAGTCAACCTGAGCAGGAAATCTTGTCATAAGAGTCACCTGTAAAAGCACATTCACGTGACTCATTTTAAAAACCTCACATCTCACATCTTTAGTGACTACATATGAGATAACAATAAAGCATTCATTTTCTTAATCACTCTCTCAAGCATATCATCCAACTCCAAGACTACACACATCTTGCACAACTTCCCTAGTCCATTTTACAAAGCTACAACACACTAAAGAGCATTTTTAAGTGTTGGAGGTCCTATTAGGGTCTTCATTTCAAAAAAATATTACAATATACATCTCTCACACTTACACTAGGTGGGGAACTACAAGGGTTTGATGCCTCTTCAAAATATTGTTATGTATTCACTAGAGGGTAAACTCAACCTAATTGAACAAAACCCTTTTTAGGTCCCCAAGAAAAGAAGAATAAGTAAGATACCTAACCTATTCCACAAATATGATAGCAGAATTTCAATCAAAGAAGGTGATGCTACATAAACAAAAGAAGATAGTGCAAAAGTCAAGATCTAGTTGAATTCAACAGACAACAAACCTATCCATCTTGGAAAAGGTCACCTAGGTGAATTTGTCCATAACATGTGACTTTATCCTACACTCATATTCACACTTCCAGTTTTTTAGGACAACTTAGTGTTGCTCTAAACATCTTTCCTACACAGTCTCGAATCATTGTCACTTTGTATCAATCTCAAATATGTGTTATCCTCTCTAACCCTAACTTCTACATTCCTTATATATCTCACCTACGCTATTGTGATTGCCATACTTTATTTGGACATGATTTAGGATCTGTATGTTTATTACTTTTTACTATCTTAGTTCATCTTGACACAAAGTAATATTCTTTAATTAGATAAAACCCTATTATTTTATCTTATACATATCTATTAGGGAAATTTGGGAAAATATATCTTAAACGCATATTCCTAAATTCCATATTTTTTTAATGTAGTTGTATTGGTTATGAAAAATAGGAGGGGGCGTTAGTGGGGAAAAACCACTCTGCAACTCTAGCAAAAATTGGAGTCGGCTTTTCTAGGGTTTAAAATTTTGTACCACCATACCACGACCTTTTTGGGCACTGCGGGAATTTATTGCTATAGTTTCTCCTAGGGTTTCTCACCCTTTGGGAATCCCCTATATAATGACCTCGCCATCTTCAAACCCAGTTGTTACAACCATGGCTAGAGATAGTGGAACTTTGAGCAATGGCACCACCTATGAAATGACCCTAGAAGTTTGTTTTGAAAGTGTTCCACGAGGTAATGTTTCTCCTCCTGATGTGGTTTTTCCCATTCCTGAATTTAAGGTTATTTGTCAATGGTTAGAGAAATTTTGTCTCATTGGATATTTTTTGGGTTGCATCCCCTCTAAAAGCATGCTCAAATCTTGGGTCAATACAGTCTAGACTCCCTATGGAGTCAGACTGGAAAGTGTTCAAAACATGACCAAGGGTTTTTTCCTTTTTCACTTTTCTGATCCTGCCAATGCCCCCAATATTTTGGCTAAGCAAGCCACTTGGTATGTCTCACAACTCTCTGCTTGTTTTAACCCCATGCCACAAGGAATTTGTGGTATCTGAATATACCGCCCTTAAAGTTCCCATCTGGGTTGAATTCCCTGGCCTACCCTTGCCATGTGTGTCTTTTTCTGTCACAGATTAGCAACTTCTCTTGGTCGGGTAGTCTACCTTGAAGTAGATAGGTTTTACCATGCTCACCCGCAAAAGCGTGTTTGTGTTGAAGTTGATCTCTCTCAGGATCTGAAATAATTTGTAGACATTCAGATGGGAGACAAATTTTATTCTCAGCGGGTCATGTATATCAACTTTCCTAACACTTGCTTCCGTTGTCAGGCCTCTGATCATAAGATCAAAGATTGTCCTCTTTATGTCCCTCGAAACTGCCATGTGGCCAAAGCAGCTCATGAACCAGTCAAACCCCAGTAGGAGGAAGGTTGGCAAGTTGTTCCGGGGGTTGGATGCAACAAGAAAAAAATCCCAGCAATCTAAGGCCTCTGGTTCCAATGGCCAACGGGAGCCACCTGTTAAGGAACAACCCCATAACACACATGCTAAAGAGCCTATGATTGTTGCTAAAGAACCAATTGTTGCTACCAACTTGGCTATCTAGTTGCCAAAATATTCCAGCACACCCCAAGTGGCTTCAGTTCTCATGGACCAGACCAATTCAGTTTACAAAGTTAACATTCTACAATCCTTATTGCTACTCTTGCCAAGTAGTTCACAAGGGCCCTCCAAAAGGCCCCAGAATCCCATCTCACATCTCTTAGGACCATATCCCAGCTTGTAGCATGGACTCAACTGAAGCAGAGTACAACATCGAATATGCCGAATGGAAAAAAATTGAGTTGCAAGATTTTTTGTAGCATAATACTGCTCAATTCCTACAAAATCAATATGATGCCCTTGATGGCTTGGAGGATGGTGACATGGCTCTTGACCATCGTTTCCCATGAATTGTTTATCTTGGAATGTGTGGGGTCTTACAGACTCCTGTCGTAAATATGTTGTTCATGAAACTCAGAAAAATTGTAAATTTGGATGTTTTGTTTTTGCAGGAAGTAAAAATTACAGGTTTTCAGTTGCAGATGGTTTGTAAATCCATCTGGCCTGATAGCTTGGCTTTCTGTAGTAATCATGAAGCAGGGCATGGGGGTTTAATTTCACTTTTTACTCCTAAATGGATTCCTTGTTAATTGACCATGGACATCGACCCCACCAACCATGCCATATGGGTCATATTTAATGTGGACATCTACCCTTTTGGCCTCATTAATATTTACGCCTCTAATGATGTGGCTGAAAGGGTCGATCTGTGGTGGTGGATCGCCAACTCAATTCCCAATGCTTATTGGGTCATTAGTGGAGATTTTAATATGGTTGAATCACCCAATGATAAATGTGGCCACTTTCTGATGAGGTGGACACCTGGCGAAAGGGAGGCGTGGTTTTTCATGCGTAATAAGTTTGGGTTTTATGACCCTAATGCCTCTCGATTTCCCACATCGGAAGCATGGTATACTTGGTCCAATATCTGAGGTGGGACAAATCACGTACTTAAAAGGCTCGACAAAGCTATGCTATCAGCTCAAGATTATTTTGAGTTTGATAGCATTTATTCCCTGCTAGTGGAGGTCATGTCTGAACTTTTCCTTTTGGATCATTCTCCAATATGATTTTGTATCACTTGGCATGATACGAGCCCTTTTTGTCATAAAGGCCAATTCTTTCTTAACATTTCCTTGATGTAACATGGACCCACTGTCAATCATATCAAGTGTGTTTGGAATTTAATTCCCTGGCCCAATCACTTTCAGCGGTATCATCCACCTTTACAAACCAGCTGGATTCAATGGTGGGAGGATGCGCTGACTCAGAAAACTAGATTCCTCAGAATCTATGGCAAACAGCTGGCCAAAATTTGGTGCCACTCATACTCCGCTAACACCTCAGCTCTTAGCCAAGTGGTGGTGGTGCTTCAAGGTGATCCCTTTTCTAAAACTCTGCAACTTCATGTTGCAAAGCTTCGCCAGAAAATTCAAATTGCTAATAATTACAATGTCAGGGGAGCATTGATCCAAGCCCATATGCACTGGCTCAAAATTGGAGATCGAGTCTCAAAAGAATTTTTTCTTTCCCTCAAAGCCAAAAAACCTTCTCAGCAAATTTGGGCCATCATGGAAGGTGGGCTCAGGTTACATACCCTCAACTTATGCTCCAAGCCTTTGTGCGCCACTACAAGCTTGTGTTCCAAGCTCAACAACCTTCTGTAGCTCGTCAAGCTGCTCTTGACCAATGTCTGGTGTTGTGCCATGTAAATTTTTGAAGGCTCAGAAGGTGATATGTGACTAGAATGCTCACCATTGAGGACCTCCATGAAGCCACCATGCAAGATGGCCAATGATAAAGCGTCAGGATGCGATGGATTCCCCTGCATGAATTCTATAAAACCCTTTGGGATTCAGTCAGCCAAGACATTTTTCAAGTTTACCTCGAAGGGTTTCAGAACCAGTCTTTAGGGCCACGAATCAACAAGGGGAACAATTAAATTCATTCCTAAACAAGGAGACCCAGAGAAAATTACTTGTTGGTGGTCGATCACTCTGTTGAATGTCTCCTACAAAATCATTGCTAAAGATTTGGCTATGTGGCTTCAAAATATCCCCTTGGATGTTATTCAATCAGAATAAATAGGATTTATTCAGGGGAGATACATCCTAGATAACATTATTGTTGTTTGGGAGGGCATGGAATGGGACCTCAGATCTAATCAGTCTACCATGTTCATAAAAATTGATTTTGAGAAAGCTTATGATCGGATTGAATGGTCGTTTATTCTTGCCATGCTTCAAGCCCTTGGCTTTGGCCCCATTTTTATTCAATCTATCAATATGCTTTTTGCAGATGCCTCTGCTCAGATCACTATCAATGACATCAACTTGGAACCCTTTGGGATTTTTCTGACTCTATTTGCCAAGGCTTCCCTTTGGCCCCTGCACTTTATGTGCTAGCTACCGAAGGATTTGGATATTTATTGGCCCAAGCCAAATCTCAGGGGCTTGTTAGGGGAATCTCGCTACCTTCTGCACCCAATTCCCAACTTCTTAATGGTAATTTTGTAGATGATTCCTTTCTTACTCTCATTGAAGATGAAGCTAACATTCGCAATGCCATACACTTGCTTGGATACTTTTTGCTTAGCCTTTGGCTCCTCAATTCAATGGTGAAAAAACAGTGCTATCAGCAATCCTTCCTTCCTACGCCTAATTGGCTTGCCACTTTCGAATGGAAGGTTCTGGCACATGGTGAAATATTTAAGTTCTTGGGTATTCCTTTTGCTTTTCAAGCCTCCCCTGGCTGAGCTCTAGCAATATGTTATTCAAATGGTGGTAAAAAAATTGGAGTATTGGATTACCATACCTTTGTCTTTGGCTGGGAAATTCCAAATTTGTTCCAAAGTTCTTACGGCCACACACGTGTATTACTCGTCGTGTTGGGTTCCCTCCAAAGCCTCCATACAGAAGTTGGAAAAGTTGCTCAAAGCCTTTTTATGGGCTAATGTCACTACATGAAAAGGATTCCATCATGTGTCCTGGGAGATATGTTGCCTTCCCATAATTCTAGGGGACTTGACCTTATTGAAATTCAACGTCAAGGGCAGGCACTTTGCACAAAATGGATTATCCAAAGCATCACAGGCCAAGAAGCTTGGAAAGTTCTCATACGACATGGTATTGAAGAAGGATCACCTTATGGCCGCCCTGCGTGGAAAGGATTAGGGTTTATTAACCTGCTCATCACCCCAGTGCCTATCAAAATTATTGGCACTTTTGTGCTTAAGAGCATTTGGAAAGCATGGGAGTGCATCAAACCCTGGCTCCTATGGAAAGGTGATGGTTTTTGTAATGGGATTTCTGTTAATCATCAATCTGTTTGGTGGTCACCATTTTTTCAAGCACAGGATAAGTGTTTGGCAGAAGCTTCGGGAATCTCCACGCTCAAATTATTCAAACATGAATTTTCACCATTGAAGACTTATTCTGCAAACAAGCACAATCCTGGTTTTCTTGGTTGTAAATTAAAACTCATTTTCAGCTTTCTAACCAGGACCAGGATACTTATAATGTTGTGATCAGCTCGGTCCCTGACCACATGTTACACAAAATTGTTGTGAAATCCTCTCGCCCTTGGTGGATGGACTGGAAATGGTATGTGGAATACCCCATTTCACAACTACACGGCCAGTAAAGGCTATCGTTGGCTTTCGCCTCACCTGCCCATGGTGGACAAACTCAACATGTGATGGGGAATTCAATTCACTCTGTCTATCTGGAGTAGGTGATTTAAAACTGTTTGGTCTATTTGTGTGGAGACCAAGATTCCCACTTCCTCTGGTGTATTTTACACCAAGGACTTCCTATGCAGGGCTCGTCTTGTTCAAATTGGGATCCCAGTGCCCAAATGCCCATTTTTTGGTCATTTAAAAACTATTCTGCATCTTTTCTAGTTTTGTCCCAAAGCATAGAATGCCTAGAACTGGATTCACTCTTTTTTTTCACTAAGACCACATTGCTTTACCTAGAAACATATCCTGTTTGGGAGAAAATCCCAAGCTTATGCCTATGTTCACCCAGATTTGGCATGTTTTCATAGGGGAAATTATTTTTTGGATATGGAAAGAAAGAAATGTTTTTTTCTTTGCTAATTCTGCAGTTGATCAATATTTTTCCATTTATAAAAAATATATGGTGATCTCCAATGTGTTATTGTAGATACAAGTCTAGGAAAATAAGGTTGCGCTAGAGGTGGACCACCTCCAGACCTTGTTGCGTCACTAGGGGGAAGCCCCATGTAATGTTTCTCATGTGCCATCGCCTCCTACCAGGCATTCCCCACCTCCGAGTCATGGTGGTCGACGTATTTGTTCCCAATGGTGTGCTTTAAGTCAGGCTCACCGCTCCCCGGGCCCTTTACATCAACGAAGCTACTCACCAGCTTGCCACCGTGGTCGAGGGTTGCCACCACCTCACCAATGTAGGAGTCCTTCACCAGCTCGTTATAAGGGCTGGGGGTCACCACCTCACCAGCATGGATGGGGCCCTCCTCTTCTTGTCGTGCCACACACTACTGATGGTTGGAACCCACCTCCGTTGTCACCTTCTTCTGAAAAATTCCCACGTCTCAACCTTTTCATTCCCACTATGGAGAGGTGGATCTGGAAGAAGAAATTGCTGTTGGCTTAGAGCTCCTGAATGCTAGCAAATATTTACCTGGCTCGGGCTGGCCAAATGATCATGATTTGCCACTTTAGGCATGTTTTTCACTGCTACTTGACTTGGTTTTTTTTCTAGGCGATGTCTAGTCTTTGTGCTCTCCTAGGCTCAACCTAGCTTTGTTTGTGGTTTTGGGGTGTGCTCTCATACCACCCACTTTTTTGTTGAAATTTATCTTGTATCGTATTGAATTAATATAATATAAGATCATTTTAATAAAAAAAAATCATATTTTTGCACATTTCAATGATATGCATGTTATATGCAAATTTTTTATCTAATAATTTTTTGTTGAGATACAAGTTTCACAAAATCATCCTTCTCAAAAAGAAGGCATATATTGCATACTACAATTCTCGTGTTCATACTTTACTTTAATAGATTGACGAATGTGAGAGACCTTTCACTTCATATGAAATTCAAGGAGGAAAGTGACTCGACATATAACAGGGAAATTGAAGCACATTGGAAAACAAATGTAGGGTTCTAACTTCATTTTTAAATGTGTAATACCTAGTATCTTATATTCATGTTGATGTGGATGCCTACAACCTAACGAAAACCCCACTCCATCATTTCCCCTCTTTAAAAGTATGAAGGACCCATGGGACTTCAATTGAATATCAAATCCAAAAGCATGTATCTCATCACAATTGATTTCCACATTTAGAATTTATTAAATTTCACTTACATATGTCTATGTGGGATAGAAGTT
The DNA here is from genome assembly GCA_019776745.2 of Taxus chinensis. Lineage (NCBI taxonomy): Eukaryota > Viridiplantae > Streptophyta > Pinopsida > Cupressales > Taxaceae > Taxus > Taxus chinensis. The sequence goes on from CM034153.1 coordinate 758,576,690, forward strand.
TTTATAGGTTCCAAGATCCAGTAACTCACTACTCAGAGATTCAATTTAACAACCATATCCTTCTTCTATGAATGCATGCTCATGATATCTATTTTTTGGGTACACACACACTTAAAGTGGGAAAAAAAAATTAGCTTGTTGCATGTATTCGATGTTGTCTTGTGTATTTATAGTGTGTTTATCTAATTTTTGTTTATCAGTCCAAATTAAGCATGATTTTTGTGTTTTTTCTTCTCATGGTTTACCTCCTCTTTTCTTATCTCTCTTTGGGATTTTTTTTTTCTTAGGCCTTTTGTTAGGTACTTTTCTTCCCTCAGCTCATCTTATTCTATATTTTTAAAATTATTAAAAGTATCTTTTATGAATTTTTGACTTGGCAATTTTTCTACCTTTTCCTAGTTATTAAAACTAATAGATAAGAACTTTCAGGAGGAAATTTCCATGACCAAGCTAAAATTTTATATGATTGTAAAACTAGCAATCGCACATGAGCATTGCAATGTGAATGCCAAAAGAGATTGGGTGGAGGAGTGAAGAGGGGAGGAGGTGTGAATGGTTGAATTTGAAAGAAATAGATATGTTAGTGGAATTTTGAAAATGATAATGTGGAGCGAGGGGGTAGATGGATAAAACCAAAAAATGAGAAGGGGAAGCTTGCACATGGGGAAGCTTGCAAATGTTTTGTTTAACAATATCCTCAAGTGTGTTAAATTATCTTTATTTACAATTCAAGAAGCTTTAATTTTTTTGAAATAGAAGAAACAATTAAATTAGCTCACAAATTCGAATGGGGAAGGTGTGCATTATTAGAGGAGCTTGCGACATAAAACTGTTGGTTTGAAAATCTGTCGATTAGACAGGTCGTGGGGAAACATGCCAACAGTGTGTAGGGCATAGCCCCTCTTTGAGAAAACAAAGCAAAACTGGTTTATTGCTATTCTATCAAGCAGGAATCTATGCAAATCTACACTATTCTAACTTCAGGGGGTTTGGGATCTCATCCCAGTAGAGGTAGTTCAAACCGCGAACAGAAATGTAAGTTGGAAGGAACGGAGGAAGGTAGATCTGAAGGGAGAAAAGAAATGAATTCCAAGACAGAAAAGTTGGAGGGTTTATGCTTTGGGCTGGCAGTAAACAGAGCCAAACTTACTTGCATAAACAAACAAAGCAATACTGATGAACATATGATGATAATAAGAATGAATCCAACAGAATAGAAACATATATCTAACTTAAGAGAGATTTGATGTAGATAACACATATATTGAGCACAAAGTCTTAACTTATATATTAATATCTTTTTTGTTACAAGAAAGCACAAAGTCTTTCTCTCTTCACCTCCTTTTTCATACAAAAACGTCCACCTGGAATATAACAAGTATTATAGTATTTATAGAAGGAGAAGGAGAAAGAAGGTAAAAATAAACCAACAACTATAACAAAATATCTTACAAGATATTTACAAAATATCTAAAAAGTCAAAAGTTGACTTTGGGCAAGTTTGTGGGTGGCAACATCCCATGGTGCAACATGGATGATGTCATCGTAAATGCCAACATACTTTTAAAATATTTTTACAAAAAGATCAAAGCATACACAAGAAGAGAAACTATTCGCCGTCATCTCTTTGCTTGAAAGGAGTGTCTTGCTTCCAATCAGGAGAGGTGATGTGACACTGAGCTCGGTACTCCATAAACTTGTTGATCATCGCCTGAAGTTGATTATGATCAGGACCCTTGAAGTGGTCTCCGATGACTTCGCGAGTTTCTTTTTTAGTCTTGAGCTTGTCAAGTAGCCCGGCATACTCTTCGTTTGCCTCAATCAAGTATCCAATGAAATCACGGCAAGCTAGAAGGTTATTGATAGACTCTCAGTCAAAAGTGACCTCTGGCACCAAACCTTGTGTTGCGATATCCTTGAAGAGATTTATTGTATCGTCTGCCTCCCTCAAGGTGAATGATTCACTGAGCATCTCTGGAGCCATCTTTGTAACTATCTACTCCATGTTGTGTTTTGCATCCAGGGCTTCTTCCTTGATTTTGTCTATCCTTTCTAGGATATACTCAATTTGATCAACCCATTAATCTAGTGCAACAAGAGCTTTGTGGTGTGCCCGTGGGTGATCAATAACACCGACCTTTAATAGGTCGTCAGCTGAGCAGTTGACCATTTCCTGAAATGTTTCATGTTGCAATCTGACATTGTCCAACTCCTCAGAGAGGGATCTTGCTACTGCCTGTAGCTCCTTGTTTTCCTGATCTATGCTCTGGTAGAGTCCTGTGAATTTATTGATTATTTCCTCACTATCTCTGAGGATTTGATCTATCCATGATGACACTACCATGCCTTGTTCGTCAATCTTGGCGTATTCATTTATCTTGTCTTGGCTGAGAACTTCAGTAGGCTCGGCTGCAATCATAGGAGGAGCGTTGCCCATTCGTTGCAAAGCTTGGAGAAGATGTTTGTTTTGTTCCTTTAGTATCCTATTCTCCTCCTTTACTTCTTGAATTTTCTTGCAAAGGGCATCTACTACAGACAAAGCCTCTCCTTACAGGCTCTCAAATGAGGTTCCCATCGTGACTTGGGTCACTGTAAAGTCTGTAGGAGACAAATCTTTCTTCTCTTTGGTGGGATCATGATATGCAATCTCCATGACCCTCTCTCCCGAAGTGCTCTTTGAAAAGCAAGTTATCGCTTTCTGCTTCTTTGGTCCCTTCTTCAGAATGACAGAGAAGTCCATGGGTGCTATGGGAACCTTTCTCTTGAGTTGACCCAGATGGTTAGAAATCTAGCTTGGACTTATGGGAGAAGGAGTGGAGGGAATGGAAGAAGAAATGGGAGTGAAAGGGGAAGCAACTGAAGAGGTTGCAGGGAAGAACATTGAGACACTTGGTGGTGGCATCGATAAGCAGTCTAACACGTTTCTACTTGTAGGGCCTAGAGTTGCTACAGGAGAAGAAAAGGTCATGGAGGTGGAAGGGATCCGTAATGGGATGGAGGGAACACTAGGTGACAGATCCGCGAGAGAGGAGAAGATGGAAGAGGTGGGAGATGGAAGGGAGGAAGGGAGAGAAGAAGAAACATCCGTTGGGATAGATGTTTCAACAATAGGGGAGGAGAAGGAGCAGAAGAAGGAATGGTGGGTACCTCAGTGGTTGTAGCTGTGACCACATCCTAAGTGGATGTGTCCATCAAAACTTCAGTGGTCTCTTCTTCTTTACCTGGAGATACCAGGTTGACCACTTGCTTCTCGGAAATAGTAGGAGGGCTTTGAGGAGCTTCTTCTTTGCTTGATTCTCCCTCCTTATCTTTCCCTTTTCCTTTTGGCACTTGGGCCGGCCTTGGAGGTGCTCTTCCTGAAGGAGAAGTAGTGAAATCTACCCTGAGGTAGGTGAGACCATTTTGTTTGCACCAATGTTCGGTGTGCTACAATGTGTGCTTGACTCTTTCTTGAATGGTATTTGGTGCCTTGGCTCTGTCAATTTATGTGAATGGCCAATCATCCCCATCCGTGTCAAGGTAAACTTGATCAATTTCTTGATCAAGTTCTTGGAATGATGGCCACACCATAGTGTTTGATTTCTTCCAGAGCCAGCCTAGAGTGATCCTTCTGCCTGAGATATATTTCGTGTGTCAAGTCGATGTAGATGTCCTCGATCTCAAGGACATGAATAGGATCATTTTTTTCCTTTGGGAGGAACCGCAGCAATCAAAGGTAGGCATGGTCTGAAATTTGCGCTTTAGATTTAGCAATTCAAGCTCGGCATACATTTCCCATGCTTTGGCCAGTGTGGTGCAAGTGTATCGTCCCACTGTAAGGGGGAATGGAGCTCCTCCCTTCTTTCTCTTCATGCATCTCTCATGGTATGTGATTAGTTGCCTTGACAACTCTAAGAGAATCAGCTTGGGTCCTGCATACATTGGCAGCTTGGTCGGTTCACCCTCAAAATTCACCGCCTTGAGATATGTGAACATGGGAAAATGAGTGAACAATGCTCCCCACTTCTTTGTGACAGTGACCACACTCGGGCTAGTCTGACCATGCCTCATATTTGGCCTCAATAAGCATATCACCTCATAGAAGAAGGCTTCGTTGATTTTGGAGAACTGAGGGATGTTGTTCTCGAGCCTTAGCTCTGGGTAGCATTCATATATTTTGACCTAAGGCCATACCCCATTTCATGTCAGGCCTACGAAATCTCTCGCTGATGCTGCAGCGTATACAACATAGGAATTCACATAGAACTTCCCAGTTGTCATGACTTGTTGAAGCTGCTAGGAGATAGTGTCGCTGATGATTTCTCTCCAACCAAAACGCTGCTCAAGCACATTCTTTCTCATGGTCTCTAAGTACCTCAGCATCCATTTATGGAAATGATAGACATCAGGAAGCCCATACACTCTGCTCAAGAAGGTGATTGTATCACTCAGTTCCTCATTGAAGTCACTGCGGTGGATTTGGTCTGTGGCCATTGGCTCACCGGCTTTTTGTTTTTAAGATATAGCTCATTCATCATTTGTATACATTTTTCTTCATTGTCGTCCCATGCCTTCTTGCAGTCTTCTAGGCTTATGGTGACGTACTGCCTGTGATGAGGAATGCCCAGAGTTATTTCAAAGTGACAAGTAGTTAGGTCGATGACCGTCTTTCCTTCTTTATCCTCGACACATCTTGTGTCCTTGTTATAGCAATGATCCACCAACATGATGAAATCGTTATTAATAGCCCTTATTGGCATCCCAGCTGTAAAGTGCAATCCACTTCCTACTAGTTTGTTCATCCAGGGACCACTAGTGGCCTAGTTGGTTCTTGCCCAAAAATCTTCCATATCAATGTGCTCGAGCTTGGAGTCTCTGATGTCAAGATCACTCTCTGTGTATGAGTCAGGCATCCTGACTTTCTGGTATTTATACTTCATCTCTTGGTCTGTCAACTTAGCTTTACCTTTAGACTTGGTTGGATTTTTCCTTGACAAAGACATATGTGGGCTCGAGGATGGTTGTTGGTGTTCTGCAAGGAGAATCAAGGAGGTCCAACACAAAAGAGCCATGTCAACCATCAAGTTATTCATAATGAAAGCTTGCAGAAAGAAGAAAGAGAAATTATGAGGCTTAGGGCGCAACGCACAAGTTCATAGCATGTTGCAGATGCTTAAAAAGGTTGGGCACACTTTTGTGGATGACAACATGTAAAAAGGTGCGCCCGTGTTGACAAGGGAAAAGCTACGCCAAAGGATTATAAAGGGTGCACTTTTGAAGAGTGTTACATAAAAGTTTTTAGCGCCAAGCAGAAAGGCACGGGGCGCGGGTTAGCAACACACAACATGCAGTGTTGGTGTTATAGAAATGGCACTAACACTTTTAGGAGAGTGCTTTGGTGGGGCGCAGATAAGTTTGGTGTTGTATGACTTTTAAGTGCACCCAAGGTGCAATTTCTAAAGATGTTGCAAAGGAACTTAATGTGCCAAAGGAAAAAAACTTGGCGTGGATTTAGAGGACACAACATCCAATGTTGATGTTGGTCAGGATGCACTTGCGCCTTTAGGAAATTTTTTAAGTGTTTATATTTGGAGCAGGTTATGGATATGTTGCATGTAGGGCAGTGCGCCTTGGCGCGACTGTGGGGTTTGCAACATGAAAGGACAGTGCGCTAAAGGGAAAAAATGATTTTTTTCACTTTCTTTGATTTCCTTTCACTTTACATGACCATTTCTCTCTCTTTGGTTTTGAAAAATAGCAGGGAGGAGAGGAATTTTAAGCAAGGTAGTAAGTAGATACATAAAGGATGGTTCCTTCTAAGGTAGAGCCTTCTCAAATTTACAGATCTTGAAGGAGGGATAAGGTGGTTTCCAGATGGTTATGGAGTGGTAATTTATTCATTTTTAGATTTAACCACTTATAACAATCTTAAAACCTAACAACAACCAAGAAACAAAACCATAAACAACAATAAGAGTGATAAAATTCACTTACCCGGTTTAATAAAGGACAAAGGATGACTTTGGGGTCCACAAACTCGAAAAGTGGAACGCGGGCATGACAGGGATAGCTGACAGGCGCAATTTTGGGGATATTTTTCACAATTTTCTAATCGTGAAAATGACAGGTGCTAAGTGCCTATATATAGAAAAATTGGCATTAATTACCCCACCCACTTTCTTTGGCACACTTTTCAAAGTGTCAACATGGGTTTGGATGTGCCTTGGCACAAGTTCTTTAATGTCGACATAACGTTTTTAGCGCCTTAAGCGCATATTTCATGATGTTGACATGAAGATTTGAGCGCCTTAGGGAATATTTTAGGTGCATGTTTGATGATGTTGACATGTTATTTTCTACGCCAAAGGGGCGCTACTTCATTGATGTTGACATATCATTTAGGGCACCAAAGGATTTTCTAAGGGGTGCATGTTTCGTTGTGTCGACACAATATTTCTTGCACCTAGTTCAAAAAGGTAAAAAATGGCTAAGTTCTTAAAACTTGATTTCCGGAAGGGAATTTTTAGGCCATTTTGAACGTTAACAGACCTCCTCAGGGGACCAAAGCAGAATTTTGGTATGGTTATCTGGAGAATTTCCATTGTCAATTTTACAGGATAACAAAAATATCATGTCAATTTAGTTTTGTTCAAGTGGGAGGGGAAAAGTATGCTCTCTCGGAAATGAGGGTAGTTCTATGAGAGGTGTAATTGTAGTGTGGGATTTAACCTACATAGAGGTTATGCGGAAGTGCAAGCTCTTGAACCTCAATTTTACCTTTGCTTCCACTTTTTTCTACCCCTCCAAGGCTTTGCAGTGTTTCATGCACCGCTGCCTATAAATAGGAAGTTTTTATATGGTTGAGTGTGCCACAATAACCACATTGGTGTCCACAATAAGAGAGGACCAAGTGGATGAATTCAAAGAGTCTCCTTGACCACCACATGTAGATAGTGAAGATTTTTTCCCTTACCTATCATTATATCTAGCTCATCCTGAAACTTTATTCTCGAAAGTGTTAAACATAAATAAACTCCCCACCAAGTACAATGAAAATCATAAATTAGAGATATATAAAAAAATATGTTGTATTGTACCCAAGGAGCATAGAATGCACCATTCTCATCGACTCTATCCTCCAAGTCAAACGCGGCCATAAATCAACACATGGAGAAAAATTGTTTAAATGAAATAGTTTGTTAGCATTGTTTGCACTTCAAATGCATGGCTTTTCATCGAAGCTAAATATTTTTCGAAACATTGTAAATCAGGAAAAATGTGGTGGATTTTTTTTTTCATAAAATCAATGGGTTCAATAAAGTGGCTGAGATTTTAGTATATGAATATCCACCTTAGTCTAAGGAGCCCTTATCTCCTCTCGCCTCCATTGATTGAAGATGATGAATATGATGATGACGAAGTGAAATGGTTCCATGATGAATGTGTGTTTGTTAGTCTTGATTGAGTGAAAATAGTATGACGAGCTTTTGTTGTAAACACTACACTTCTTTTTAAAAAGGCATTTTTATAGTCCATCTACCACACTTTCATAGAACAACATCAAAATTATGTGAATATCTCATGTTGATGGCTCCTTATCAATTGTGTGTTAATGAGCATTAATTGAGGAATCCTTCATTCACAAAGAGCACATGTAATAGTGTGTTAAGCATTAATATACAATACATACATATATTAATATAACTTCTTTATAAATGTATATAAAATTAAGCAAAATTTTAAATTCTAAAAAAAATAAGTGTGATTGAATCTAAATCTTGTACGAGTTAACAACACATAATTCTTATGCTTATCACTACCAATAATTGAAGGGTTCCCATTAATTCACCTGTAGAAATATGTCGACATCATACCTTAGTACTTAGTTTTTCTTAAGATTTACACCTTGGTGGATGGCTAAAAAGCAACTATTACACTACCATACACAATTTCAACTGCAACCCATGCCACAAACTTTGGTGGGTAGTCACATTCTACTATGCAAAATTATTGCATGTTAATTGTAGTAGGCATAGTAAATGCACTTTAGCTATGTTGTCATATTTTTCTGTGAATAATATTGGTGTGTATATACACTACCCATGTAACCAGCATACCTTGTAAAGCATTGATTGCCTAAGTTTGTAACCTGATCAAGTAACACATCAACATGATAAATAAGAAGACGTCCTTGGATTTAATGGACGCATTCAATGTTTTTGGAATGAATAAATATGTGGACATCTTTTTTTCCATGCTACAACAAGTGTTGTTTTTCATGGGATAGGTTTCACAGTGAAACGATCTAGGAAAATGCACAAAGATGATGGATATTGGATTCAGACTTTAATAGAGTCTTATATTTTTCAAGTGTTCGAAAATATGATCACCTTAAGCTTTCTTCATGATATGTTTACATGCAAAGTCAAACCCAAATCAAACAAAGGCAAAAAATTATATAAGTGTTATACCCACAAGTGTCATAGAACCATACAACATAGTTGAATGTTTTCTAATAAAAATCAAAGTCCATTTTACAAGTTAATGGCTTGTCATGATGAAGGAATGTTTGGTTTTGACCATACAATCATACAAACTTACAAAATAAATTTTATTCTGGTCTAGATGGACTAAATTTGTGTAGGCCCCATAATGATCACTATTTTGGCTCATACTCCACTCCAAAGGCCCCATGATGGTCATACTTTTGTTTCTCCACAAGTGTAATCTTCAACAAGTCACACAATTGTAGCCAGTCGAAGCCAACCATTCCTTCGTAACGGTAAGCTATAAACTTGTAAAAATGCACTTTATTTTTTATTGGAAAGCATTAAACTATGTTGTATGATTGTAAGATGTATTTTTTCTAAAAAGCATCATGTGGGTACAAAATTTATATAATTTTTTATCTTTGTTTGATTTGGGTTTGCCTTTGCATGCAAAGATATCATGGAGAAAGGTTGAGGTGATCCTATTTTCGAACACTTGACAAATATAAGACTCTATTGGAGTTTGAATCCAATCTCCATATCATCTTTGCTCTTTTTTGTGGATCATTTCAGTGTGGAACAAATCCCATGATAAACAACACTTTTTGTAGCTCGGCAGAAGAGATGTCCACATGTTTATTCATGCCAAAAACATTGAATTCATCCATTGAATCCTAGGACATTTCTTATTTATCACGTTGATGTGTTACCAAACTATAGTTATAGACTTCAGAAATTACTGCATGATTTATAAGGCATGATGGTTACATGTCTACTGCATGTACACACCAATATTATTTGAAGGAAAAATATAAAAACAAAGATAGAGTGCATTTATTGTGCCCGTTATGAATAGCCAACCATAATTTTGCATATCAAAATGAGGCTACAAGCGGCCCAAGCAGCCCACTAGAATTTGTGGAATGGGTTATAGTTTGAAATGTGTATGATAGTGTAATAGGTTCTTTTTAGTCATCCACCAAGGTGTAAATCTTAAGCAAAAATCCGGCAGGCCCGTGGACAAATCAAGTAGTAAGGTATGATGTCGAGATCTTGCTATAGTGAATGAATTAATGGGAACCCTTCAATTATTGGTAGTGATATCAAAAAAAAGCATAAGAATTATGTGTTGTTAACTTGTAGAAGATTTGTATTCAATCACACTTATTTTGTGTTAGAGTTTAAAATGTTGGATATTTTTATATGCATTTATAAACAAGTTATTGCAGGTATTTGTGCATGTTTGAACGTTATTAATGGAGCTATGTTCATATTCTGTGCAAACTTCTGAAGCCAACAAAAACGTGTTTCTGTGATGAAATCTGCCCATCCTTGCACGTTTTTCACTGTGTTTGCGTCTGTGCCATCTCTTCATTGCAGGTATTTGTGCATGTTTGAACGTTCATTGCAGATCTGGAGCTTTGTTCCATGGCAGTTTTGGGACATTAGATGTGTGAAATCTATTCTTGGGCCTGTGATGCGTCTGTATGTATTGCATATTAATATTTAACACACTATTGCATGTGCTATTTTCGAATGAAGGGTTCCTCAATTAGGGGTGCTGTGATTTTTTCCATTGACATGTTGGATATTTTTATATGAGTTGATAAGGAGCCATCCACATGAGATATTCACATTCACACAATATCGATATTTTTCGATGAAAGTGTGGTAGATGGACTATAAAAATGCCTTTTTAAAATGAAGTGTAGAGATTACCACAAAATCTCGTCATACTATTTTTCACTCGTTCAAGAGTAACACACACTCTACATATTGAAGATGCATGCCCATACCAGTAGAGACATCTCCCTAAGTATAGCACGTGAAGATAGCTCCTTTATATGCAGAGAAGCATGAATTTTCAGTATGATGACAGGGGGAATGGCTCCACAAAATCCTATGTATGCAAAGTTTTATCTAAAACTAAATATTCCAAAAACCCCAAAAATAAAAAGATCGATGTTCACAACATATTTAAACATTGTTATATCATATGTTCATTGTGCTAGAGCCCTGCAACAACAATGAACAGCTACTAACAACAGTTTTAATAGTCGAAAATAGATCAATAGTCTTATCACCATTCATGCTAGTTATTATTGGAAAAATGAGCATTTTCAAGCGGGGGCTTTAACACGTAGTCCTGAGCACTTCACTATCACTCGAGTTCCACTTACTCAACACATTTCATGAGTATACGCAACTTATCAATTCACAAAAAAAATTTACAATTATATGCAACTACAAATATTTACGTTAATATTTATTATTGTCAGCCTGCAAACGCTCTATTTACGCTAATCTTGTATGTTGAAAAAATTTACAAATTAGGATGGGCCGAATTAATGTATACACGTTACAACAATGTAATTCTTAAAATGATATGAAATCAAAATAAAATTTTGGGATAAGTTTTGGAGATGATAGTGAGATTTGAAGAAAACACTCTGCAACTCTGGCGTAAAACTGGAGTCGGCTCTTCTAGGGTTTCCCCTTCCTAACTGTCATATCGTAGCCTTTTCGGGATTTACTTGAATTTATTACTATAGTCTCTCCTAGGGTTTCTTGACCTATGGTAATCCCCTAAATAACGACCTCGCCATATTCAAATCTGGTTGTTTCAACCGCAGCAGGAGATAGTGGAGCAAGCAATGGCACTGCCGATGAAGCACCCCAGCAAATTCGTCCCGAAGGTTTTTCACGAGGTAATCTCTCTCCTCCAAATGTAGTTCTATCCATTCCTGAATTTAATGTTGTTTTTCAATGGTTAGAGCAGTTTTTCCTCATTGGGTATTTTGTGGTTCGAATCCCCTCTGAAAGCATGCTCAAATTCTGGGCTAACACGGTTTGTGCCCCCCATGGGGTCCACCTGGATAGAGTTCAAAACATGACCAAGGGTTTCTTTATTTTTTGTTTCTCTGACCCTGATAGTGTGCCCAATATTCTGGCTAAGCAAGCCACTTGGTATGTCTATAACTCGTTTCTTGTGTTAACACCCTGGCACAAGGACTTTGTGGTATCTGAATATACCACCATTAAAGTTCCTATATGGATTTAATTTACTAGTCTTCCTCTGTCATGCATACATTTTCTTCCACAAATTGGTGCTTCTCTTGGGTGGATAGTATTCTTGGAAGCCGATAAGTTTTACCATGCTCATCCTCAAAAGTGAGTATGTGTTGAGATTGATCTCTCGCTGGATCTCAAAGAATTTATGGATATTCAAATGGGCGATAAACGTTATTCCTAGTGGGTCATGTATATCAATCTACCCAACACTTGCTTCTATTATCAAGAGTCTAATCACAAGATCAGGGATTGTCCGCTCTATGTACCCCGTAACCGCCCTGTGGCCAAAACAACTCCTGAGCCATTCAAACCCCAATAGGAGGAAGGTTGGCAAGTTGTCGGGGGCCGGCGAAATAATAACAAAGCCCAACAATCCAAAGCCTCTGGCTCTCATGGCCATTGGGAACCAGTTGTTAAGGAACAATCTCTCAATATTCCGACTAAGGAGCCTACATCTACTGCTAAAGAACCAACTAATGTTGTTATCTCAGCTACCCCGTTACCAAAGTATTCCAACATGCCCCTTATAGCGTTGGTTCTCATGGACCAGATAAATTTTGTTTCTCACATCCCCATCCCGCATTCTTTTCCACTACTATTTCCAAGCAACTCACAAGGGCCTTCCAAACGGCCCCGAAGTCCCTCTCGCATCTCTCGGGACCATAGCCCAGTATGCAACGTGGATTCCACCGAAGTGGAATACAACATTGAGTAGACCAACTAGAAAAAAATTGATCTGTAGGATTTTTTACAGCATAATGCTGCTCATTTCTTGCACAATCAATATGATTCCCTTTATGGCTTAGAGGATGGGGATATGGCGCTTGACTAACGTTTCCCATGAATTTTTTATCTTGGAATGTTAAGGGTCTCACAGACTCCTGTCATAATTAAGTGGTGCATGAAACTCGACAACGATGTGCAAATCTGGACGTTTATTTTTTGCAGGATGTAAAAATTATAGGTTTTCAGTTAATGATGGTATACAAATCCATCTGGCCTGACAGCTTGGCTTTTTTTAGCAATCATAAAGCAGGGCATGGGGGATTAATTTTGCTTTTTGCTCCTAAATGACGGCCCTTATTAATTGACCATGGAATCGACCCCACCAACTATGTCATATGGGTCCTCTTTAATATTGATGGCCGCCCTTTTGGGCTCATTAATATTTATGCCTCGAATGATATGGCTGAAAGGGCCGATCTGTGGTGGTGGATAGCTAACTCCATTCCCGATGCCTACTAGGTAATAAGTGGATATTTTAATATGGTTGAATCCCTAAATGATAAATGTGGCCACTTGCCTATGAGGTGGACACTTGGTGAAAGGGAAGCATGGTACTTCATGTAAAATAAATTTAGATTCTTTAATCCTAACGCATCTCGCTTTCCCACCTCTGCAGCTTGGTACACATGGTCTAATCTTCGTGGAGGGATAGATAAGTATCCTTAAATGGCTTGATAGGGCCATGATGTTAGCTCATTTTTTTTTTTGAGTTTGAAAGCATTTATTCTATGCCAGTGGAGGTAATGTCTTAATTTTTCCTTTCGGACCACTCTCCTATATGATTTCGTATATGTTGGCATGATGCACGCCCATTTTTTCATAAAGGCCAATTCTTTATTAATACTGCTTTGATGCAACATGGCCCCACTGTCAATCATATCAAGCGGGTTTGGAATTTAGCTCCATGACCCAGTCAATATCATCGATTTCATCCACCTATGCAAACCAATTGCTTACAATGGTGGGAAGATGCGCTGACTCGGACTACCAAATTTCTTAGAATCTATGGCCACTAGCTAGCAAATAATTAGCTCCGCTCATACACCGCTAACACCTCAACTCTTAGTCAGGCAATGGTGGTTCTTCAAGGAGATCCCTTCTCTGACGCTCTACAATTGCAAGTTGTAACACTCCGGCATCAAATCCAAATTACGGACAACTATAATGCTAGAGACGCTCAGATCCAAACTTGAATGCATTGGCTCAAGATTGGAGATCAGGTTTCGAAAGAATTCTTTCTTTCTCTTTGAGCCAAAAATCCTTTTCAAAAAATCCGAGCTATCATGGAAAACAGGGCTTGAATTACTAACTTGTAATATATGTTGCAAGCCTTTGTGCACCATTACAAGATCGTCTTTAAGCTCAGCCACCCTCCGTAACTTGTCGAGTCGCTCTTGACCAATGTTTGGGTGTTGTGTCACGCAAGCTTTCAAAGGCTCAGAAGGTGATCTGCGAAATAATGCTTACCATTGAAGACCTCCATGAATCCACTATGTAAATGGCTAATGATAAAGTGTTGAGCTATGATGGATTCCCTTGTGAATTCTATAAATCTCTTTGGGATCTGTCGTGCAAGGCCTTCTTCAGGTATATCTTGAAGGATTTCAAAACCAATCCCTAGGGCCACACATTAATAAGGGAAATATTAAATTTACCCCTAAGAAAGGATATCTCAAGAAAATCACTTGTTGGCAGTCGATTATGTTTTTTAATGTCTCCTACAAAATCATTACCAAAGCATTAGCTCTGTGATTATGTAATATTCTGCTTATTATTATTCAGCTAGAGCAAACAGGCTTCATACAAGGGTGTTTCATCCTAGATAACATCTCATGGTATGGGAAGGCATGGAATGGGCTCGCAGATCTCATTAGGTCACCATGTTTATCAAGATTGACTTTGAGAAGGTTTATGATTGGATTTAATGGCCATTCATTCTCGCCATGCTTCAAGCTCTTGGATTTGGACTTATTTTTATTTAATTTGTCAATATGCTCTTTGTAGATGCTTCTGCTCAAATTTCTATCAATGGCCTCAACTCGGAGCCCTTTCGACTTTTTCGGTCTATCAGACAAGGCTACCCTCTTGCCCCTGCATGGTATGTGCTGACGGCTGAAGGCTTTGGTTATCTCTTAGCTCATGCCAAAGTGCAAGGTCTTATTTGTGGAATCTCATTCTCTGATGAGCTCAATTCTCAGCTCCTCAATGGGCATTTTGTGGATGACTCCTTCATTACGCTTATGAAGGATGAGAACAACATTTACAATGTTATGCAATGCTTGGATACTTTCTACCTAGCTTCTGGATCATCCATTCAATGGTGAAAAACCCAATGTTACCGACAATCTTTCCTTCCTGTACTAGACTGGCTTGCCACATTTGATTGGAAAATTCTGCATCATGGTGAGATTTTCAAATTTCTAGGTATTCCTTTTGCTTTTCAAGCCTCTCCGGCTAAACTATGGCATTATGTCATTCAATGGGTGGCAAAAAAACTAGAATATTGGCTTACTAGGCCTTCGTCTCTGACTGGCAAATTCCAAATTTTCTCTAAAGTTCTTGCTACTACCCATGTCTACTACTCGTCTTGTAGGGTTCCTTCCAAAGCCTCCATTCAGAAGCTTGAAAAGTTGCTCAAAGCTTTCCTATGGGCTAATGCTTTTACTGGAAAAGGTTTTCATTGAGTAGCATGGGATATATATGATCTGCCTCACAATTCTAGAGGACTCAGGCTTATTCACATTCAGCGCCATGGGCAAGCTCTCTGTTCTAAGTGTATTATCAGAAGCATCACTATCCAAGAAGCTTGGAAAGTTCTCATACGGCATGGCATTGCGGAAGGCTCTCCTTGTGGCCGCTCTGCATGGAAAGGCTTAGGGTTTGTCCATTTGCTCATCACTCTTGTGCCTATCAAAATTGTTGGCACTTATGTGCTTAAAATTATCTAGAAAGCATGGGAATGTGTCAAACCTTGGCTTTTATGGAAAGGGGATGGATTTTTTAATGGGCTATCTCTTAACCAGTAGTCTCTCTGGTGGTGGTCGCTGATTTTTCAATCCCAAGATCAATGCTTAGCAGAGGTCCCAGGAATCTTCGCGCTCAAATTCTTCAAGCGCGGAATTCACACCATTAAGGAATTCTTCTGCAAGAACACGTAATCCTGGTTATCTTGGTTAGATTTTAAAGCTTTGTTTCAGCTTTCCAACCAAGATCATGATACTTTCAATATTGTGATCAATTTGGTTCCTAATCACATGATGCATAATATTGTTGTGCATTCCTCTCACCCTTGGTGGACATACTGGAAGTGGTATGCTGATACTCCTTTCTGTAACTACAAAGCCAACAATGGCTATTGATGGCTCTCACCCCATTTTCCCATGGTGGAAAAGCTTAATACTTGCTGGGGAATTCACACCGCTATGTCTACCTGGGGTAGACGATTTGAGATTGTTTGGTCTATATGTGTGGTGCCCAAAATTGCTCATTTTCTTTGGTGTATTCTACACTAAGGCCTTCCTATCAGGGCTCATCTTATTCAAATTGGGATTCTAGCTCCAAATTTTCCCTTCTGTGGGCATCTGGAAATGATTTTGCATGTCTTCTAGTTTTGTCCCAAAGCTCAAATTACCTGGAACTAGATCCATTCTTTTTTATTTCCCTCACGGCCCCATTATTTCACTTGGCAACTTATCCTCTTGGGAGATAATCCCAAACTTATGCCTATGTTCACCCAGATTTGGCATGTTTTCAGAGGGGAAATTTTATTTTGGATATGGAAAGAAAGAAATACTTTTTACTTTGCTAATTTTGCAGTTGATCAATATTTCTCGATTTATAATAAATCTATGGTGATTTCCAATGTACTCCTGCATATTCAAGTTCAAGCAAACAAGGTGGCATTGGAGGTGGACCACCTCCAGACCATGATACGCCACTGGGGGAAGCCCCGTGCAACATTTTTCGAGTGCCTCTGTCTCCCACCATGCGCTCCTCTCCTTCATCATGTGGTGGTCGATGCAGCAGATCCCAGCATCGTGCTTTCAGTCGCACCCGCCACTCTCTATGGCCAATACGTCAGCATAGTTATTCACATGTGCACCACCATGGCCAGGGCTCCCCACCACACTCATCGGCTCGCCAACAGGGCTGGGGCTCGCCACCTCGGCAACATATGTGGGATTCTCCACCGTATTCGTCGGCTCAACAGCAGGGTTGAGGCTCTCCTTCTTCCGTTGTTTCACACTAGGCCGCTTGCACCCACCACCACCCCTGCCATCATTTGGAAAATTCCCTCGCCTTAACCTCGCCATTCCTACACATGGGGAAGCAGACCCAAAGGAAGAACTTGCCTCTGGATGGGAGATTCTATATGCTTGCAAAGATTTGCCTGGTTCGAGGTGGTCGGATGATCAGGATCCACCTGCCTCGGGCATGTTTGCAGTTGTTGCTTAATAGTGCCTTTGTTTTTTTT
Source organism: Taxus chinensis (assembly GCA_019776745.2). Taxonomy (NCBI): domain Eukaryota; kingdom Viridiplantae; phylum Streptophyta; class Pinopsida; order Cupressales; family Taxaceae; genus Taxus; species Taxus chinensis. The sequence goes on from CM034153.1 coordinate 758,593,490, forward strand.
GGAGCGATACTTTTTATTTTGTTGTGCTTTCCTAGGCTTGGCCTAATTTGTTCGTGGTTTTGGGGTGTAATCTCATACCGCCCACTTTTTTGTTGAAAGCTATCTTGTATCTTATTGCATTAATATAATATAAGATCTTTTTCATCAAAAAATAAATAAAAGTTTGATAGTAAGAGAAAAGTGTGGATCCATAGCACGCTTGGAGGCATAAAATGGAGGTGAAGATATTTGCATGATTAACACCAAACGCAGGCCCACTCAGAAAAATAAACGAGATAAAATATATTTATAAAGTGAAATACATATCAAAATAACATTTTTTTCTAAATGCACATTATGGCGGTTAGTAGCAAAACTGGCCATGGAGGAGCCCTTATCTTAGTAGACAAAATACCTTTAAAACCCATGATTCCCACAGGGATTTCCAGCAACAGGATTGACGGTAAGGGGGCGAGCCATTTGGCAGGACAGTTTGAGAGCCACGTGAAGGTCGTTGGTATCATTGGGATGGGATTTGGAATCCGTTCAAAGTGATGCACTAATGTGGCAATGGCAACTTGCACTGTGGCGAGGCCCAAATATTTTCTGTCAAGTTGTCTAAACCACACACCAAGGTCACCTGTAATTTTTTCCCACACACAACACATAGATAATAGATAACAGGGGAAATGCAGATAGAACAACACACCAAGACGTAAATGGAAAACATGGAACACAAAAAAACCTCTCCTGACCTTGTTTACTACCAAGTGTCAATCTCTCGTCATGACAAGCCTCGGATTTCTTTGTGAGAATAGTCAAGTGAAGAGCCAAGCAGGATCAAACCTTGGACCTCCCCACCTCCTCAAGAGACGATCTATGCAAATGCTCACTAAACAAAAAATCCATCGGCAATGTAAAGTTCATAGGGTCAGATTTCGGAGCTACAGGAGTGGCGACGGCTATGTCCTCCAGGCTTCCCATGCAGGACGTCGAGGTGGAATAGGCCGGACACCACGGAGGATGGGATAAGGCGAGCCGAACTCCAGCTTTGCTATGTGGATGAACTGGCCTAGCTGCAGTTTGTCTGTGAGAATGAGATAGTGGTGCTCCTATGGCAACGACACATAGGTGGCCTGAGAAGAGTCGGAGACCTTGAGTTAAAATTCGTGATTGGGTCATAGTTCCTCCCCACCAATGCCGGACCTTATTATTGCATCTGTGAATCTGTGACGGATATTATTGGAACACATATTGCGGATCACGTACTTGAAATGAATGGCCTACGCCCCTTCGTAATCACATGGGAAACCTTCTTCCTGGCCTTGCTAACAGCCTTGTAATATTCCAAATTCATTTTATTCATGATGTCTAGTTCCGAAATACATAGCAACAATGGGGACAATTCGATGTCCTCAATTCTCGGGGAGATCTTCTCGGCGGATTGTAGGAGGGATGGTATTTATCAACACCTTCAGGCAGACACAACCTCTAGAACACGCCCAACCCTCATCCTCGCATAGGCGAGTTGAATATTTGATCTCACTACCAAAAAAGGGTTGGATAAGAATCTCTCCTCAGATCTGCAATGGATTCTGATTAGTTTTGAGGGCCCTAATTGAAACATGATGTGTTATATTCCCACCTACACTATCCCAACCAGGAAGCAACGTGAAAAGTCAGCTCCATGTGACCTCAACCACGAATCCTTCTCCTCCTCGCCGCCTCCACGAGCTGCCTATTCACAAACCCATTCCACAGCTCGAAAACTGTCGCGGTATGCCGCAGGAAGGCGATGCTCTGGAGCCAGTCTGTAGTTTACTGAAATTACCACCGAATTCGTTTTTGTGGTTAACCTGCATAGGAATAGGTCGTACCCGCACCACGCCATGGCACCGATGCAGAACCCTCCTCTATGAAAATAAATAAGCAGCGGCAAAAACTCGTATGGCTACTGTCGTTGTGGCATATATAATTGAGCCCAAATGCCTGTGTTTTCGTCAATATGTCGGAGACTTTGTGTTCCAATAATATCCGTCACAAATGCACGACGAATTTAACAAAAAACAAAACAACGGCAAGCAGTTGGGGAGAGGACCCTATAACTTTGCACCTAACTTTAGGGGCATGCAAATATATGTAGGTATGTCGGTAGCGTAAAAAAATTATATCATCGTGTAGCGTATGATCATGCCATATTGACATTTTCGTTTCGCGTGTTAATTTGGAGGGAAAAGTAGTTTCTAACCGCCGATCTATCTGTGAATGTCAGCCACAAGAGGCTCAATCTCACTTTAAGACACGCCTTTCGGTGTAAAAATGGTAAGGGAATAAAATAGAATTATATGTGAATTAGATTAGGAGAAACATAATATTCAATCAGGTAGATTTGGTAGTTTCTTTTTACCTTTCATCCCCTGTTAGGAGTACCCTCAACAATCTTGGCCTATTTTTTGTTCTTCACTATTTCAAGGTACATTCATGTCATTCTTTATGCCTTTTTTCTTCTAGTCGGCAAAACTCGGCATACACGCTAATGAGGTCCTAATTTGAATTGAAGTACCTATACATAAATAAAAAAGTATACTCATTTGACAAACGAGCAATAGTAAGGGAATTTATTATTTTTGATAAATATTGTATTATGAAGCACTATTGAGCCATTGTTAATGTTATTCATGTAATGAATTTTTTTATTAATTGATATATTTGTTATCATTGAGGGGTATACCAAATTAATTACAAACTATCTAACATATTTATATACATAAGTATTCAATTAATCGTATGGAATGTTAAAATAGTATCTCGTTTTGGCTCACTCTAGTCACCAACCCTAACATAGGCCCCCAGAACTTCCTTATCCATTTTTAGATATCGTAGGTGGCAACATGCAAAACAAGAGTGAGAAAGTGATAAAACGGATGTAGACGAACATAATGGGTAGATAATATTTCAATTGATAATGACTTGCGAGGAGGGTAAGGGACTGTCCTCACACTTAGTGAGAGTGCCAAGGGCGATCTTGAAAATTTGTAGGCATGTTGAGGGTGTTCTTGATAATTAATGTGGCAATAATGTAGCATCATATTCAAGATACACCTTCATATTCTTACTTTTTAAATTGGAATTCATTAGTATATCTATTTTTCACACAAAAATAATAAAGCACTAAGACGACTGAAAAAAAAAAGAGTGGTCAGTTGGTATATATACTCAAGAAACAAAAATCACACGAGATGGAGAGAATGCCAAGTAAATACACAAAAAAACATCATAAACAAAAAAAGAGGATGTTGAAGCTTTTTTGAAGAACACATGGTGTGATTATTTGTGTTGAAATAACCCTTGTGGGTTGCATTGTAGTACCAATTTTTTCTTGGCTCAATTACAAGGGTGGTGTTGTATATGTTTCCCCCCCCCCCCGCGACAGCAATAGGGCAGAAAAACCCGACGCACAGAGGAAGCGGGTTCCGGAGCCGGAGGAGCAGGGCGAAAGGATATGTCGGGAAGCTAGGGCAGAAAAACCCGACGCACAGGGCAAATCGCGGAGGAGTCAGGAAGACGAGGGCGGAAAAGCATGTCGGGGATACACGGCGGAGAAGCACGAGTGTAGAACATGTTGCGCATCCTCCCAAGCCCGACGCATATGCACAGCCACCTCCCGAACCCGACTGGAACAGATCCGGCGGAAACCAGAAGCGGAAAATCCGATGCCAAAGCCAAAATATGTCGGGAGGCCTTCAAGACCCGACAGCAAAAGACATGTCGGGTGATCTTCGAAACCCGCCAATCAAAGAATGTGTTTTCGGGTTTCCAAATCCCGACGCACCAGGTAAATCGGGTTTTCGGGTCGGAAATGCATGACGAAGAAACATGTCGGGAGCCTACCAAAACCCGACACCAAAGGAGCATGTCGCAAGGGTTCCAAATCCCGACGCAAGGTAAATCGGGTTTCGGGGGCGGAATAACATGGCGCATCAAATACATGTCGGGGGGTCTTCAAAACCCGACAGCAAGGGAATTCGGGTTTCTGGATCGGGTAAACACGTCGGAAGAGCACGAAAAGGAAGCATGTCGAGCCAGTTTCCAAGCCCGATGCAAATGCACGAGGGAGTTCCGAACCCGACAGGCATTGGGGATCTCATCTGCCACCATGGTTGTTGAGGAATTGAATGCAGTTTTGGAGGTGGTTGGGGCAGGGGCGAATTCTTCTCCTCTCTCATCTTTTCTTCCTATATAATGTAAGGAGGGGGCTGTTTTTTAAAGGTTGGACATTTCTGCTTTGCACCCTCCCTTCTCTCCTGTTCACAAGAAGATTTGTGGAGTTCCAAAACCTCCCATATGGACTGTAATGTTGTTTTTTGCCTCTTGGTCATTGCAATGTATTGAATCGGTCCTTTGAGCAATATATATATGTCTGTGATTAAATCTAAATCCTCTCATGTATTCATTGTTGTCATTTTGATCTCTCTTTGCATTTTGGCTGCCTGTGCATGGTGTGATATTGCATCTATATGGTCTGTGTTTATTCTTGCAAAGCTTATGTTCTTCATTCCTCGGTGCATCACCTCCTTAGCTTAGGTTTATTTTTATGCATTTTCTCTCTCCCTGTCTCCTTGGTAGCTAGATTAGATTTTGTAAACCCTCTGCATATTATTGGTGCATCTGAACAGAGGAATAGGAGCCGGCCTTCATCCGGAGAGCTTTTCCGATTTCGCAAGGTCCCACACTTGGGAAAAGCTCCATGTTGTGCAATCGCACTGGGAGTCTCAAACGATCGCGTTGCGGAGTCCCAGGGGTGCTGTGATTCGACACCAACAGTTTTGGCACGCCCGGTGGGACCAAGAGGTCATTCCATCAAAAATTTGAAGGAGTTTTCATGAAATTTGCACTAAAAATTTGCAGTTTTTTACAAATTTCGGATTTTGCACCTCCCAGCCTGAACCCCGAAATCAATTTTCAAGGGCTTAACTTGCTCAAAACGAGTCAAAATTTCACCAGTTGGTAGATCCGACTGTAATCTTCAAAAGGGTATTTTTAGTTTTTTGATATTTTGATTTCCAAAATTTCGGGTTTTTAGTGATTTCGGGATTTCGGGATCCGAGAGCATCAAAGCAGAAGCAGTAGTGTTTCGGGTTTCGGGGGATGCATTGCATGGTCCTACCCCCGACAGCAGTGATTTCGGGAGATCCGAAAACATCAAAATTCGGGTTTTGAGGGATGTCGGACATGTTCCAAGTTCCGACACATAGCAATTGGGTTTTGTGAGTTGCATCGCGTGACCTGTGTTTCGACTGTGCTTTTCGGGAATCTGCAGCTGCACAGCAGGGTCTAAATTCCGATTGAAGTTGTCTCCTCTGGGTCCTTCAAGGTTTTAAATTATCCATTTTTAATATTGTCAAGTTTGGTGTGTAACTTGGCAAAATCCAGCCTTTTAGAGGCTTGTTCTCCAACACATCTGGCGACTCCGAAGGGATTGAATTCAGCGGTGTAGCAGCACAAGTTGCCCAGGCACATGAGAAGAATTCGGACAAGGTCTCATACTCGAGAAGAGGGGCTATTAGTCCACTTGCAACTTTCACCAGGTTGGGGAAGGAGAGGAAGAAGATCACAAAGATCGCCATCCCCACCTAACAGGACCTTATCTACACCTCCACCTGGTAGGCCTTTTCTTGCATCAACCAGGGTTCTTAGGCCAATCATAATGGCGCATCTACCACCGAATCCCTTTGTAAATTTCACGGGCAGTAGTCCACTTGCCCTAAATGCTCAGAATCAAATTCCAGTTGCAGCACTAAAGAATATCCCCTACTTCACGGGTGAGAATCATACTACTCCTATTGATCACATCCAGGATATTGCTAATGTATGTGCAATCCACGAAATAAATCAAATGGATGTTGCAGTCAAGCTGTTAGCTTCATCTTTCAAAGGCAAGGCCTTACAATGGTTTAGGAGCCTAACAGCAGGGTCTATTACAAATTGGAACCAACTTTGTTCAGCTCTTTGCAGCCAGTTTGGGGAAAGGGCAGATAATTTGTCTTTATTGGAACAGCTGACAACAATTAAAAGGGCTCCTAACGAGCAAATGGCAGATTTTAACTTCAGGTTCCAACGGACATGGGACAGAATTCCAATAGCTGTTAGGCCAACAGCCGAAGGAGCATTCCTTTATTTTTTAAAGGCTATAAATTCAGACATAGCCATGATGATCCAATCAATGGGAGGGACAACGCTGCCAGGAGCCTATGACACAGCGATCAGAGCAGAGAACTGTTTGATCCAAGCTGGTAAGCTCGCACCAAGGCCGCCAATGCCTCTCTATCCAGATATGGGAAATCCGACAACCAGTCAAGCACCAGAGTTGAATCCCATTCCAACTCCTAGAAATCAAAGCAATAATGAGGCGTCCACATCTTCAAATACTTCAAAGGAATTGCAAGAGGTCATGAAACAGCTGCAGAACCTTGGAAATGAGCTAGTGACTATCAAAAGACAGCAGGCTCAAAGTGCTAGGCCGTATCAGCCTCAAGCACAGTACCAGGCTAGGCCCCCGTACCAACAGAATAGGCCACCACCACCTCAGGTTGTGAATCAAAACCAAAGCCAAGGACAACCTCAGGCTGCCAGGCCATTTCGACCGTATGATCCAAATGCAACGACATCCTCAAGAGCTTTGGTTCCAACGCAAAACAACATGGCACAGGAATACGACTGGTGTTACCCTTGCAATCTACCTCACAATCAGTCAGCATGTTTCAATGGTGCACTGAATCAGGCCTTGATGGTGCAAACCATTGGTGTGCCTCAAGAACCAAGCCAAGAAGGGAATCAACAGCAAGAAACACAACAAGAGAGACCTCCAACAGAAACCACATTGGCAAATTGGCAAACGGAAGACTTCTGTGGAGTTAACCAACAACCTTTTCAAGGCGTGGCTACCAAAACACGGTCATTGAAGAGAATCATGGAAGAGGGACAACCGTGTAATCCAGTTGTTTCTCAGACCACTCCTACACAACAAGGGGTCGGTAGACCAAACGCAGCTCCAAATGTGCAAAATCAGCCTAAGGTGCCTGTTGTAGCAACACACGTACCTGTTCAAGCTCCAGAAAAGGCTGCACCAAGTAAGGGGCAGCAAAAGGACAGTTCATCCCCCTTCAACATCATCGATCAAATGAAGAAGACACATGTGAACATTTCCATGTGGGAATCACTGGCGATCCCAGGGCAACGAGATTTATTGCAAGCTGCCATGGCTAATTGGTCTGCCACAAATGTATCAAATCAGGGACATGAGAAAGTTCTCACTAATGCAGTGCAACAGGATGGGTGCCAGACAAGCAAAAATTTGAAGCCTCCACCGTTCTATGTGTCATTGGTTGTTGGAAACCATTTGGTACACAACTGCATGATAGATTCAGGGGCAAGTAGTTCAGTGATGCCGAAGCAAATAGCGGATCAACTGGGTTTGAAGTATGAGCCAGTGCTGAAGGGAGTAGTGCAGCTAGATGGAACAGCAGTAGGAACTGTTGGAGTCATCAAGGGGTTAAGCCTAACGCTACATGCCTGTCCTAATGTTACAGTTTTGCAAGATGTGTCTGTGATTGACCTCCCGCCACTCTTTGCGTTGTGTCTATCAAGAGACTTCACTGCAAAAATCGGTGGATATTTATCTGCAGATTGGTCACACATGATTTTTAGGACAAGGTATGGAGCCAAAGCAACAATCAGGTCAGAACCAATTGCCAATTTCCATATTGAGCCTCATGTACCAAATCCTATCAATGCAAATTGCTCAGTTTTTGATCAGGAGGAGTGTCCAAATGATCTAGAAACAGGTACTAAGGTCGAGGGAATTCCTGATTTAACTTTGGATGAATGGGCGAACAAGAGTCATGAATTTGACCCATACAAGGAAATTGAAGAATCTGAATTGGGCGTGTATTGTATACACGAAGAAAATTCACCCATTCCCAACATCATTCAGCCTGAACAAAAGGATGAAAACAAAGTTTGGCAACTATTTTTCGACGGTTCAAGAAGCAGACAAGGTGCTGGAGGTGGTGCAATGTTGATTTCGCCACAGGACATCAAATATTATTCAGCTTTTCGTTTCCAGTTTTCTTGTTCAAACAACACGGCTGAATACGAGGCATTAATTCATGGACTTCATTGGGCCAGGAAAAGGGGCATAAAGAACTTGCAGGTGTTTGGAGATAGCGAGCTAATCGTCAACCAAGTTAGAGGACAACATGCTACAAAGAACGACTTGCTGAAGAGCTACAAGAATAGGGTATGGGACCTCATCGAGGATTTCGAAGCTTTCAACATTATGTCCATACCCAGGAAAAAAAATGAAGCCGCAGATAGGCTCGCAGCAGTTGGCGCAACGTTTGATGTGGTTGAAAACATCAGAAGGGGAAAAACACAGCCACATATCCATGTGATTGTGAGGCCAGCAGTTCCAGATAATAACACAAGCTGGCAGGTGTTTGAGAACGATCAACAGATCGTCAATTTCTTGCAAGAAGAGGCTGAATTCTCAGCTAGGAATCAGGACAGACTAGAGCAGCAGTATGGAGATCAAGTAGTGCAGCTGCGAACAAACAAGCTTCCTAAAGGTTTAGTAACATTGGAGTCTATCTTCAACCCTAACGACCAGTTTCGTAAGGAAAAGGCGAATATACAGGTCAAGAGAGAAGATTCAGAGCCAATCCTGGTTGGGGAAAGCAAAACACTTCAAATTGGTAAAGTGGCCACTGAGCAGGAGAAATCAGATTTCATACAGCTTTGCCAAGAATTTCCAGATGTCTTCGCTTGGAGCTATGAAGACTTGAGAGGATTCGATCCGAAGCTGGCACAACATACCATAGAATTGGATCCAGATGCTAAGCCCATCAGGCAGAAGCAAAGACCTGTCAACCCTCACATTGAGCCTCTAATGAAGAAAGAGTTAAACAAGCTAATAGAGGCGAGCATTATATTCCCGATCAAGCACTCAAGCTGGGTTGCAAACTTGGTTCCGGTCAGGAAGAAGAGCGGAGAAATCAGGTTGTGTGTAGACTTCCGAGACCTCAATAGGGCCTCTCTCAAAGACCATTACCCACTTCCTTCAATGGAACAAATATTGCAAGTAGTATCCGGTTCAGAGAGATTCTCTCTCCTAGATGGCTACTCAGGGTATAATCAGGTGATGGTGAAAGAAGATGACCAATTCAAGACGGCTTTCACCACCAAATGGGGAACCTATGCCTACAAGAAAATGCCATTTGGGCTATCAAATGCTGGAGCCACCTTCCAAAGGGCAATGGATATGGCGTTTAGGGGGTTGATCAATAAAATAGTTCTGATATATCTTGACGACATCACTGTATTCTCAAAAAATGCAGTGGATCACCTCTGCCATTTGAGGCAAGTATTCCAGAGATGTAGAAGGTTTGGGGTATCTTTGAATCCCAAAAAATGCATATTCTTGGCTCACGAGGGAAAACTTCTAGGCCATATTGTTTCAAAGGAAGGGTTGACGATTGACCCAGAGAGAGTCGAAGCAATTCGAGCATTGCCATTGCCAAGTCACAAGAGGGCTCTTCAAAGCTTCTTGGGAAGGATCAATTTCGTCCGCAGGTTTGTTCCAAACTTTGCAGCTCTTGTAAAGCCAATAACGCTGATGTTAAAGAAGAGCATGGCATTTAAGTGGACAGCGGAAGGCAAGGCAAGTTTTGAGGCAATAAAAGAGGCTATATCTCAAGCTCCGACTCTTGTCAATCCAGACTTCTCCAAAGATTTCATGTTATATGCCTTCGGTGGTGGAGACACAATTTCTGCAATCCTGGTACAGCAAAACAAAGAGGGATTAGAGCAACCAGTTGCTTTCTTCAGTCAAGGCTTGGAGGAGTACGAAACTAGGTACTCTTTCATTGAAAAGCATGTTCTTGCAGTGATCAGGAGCTTAAAGAAATTCAAGCACCTAGTCTCAAACAACAAGATACACTTGTTGGTCTCTCATGCGGGGGTCAAGGATTTCCTTCTAAACAAGGACCTGAATGAGAAGCGTGCAGGATGGATAACCCGTGTCATGGAATATGACATCGAGATCAAGGTCACTAAGCTAGTACGTGGAAAAGGACTATGTGAGCAGCTAGCCTTGAGTCAACAAGTTGAAGCAGGTGATGAAAAAGAGACTGTCTTGGTACTACAGGATAGTCAAGAACAGGAAAATGATGATGTGCCCACTCCTTGTTGGACTCAGAGTATGATACACTTCCTACAGACAGGACTATGCCCTCCAGGAATGAGCAAAGCAAAAAGGAGATACTTCAGATTACAAGCTATTCCATATATGCTTGTTGATGGTGTTCTGTTCAAAAAAGACATCAATGGAGTTTTACTGAGGTGCATTGGGATAGGTCAAATTGAGAGGGTGTTACGAGATTTTCACGATGGAGGTTCTGGAGGACATTTTGCCCCACGAGTAACGGCTCTCAAGATAATGAAGGCAGGGTATTATTGGCCCACAGTGTTCAGTGACTGTTATACATGGATAAGAAAGTGTAAGAGATGTGCACTCTTCACAGGCAAAGAAAGACTAGCAGCACTTCCATTGCACCCGATTTTGGTTGACCAACCATTTATGCAATGGGGATTGGACTTCATTGGGGTCATAAATCCAAACTCAAGCCAAGGCCACAAGTGGATTCTCACGGCAACAGACTATTTCACCAAGTGGACCGAAGCAGTAGCGCTCAAAGAAGCAAATGAGTCTAACATACTAGACTTTTATGAAGGGATAGTAACCAGGTTTGGTGTGCCAGCCACTATCATATCAGACAATGCATTGGCATTCGTAGGTTCCAAGATCACAGAATGGGCTGTCAAAAATGGAATCTACTTGAGCACCTCTTCCAATTATTACCCACAGGGTAATGGGCAGGCAGAGTCCACGAACAAAAACTTGCTAAGAATCATCAGGAGGACTCTAGATGAAAATCAAAGAACATGGCATACCAAGCTAAAATCAGCATTATGGGCTGACAGAATAACACCAAAGAGGTCTACGGGGAATTCTCCCTACAAGCTGGTCTATGGGAAGGAGGCAGTATTGCCCATATCATTAGAACTGCCTGCATTGGAGTTCATGAGGCAGTTGGAGTTAGCTGAGTTCGAACCAATGGAGGCCAGGTATGCGGAGTTGATGGAATTGGAAGAAATAAGAGAACATGCAGTTCAAACAATTGAGAAAGATCAGGCCTTGGTGAAAAGGTGGTTTGATAAGAAAGCAAGAGCAAGGACCTTCTCAGGAAGGGGACCTAGTTCTGAAATGGGATGCAGATCGGGCAAAACCAGGAAGGCATTCCAAGTTTGATGCCATTTGGAGTGGCCCCTACATGGTCACGGGATGTAAGAATAGCAATGCCTTCCAATTGTCTACATTGGATGGAGAAGAACTCCCGATTCCGGTTAACGGAATCTATCTTAAACATTGCTACTGAAAAGAAAAGGTTTACCCTTGTAAATATTAGCCTAGTTTTCAATTCCCCTAAGTGCGTATGCACATTGTCTTGTTGTAGTTAGGTTTCAGTTTCCCTAAGTGCTTTGGCACAGGTTTCGTTGCTCCTGGGTTGGTTTTCTACAGTGCAGCGTGTTCTCGGGCTCAGGGAGTTCAGATATCAGATTAGTTCGGGTTATTGCTTATGACTCCATGCCCAATGGATTGCTGAAAGGCCACTGATCTTCTACCTAGCAGGCAGGTAATCCCGTTGAGTCGCCAAATTGTTGTATATGTTTCCCCTCTCCCGACGACAGCAATAGGGGAAAAACGGAGGACGCACAGGGAAGGAGGAATCGGAAGAGCAGGGCGAAAGGATATGTCGGGAAGCCAGGGCAGAAGAACATGACGCACAGGGTAAAATGACGGAGGAGTCAGGAAGCCACGGGGGCGGAACAAGCATGTCGGGGATACACGGCAGAGAAGCACGAGTGTAGAACATGTTGCGCATCCTCCCAAGCCCGACGCATATGCACAGCCACCTCCCGAACCCGACTGGAACAGATCCGGCGGAAACCAGAAGCGGAAAATCCGATCGGGAAAGAAACATGTCGGGAGGCCTTCAAACCCGACAGCAGGAAAACATGTCGGGTGATCTTCGAAACCCGCCAATCAAAGGGTTTTCGGGTTTCCAAATCCCGACGCAAGAAATCGGGTTTTCGGGTCGGAAATGCATGACGAAGAAACATGTCGGGAGCCCACCAAAACCCGACACCAAAGGACATGCCGGAAGGGTTCCAAATCCCGACGCAATGCAAATCGGGTTTCGGGGGCGGAACAACATGGCGCATCAAATACATGTCGGGGGGTCTTCAAAACCCGACAGCAAGGGAATTCGGGTTTCTGGATCGGGTAAACACGTCGGAAGAGCACGAAAAGGAAGCATGTCGAGCCAGTTTCCAAGCCCGATGCAAATGCACGAGGGAGTTCCGAACCCGACAGGCATTGGGGATCTCATCTGCCACCATGGTTGTTGAGGAATTGAATGCAGTTTTGGAGGTGGTTGGAAAAAGGGGCGAATTCTTCTCCTCTCTCATCTTTTCTTCCTATAAATGTAAGGAGGGGGCTGTTTTTAAAGGTTGGACATTTCTGCTTTGCACCCTCCCTTCTCTCCTGTTCACAAGAAGATTTGTGGAGTTCCAAAACCTCCCATATGGACTGTAATGCTGTTTTTTGCCTCTTGGTCATTGCAATGTATTGAATCGGTCCTTTGAGCAATATATATATGTCTGTGATTAAATCTAAATCCTCTCATGTATTCATTGTTGTCATTTTGATCTCTCTTTGCATTTTGGCTGCCTGTGCATGGTGTGATATTGCATCTATATGGTCTGTGTTTATTCTTGCAAAGCTTATGTTCTTCATTCCTCGGTGCATCACCTCCTTAGCTTAGGTTTATTTTTATGCATTTTCTCTCTCCCTGTCTCCTTGGTAGCTAGATTAGATTTTGTAAACCCTCTGCATATTATTGGTGCATCTGAACAGAGGAATAGGAGCCGGCCTTCATCCGGAGAGCTTTTCCGATTTCGCAAGGTCCCACACTTGGGAAAAGCTCCATGTTGTGCAATCGCACTGGGAGTCTCAAACGATCGCGTTGCGGAGTCCCAGGGGTGCTGTAGTCATTTTATCTACCCTTAATACTACTTTCTAACCCCAAGCGCACCGGCCTATCACCCAGCGGGCACTGGGCACTCACCCAAGGCACGTGTGGGTGCCGAGCCCCTCCTTTATGTGAGCTTTGTGAGAAGGTTTTTTTCATTAATGGAGGATGATTTACAGAATGAGAAGTATATTTACTTAGTTAAAAGAAAAGTGGAAGGGAAACTTATAGATCCACACATTAATACATTATAGAAACTAAATAACATTGTAATAAGCATGATAAATCAATTTGAGTCATGATAATCATATAACACGAGGGTTTACACCCTTAAGACATGATATATAAAAAAAACCCTTATATATATTCATTAGGAATAGTTCTAGTAGCCACATTACAATCAAAAGAGGTCATCTCAGACCATACATGTTAAATGACGGGGACTCAACTCCTACAGATCTTCCCTGGTATGAGATCCTATCTATACCCTTCCTTTTTAACCCCTATTATAGATCCTAGTGCCATACAAAGGCTTATGACATCCTAAACATCCCTTAGCACTAAGTGCTCTAAACCCTAGCATTACTGCGACACTTTGCTACTCAGTCATCTTACTCTTTATACATTCTCTCTGTCTGGCTCTCCTTCTTCTCCTTCCTCTCCTCTAGCCCGAGCATCTCTTTTTATAGGATCAACACCCACCGCCATGCCTTCTCTCCTAATCAGATCACGTGTCAAGTGTCGATGTGGTCCTCTAATGGTGAATGTTTATCCCTTTGCAAACCCTCCACTCTCTGTAATGATGTCTTCTAGGAATATTCCCTTCGTGGAATATCCTTTTCTTGACCTCCAAGGTTCCATGCTGGCACCTTATCCACTCATCACGCCTAGTTGGGTCCTCGTGTTTTTCCTCAAGTGCTTCTAGAATGCAAAATATGGCTAAGTCCTTTGAACCTGTGTTCTGCCTTCCTATGTGCCCTGGTTTCACCTAAACCCTTCTTAAACCTCTTTGTCCTATGCACTTTTCCCTTAGCGCCCTTCTTCTCACTGGTCCTACGTGAGCGCGCCCTTTGGTACTTAGCCAATATTTCAAGGCCCAACATCACCCCACACTAAGCGTGTTCTCCATCCTTGGGAACATCCTGCTTCTTCAAAGAATAAATAATAGTGGGATAGGGACAAATTGAATGAAGAATGGAATGAATGGAAGAATGGAAGAATGGAAGAATCTTCTACTATTGTAGGAGGAGTGGGAACTCCTTCCTCACTGTTGCCTCAATCTTTTCCCAGGCATCCACTTCAGCCTGCGCCTGCTGAAGTAGGTCACCCACTAGAGCGCTCACCTCCTCAAAACTCAATTCGTCACCCTTAGCATTCAGTGTATCTACAATTCCTTCTAACTACTTGCTAAGGTCATCTAGCGCGTCCATTCTGCGAGTGACCTAGGGATACATCTCCTTAAGTCGATTCTTAATCGAACCCTACAAGGCTTCGATTGCTTCCATCTTCTTCTCAACCTCGGCTAGGATTTTATCACGCTCCACCCTGTTTCCTTTGTTTCTTCTCTTGAAATTCCTTCAGACCTGCCTCATGCGTAGCAACCAATATGTTTGCTACCTTGTCTCTGTCAGCGCAATTGTCATACACATCCTCAGCCATTTGCGTGGCGGTCTTTACAGTGGCAAGGAGCTCGGAATACCAAGTAACTATTTCCCTGATCTTCAAATTTTATTCCTCCTTTCTGGCATGCCAATGCCTCTTCTGTTGATTCCAATGTGAGCAGCCGCCTTTCCATGGTGAGGATGCAGGTCAATTCTTCCAAGCATTGCATGGTTGACTCATATTTTTTCTCAGTCAGGGCCAGGTCTGGGTGCTTCAAGATTATGGCATCTGTAATCATCTCTATTTTCTTATAAAATCCGCACCTTTTCCTTCTCCTCCCTTAATTTGTGCCTTAATTGTGCGCTGATCAGACTCCTCCTACTTTAACTCCTTGTCCTTCTCAATGATTTCTTCATTCTTCTTTTCAAGTTCTTCTTCCAAGACCCTTACTCTATCATTTCTTCCGAAGAGCCTCACCTCAACCTCCACCGACACCTTGTTGAGTGTGTTAAACTTTCTCATCTGATAGTTGTTGAGCATTCACCAAAGGGTTTACTCCCTTGGTATCTGGTATCTTCATCAACGCCTCACGGTTGACCTCGAACTCGGGCTCATCAACATGGGACTCAAAATCCCAAGACAACATCTTCCTTGTGCATGGGTATGCACCCTCTTCTTCGAATGAAGACCATGCAAGGAGTTGGTTTGAAGGCATGGTACTTTGGAAACACACGTGTAGTACCTTATTTGGATCATTGATATAAGTCATTCCTTGCTCCTGTGCACACTACCACACCCTTTCCTTCCCATGCATGCTACCTTTGGGAAGCTTACCGCCAGGATGGGATCTCTGCCCATGCTTCCATATTCCTTTTCTACACTTTTCTTTCCTCCATCTCCTTGAGAACTTCTTCAGTGTTGCACTCCACCTCTTGTTCCACCAAGTCTTTTATTATGCCTGCTACCTCCCTTTCTGCGGCATCTTCTATCTTCTCCTTGGTCAGGCTTGGAGTCCTTTGATCCTTAGTGTTGACTTCCTCACTTCCCCCCTTTCCGTGAGCACCTCCTTCCATCCTCATCCTTCTCTTCATTCCCCTCCTCCTCTGAGTCATGTACATCATACACAGGATGGTCCTGAGCCTCATCGTGCTTCGTCATCATCCTTGTCGCCCTTGTCAGCCTCCATGCTCTCCATTTCTTTTGAGTTCCTTTTCTGTTACTTTTTGCTTCTTCCTAACTGGTGATTCCAGTATAGGAGATTCTTCTTTTTCTTCTTCAGTAGGTGACTCCTTCCTTACCGGAGTGACTCTTCTTTTATAGGGACTCCTCTTGCTCTGGTGCCTCTTCCTCAGGTGTCTTTCTTTCTCTTCTGCGTGGGGGACTTCTTCCTCCATGCATAGGTGCTTGGCCTTGCACCTGACTCTGTGCGTGCCTACAGATTGTGTTGTCTGTGCACTTGGTGCCTTTTTCTCAGGTGCCTCCTCTCTCTCCCTTTTCCTTGGTGGCCTTCTTCCTTATGGTAGGGTCTTCTAGGATAGAGACATCATTTTCCACATGTAGCACCCTTCTCATACTTTGGCCTTATGTGCAGGTATACCCTTGTTGTGGTTCTCCCAGCAATATGCAATGTTACTGGCTTCATCATATGCACGTCATGGGAGACATACTTCTCCACATAGGCGTGCTTCTTTGGATATATCAAAGTCCTTGCACAGCTTGTGGTAATCTTGGTCTACCATGCTGAGGTCAAACCTTAACTTCTTTTCCTCCTTTGAATCTATTGACACCGGCCTGGAAGTATTGTGTTGTGAAGGAGAATGAAACTTGCACCAGGGACCCTTGGTGCCATCTGCTAGAGTAAACCTACCAATGCAAAAATGTTGGTATACAGCGAATTCAGCCTTCACCTTGCAGTAAAATAGGTAACTGCTCAGGTATTCTCCACTCTGTGTTGAATGTGTCACGCATCCACTTATACCATTTTTCTAGGCGCCTTGTGGGCGGCCGTCATGGTGTCACAAGTGTACTTCTCAAATCTTTTGGCAGGGGAGGGTTCTCATCTGGGTACTCCCACACAAATTTTTCTGGCCCATTGGGCACTCCAATTTCTAAAAATATGATGGTAAGGAGGACATTACCAAACATGATCTTCTCTCCATCGCATGTGGCACTGATGATTTCTTCTGCTATGAATGCTGAGAGGTTATAGATGGTCCCCTCTGAGATCTTCCTGGAAAACATTCAACCAAGCCTTGTTGATCTATGTCCATCTCTCCTGCCCATTTAGTTTTGTGACCAAATGTGGCCATCCTCATTACAGGGTCAGAAATCATAGAGATGTCAAAGTACCGTGACCCCTTCTTGTAGTCATAGGATTCCATAGTCTTCTTGATGGCCTCCTTGTCATCCAAGTCATCATCAAAATGAATCTCCCTCGCAGGTAAGACCAGTAAATTTAGAGATCAGTTGGGGAGTTATCCACATCCTTCATCCTGTGAAGTAGAAATGGTCTTCATGTACACGTGACATTAACCACTGGTACACCACTCAGGTTTTCCAAAATAGGGAAACTCATAGAGTTGCAATAACCCAGCCTTCTCCATCTTCACCTTTACTTCATCATCGTAGATAGGCATTCCATCTGGTGTCCTTTTGTCTATAGGGTGAACCAGTTCCAATGCCATCTCATTCTCTGTGGTGCTCATTCGATGGTTGTAGTCACTTACGGCCATCTTTCTTACATGAGACACCCATTCTTTTCCAAGCAATATGCCATCTGGGTATTGCATCTCCGTGTACCATTCTTCATTGAAGCTGGTGGAAACAACTTGTTTCCCTTTTCCCTTTCCCTTCTTTGGTGAAATGGTGGTTACTTTCCTTGGTGCCATTTCTCTTGTCGGGTTACTAAATTTCCTTTCTTCTGATCCTGGCTCTACTTAGTTCTGTGGCTCTACTCTTACACAAAAAATCCCTTCAATCATGTGCCCTAGCTGTGGAACCCTAACCTAGAAAAACCCTTCCTTCCACAAGATGGTGTATTCACTTGTGGGATTCAAAAACTCCTACAACCCTCTCCCTCATGCCCGTGTACTATTTTTCCACCCTGGTTCACTGATCAAACTAGCTATGCACTCAGATCTTCACAACCCTCTTTCACACAACTTTTCTCAAGGATTCCCTAGTTTGCAAGAGCTCTTCGATATCACAAATGCAAGGTAACAATAATGTACCCCGACCTTCTACTTATAGTTTTTACTTCTTTTCCAATAAATGCAATGCCACCTACCATCGTACCTTTGCAATAAAGGTGGATTTTTCTTCTAATCCAACCTTCAGTGCTTTTACCCCCACGCCCAATCCTATGTGAAAAAAACCCTACAACCTTCTGGCATGCAAAAATCCTTACTGACCGAAGATCCTTTCGCATGCGCTTGCAGTGCCAAAGGCACTTCTTCTGTCCTTACCCTAATTTTTGACATCGCCTACCTCATGTTGTTCCTGCACTTCTCATCCTTGTATGTGGTTTTGTAAACTCCTTACACCAAACTCCTTATGTCCACCTTTTCTACGCATGCTCTTCCAAACTACGTGCTTTTGATCCTTCAATCCGGGCCATCGAAACACAACTTCTACTACCAGCTTCCATTATTTGTCACATTACTCCACCCCACACAAAAATAGATGTGTGGTCCTCTGCGCATAGAAAATTTTTTTGAAAATAATAAGTGGCTACCAGTGCACAATGCACACACAACAAAAAAAGAAAGGGAACAAGAAATGAGAAGGGGAAACACAAAGAAAGGAAAAAGCATTAAGGGAAATCCTAGGCTAAATGGAAATACTGCCTTATTTATAAATACAAGGAAGACTTATTTATAGTAGGGCTTCAGCCTACTCCCATTGAAATGGCCTGGTAACCATGTTCCATCTAGTGCTTGTAACTGGAAAGCACCTGAATCAAGTATATAGGATACAATGTATGGGCCCATCCAATGGAATTTGAATTTCCCAGGATGGCACAGAAACTTGGAGTCATACAATAGAACCATCTGCCCAACCTCAAATTGTTTGTTCTTGATGTGTCTATCATGCCATGCCTTCTTCCTGGATTTTTCTATTTTCTGACTCCAGTGAGCAATAGCCCACCTTTCATCTAACTGCATTAACTTATCGATCCTCTCCTCAAGTGCTTGTTCATCAGCTAACCCTCCTTGTGCTATACATAGTGATGGTAATATGAATTCAATAGGTAACACTACTTCCATGCCAAACACCAATTGAAAAGGTGTGGCCTTGTTCAGTCTTTTATAAGTAGTCTATATGACCATAACACAACAAGAAACTTTATCATCCCAATCCTTTCTTCCCACATCACAAATCTTGGTTAACATGTGATTCAGAATTTTGTTAAATGCCTCAGCAGTTCCATTAGCTTGTGGGTGATATGGGGTAGTCTTGTGGTGGGCTACCATGAATTCTGCCAACAAGATTCTGACTGTCTCATTCAAGAAATGGGTACCCCTATCACTTGTTAAACTTAGTGGACATCCATATCTGTTGATTATATTTTCCCATAAGAACCTAGTTGTTGTTGCCATTGTGCAATCCTTTGTAGGTGTTGCCTCCACCCACCTTGTTAAGTAGTCAGTATACAAGTAATGATATAGCGTGAACCATTCCTTCATGTGGTAGGTGAAATTGGTCCTACAAAATCAATGGCCCACTTCTCAAATGGTTCTGCGCTAGCTATTGGTCTCAAGGGCATCTCATCTCTTCTTCCTGGTTTTCCAAGGCACTGGCAATGGTCACAGGCCTTGCAAAACTCAATACAATCCTTGTAAACCATTTCCCACCAAAAACCTGCTAAGAAGGATCTTGCATGCGTGGTTGCATTCCCTGCATAGTGTCCTCCTGCAATCCCACCATGTGCTTCCTCCATGATTGCAATGCGTTCATGTTCTAACACACACCGGTGCAAAACCTCATCGTGGACCTAGCTTGTATAAGTCTCCACTAATTAACATGTAGGGTGTGACGCATGTATGGCTAACTACTTTCTTTCCAAAGTCTTCATTCCCTCTGGTGCCACACCCATTTTGAGAAACACAACAATATCTTCCAAATCAGAGGGCATGCACCACAACCTAAACAGTTGTGCATCTGGCATTGTATCCTCAATGCTCTGTGCATCCTCCCCTGAGTCAATCCTTGATAAATGGTCAGGTCCTAAGTTACTCTTTCCTGGTTTCACAACAACTGTAAACTCAAACTCTTGAAACAACAAGACCCACCACATATGTGCCCTTGTAAAATGGGCTTGTTCACCAAGTACTTCAATGCCATGTGGTCTGTGTAGAATATGAAGGGTGTTGCCAATAGATATTGCCTAAATTTGTGTAGTGTAGATCATTGATAGTGCTTCACACTCAGTAGTAGTATAGTTTTCTCTGCTGGTGTCAACTTCCTGCTAGCAAAACACAAGGGGTGGTCAACAATTCCTTCTCCAGGTTGTGCTAAGATTTCCCCAATCACCATCCCTGAAGCATCAACATGTACATGGAATGGCTTATCCCAAGAAGGAAAGTGTAATATGGGCGCAGTGATAAGCTTATTCTTCAATGTATCAAATGCCATCTGTTGTGCCTCTCCCCAATGAAATGCACTTTTGTGTTTTAGTAACTCCTCCAATGGCATGGTGATCTTGGCATACCCCTTAATAAATTTCTGGTAGTACCCCATATGCCCAAGGAATCCATGCACTGTGCTCTGGCTGGTAGGTTCCCCCAATCCCACAATAATGGAAACTTTGGTAGGATCCACCAGTAAGCCTTCCTTACATATGATATGCCCCAAAAGGGTTCCAAATGGAGTAGCAAAAACACATTTCTTAATGTTGAGGGATATCCTCAACTACTGACATCTTTCAAACATCAACCTCAAATTGTCACAATGGTCTTTCACTAGTCCATACACTATCCAGTCATCAAGGTAGACTTGAAGGAACTTATGGATGAAATCTTGAAATGCCTGCACCACAATGCGTGAAAACACAGCAGTGCACATTCTTTAGTCCAAAAGGCATGACTGTGTAGGAAAAGCTTCCCCATTCAGTGGTGAAAGTTGTCTTTTCTTGGTCTTCCTTTGCAATTCTAACTTGATGATATCCTGAGAATCCATCCTGTGAAGGAATAGATCTTGCGCCCAGCTACTCCTTCCAGGATTTCCTCAGTGAAGGGGGTTGGAAAAGGGTCAATAACACATACCACATTTAAATCCCTGTAATCAACACAGATCCTTATCCTCCCATCCTTCTTAATGCTGATGACCATGGGGCTTATCCATTCTGATTCCTCAATGGCCTCAATGATGCCTGATGTGATCATCTTGTCAATTTCCTCCTTGAATTTGATGTGAAGATTCAGATTCATTCG
The DNA here is from genome assembly GCA_019776745.2 of Taxus chinensis. NCBI lineage: Eukaryota > Viridiplantae > Streptophyta > Pinopsida > Cupressales > Taxaceae > Taxus > Taxus chinensis. The sequence continues at coordinate 758,614,653 of CM034153.1, forward strand.
ATAAGGTCTCTTCCGAATTGGGCATGCACCTTCCTTTAACTTGATTTTCATTTCCCCCAAGGAGTGGTGAATGCCTTTAAGCTCATGGTACCCACATGGAAATAAGTCCTGAAACTCATGCAATAGATCAATGATCTTTGAAACCTCCTTTTCTGACCAATAGTCCCCAATAGTAGCCTCCTTAGGTTCGGCCTCTGAACCAATGTTAACCTTCTTGGTTTTCAGGGGTTCATGGTAGGTGCGCACTTTCTCATCAACACTATCCATAACTTCATGCGTACCTTTAGTATGGTTAACATCCAAATTTTCCACCTCTTCACCATCTATCACATAGACCATCTTTCCCTTTTTCTTTCTCCATGCATGTGTGCTCAAGTTGTGTCTCTTCTGATTCTTCCTCATCAAAGCACATGCTTCCAAACCAGGTTCACCCAATAATTCTAGTATTCTATCCTCTACCATGGCACTATCTCCCATCGTTAGGCACTTAACAACCTACAATGCCTTATCCACTGATGGTTTGGTACTCGATATTCAAAATCTTGAAGGAGGTCAGCCATCAACTCCTACCAATTTCCTATCTGATGGGTGCATCTCTGAGTGAATGTACCATATGCATGCATAACCTTGTAAGGTGGAGTACAACTTATGCACCCATAAAGAAGGTGGCAAGGCTTCCACATGCCTTCCATCCAGGCCTTCTCACATGCTTGGATGTGAAATGAGGTGGGTTCCTTCCCATGATAGTCTTGTATGATAGTGGGTGCATTGCTCTGGGAAAACCTAACAGAGAACATGATTCTTACTTCATGCCACTCTAGAAGGCTATCATGATGTGTCACCCACCAATGTGTTGTGGTCCTGAGAAAGTTATAGCTGAGCATCCTTCTTCTTTCGATCTCACTTTTCCACTGGGTCTCCATTTCTTGTAAGAAAACATCAGGGTTGGCTCCTCCAGAATAACTTGGAAACTTCTTTCCTCCCAGGTGCTTGACTGAGTGCACCTTTGTTACTCTTGTAACAGAGCCTCTTAATTACCACCCAATTAACTCATATGTCTGTGTGCCCAATTTTCACATGCTACACTAGTGGTATCACTCATAGATTGAGCATCTTCAAACTGAATAACTCCTTCGTAGGATTAATCACCTCAGGGTCCCTGATAGAGCACACATAGATCCTGTCAAGAACTTCTTCTCCCAAGGGCTCAGTATAGGGTGTTGACTTCCCATCGGTCAAGGGGATGATTACCTGTTCTTCCTTGTTCTCAAAACTTATGTACCCCTTATTGAACCATAGGTCAGCATTGTTCTTATAACACCAGGGGCACCCAAGTAATGCTGGAAAGTTGTCCACCTTGGCTAGCACCAAGACTTCAAAATATCCAGTGAATTTCACCCCTTGGATAGTGATAACACGTCCTTTAAAACACCAATGGGCATTCCTTTGTCTTGTTGGCCATATACAACACATTTGAAGATGGTTGTAATGGGGGCCTTCCCATTTGATTCCAGGCATCTAGGGTGAGAACATTGACTTCCATACCCATGTCAATCAGAATATTTCTTAGGAGCCACCCATCCACAACACATTCAAGGTAATCTCCTTATCATAGTCGAGGTTGTGGGGAGGAAGGTTAGCATGCAGAACCTACCTCTCGTGCTCTGCTCCAGTGCATGGTACTTTTTATTGTAACCATTCCCCTAGAAAAGGAATGATATTCTCCTACCTCAACATTTTACATACTTCCCTGACCTCATCCAGATCCTTCTGTGGAGCCTCAACACTCTTCCTTTGTTCTAACTTCCTTGACTGCTCCTTTAGGCACTAGATTTCTCCTTGTAGGCTTTGAATTACATCCATGGTCTCTTGATACACCTCTTTCTGATGAGTAGGGTCTGGATACTTCCCATACACCACCTCTTCTCTTGTAATCAGTGGTTTCTACCTTGGTGTCTCCCTGGTGTGCACAAGCTTCAGCTCATGTCGTCACTAGTACAGGTTCTAGTTCTGACTCACATGCCACCCTTGGCATCCATTGTGAGTTGGCCTTCTTTATGCTTACCATTCTGGCACCTTTTTCTTTCTGGTGTTGCTGGCTCATATGTTCAAATAGCTCTGGGAACTCCTCATACTTGTGCTTCTTTCCACACCAAGAGCATTGTAACAGATCAGGGCATTCACGCTTATAGTGCTCTGTAGATCCACAGTTGTAACAAGTTCCATGTGGGAACTCACTTCTTCCTCCTCCTGTGGTTTCCATGACCATGAAATCCTCCTCAGAAACCTCTTCCATGTGCCCCTCCATCCACGTGCCCTTCATAGTGATGACCATCATCCTTGGAATTATTTGTGAGGTTGGTTTGGTGCACACCAATATCAATGGCATCATGTATCTAGTCAATCAATCTACAATCCTTGGTGTCATGAGTAGTAGAGGTGCAAATCTTGCAATAGCAAGACACATTTTTATGGATCATGTGCTGCAGTAGTGGACACCTACTTGCATCATGATCTCCATGGAAAATCTCATAGTCCACTATCATGGTGTGTACAATCTCTGAGGACAATTATCCTTTGTATGCCCCTCTACCTCACAATCTATGCACCATAGGCCACTGCGAGTCTCATGCACTGAGTTCACAGATAGCTTCTCCAGCTACTTTTCCATTGCAGCAATCTGAGCTTCAAGAAAAGGGCTAACACTAGTATCCATGCTTCCAATAGCCTCAGTGTGCAGGGCAAGCCTCCAAGGCCTCATGTGGGTCTGTGAAAGTCTTGTGTGAAAGTGCTCTCCTAAAAGGTGTTATCAACCCTCCAACAAACCACTGAGCATGCTGAGAAGGATGAATATCATAAGATAGTTTTGATAAGAGAGTCTTAAAATGTGTGTCATATTCCCACACACTCTCTACCATACCTTGTTGAATCTCCTTCAGTGTGCTAATGCTCTTCTGTTCAAACTCAGGGATATGAAATTCAGCTAAGAAGGCATTCCATAGCATGGTGTAATCTACCACTGTCTAGTGGGGGTCATACTTTTGGTACCAACTATGCATGCATCCTTGCAACATTGTTGCAAACTGACTTGCCTTCCATTCTGGGGTAGTGATCCCCTTCACATGCCATAGTAGCTCACACTTGTGTACATGCTCTGCAACATCCTCAACACCTTTGTAGTCTGGTAGATGCAAAGACATTTCAAAAAATACTTGCTGAGGTGGTTGAGGCCCATGTCACCTGATCCAGAACCTTGATTCCCTCTGGTGTTGCCTCCACCACCAGATCCACTAGATCCACCATGTCCTATGTCCTCCTGATCCACCAGATCCTCTAGATCTCCACCAGGTCCACTAGGTCCACTAGCTCCTATTCCACCAGATCCACCTCCCGTAGCTGGTAAAGGCCCTGAAGTGGTTGTGCCTAGTGTCCCCACTGTCATGCTGAACTGTGCCAATAGTCTGTGATATTGCACCGCTACCAGATGTGTGTCCCATGCCACTTCTAGATGTGATACCCAAGCTTTGTGTACCCATATTTTCCCAAATTTCATTCCAGACAATATACCTCCAAACATAGGAAATGATTGTGCAGCCATAGATGTGCCAAATGAAAAGTTATATCTCCTAGGTGTTGATCGGTCACTTCCACCAATACCAACTGGGTTAGCAATACTTATCTCTGGATTTGGAAAACTAAGCACCAGGGGTTGGTCACCAGTGGATTCAGATGTGCACCGATGACTCTCCTTTCTCCAAGTGACGAGCTCTCATCAGAAGCTGAAGGGGTCTCTCTCCCATGCTTGCCAAGATGGGGTAGCACAGACTGCTCAGGCTCCATGTCCTCTGCATGAACCTCAATTCCTTCCCACAATGTCTACCTCCATAAATCCATCACTCCTACAACTTCACATTGTCTATCTAACTCCCTTTCACGAGCTTCATTATACTTGAGTCATCTCTCTTCCCTCTCCTTTTCAGCCACAAGGTCTGCCATCTTCCTCCACCCTAGCTTCCTCACCCAATGCTCAGAAGAAGCTTAGCCGGCCATAGGAAATGCTTCCAAACTCAGTGTAATGATCAAGATATTTATAGCTAAAGGGATAACATGTAAAAATGATCCTCTAGGCTCCCTTAAGAACTCAAACTCAAGCAACCTCCAGACAAGAATATGTAGAAATAACATATTCCAGGGTATAACTAGTCAACACTCTTCTCCACCAATGATCAACAACACGTGTCCAAGTTAGATCAGCATCCTGCAAGCCTCTGATACTCATCTTGGGTCCACATGTGAGATCTATAGTACCAGCTTGATCTAGATGCATACACTGAAATCCATTCATACAACTCCACTGGAAAGCAACAAAAGAAGGTCTCATATAGCTCATGATACAGTGTTCTTCTACCCATTTATGTGCATCAAACTCAGGTCCAGTACTAAATCTCTGAGAAAACTCATCCTCTGTGCTCTTAAACCATGCTTTGACACTGTCCAAGGTCAAGTGCTCTGTCATCATGCATCATTCTCACAACAGCTTTGAAAAGAGGTCCCGACAATGGAACCAAGATGTAGTCATTTTATCTACCCTCAATACTACTTTCTAACCCCAAGTGCGTTCAGCCTATCACCCAGCGGGTGTTGGGCTCACCCGAGGCATGCACGGGCACCGAGCCCCTCCTTTATGTGAGCATTGTGAGAAGGTTTTTCCATTAATGGAGGATGATTTGTAGAATGAGAAGTACATTTACTTAGTTAAAAGAAAAGTGGAAGGGACAACTTACAGATCCACACATTAATGCATTACAGAAACTTAATAACAATGTAATAAGCATAATAAACCAGATCTGAGCCATGATAGTCATATAACATGAGGGTTTACACCCTTAAGCATGATATACATAAAAACCCATGAATAGTTCTGGTAGCCACATTACAATCAAAAGAGGTCATCTTAGACCATACATATAAATGATAGGGATGATAAGACTCAACTCCTACAGATCTTCCCTTGTATGAGATCCTAGCTATACCCTTCCATTTTAACCCATATTACAGATCTTAGTGCCATATATAGGCTCATGACATCCCATTCACAACCCTTAGCACTAAGTGACTCAACTCTAAACCCTAGCATTAGATCCTAGCTATACCCTCCCATTTTACCCTTGTTCAACATCTTACCTCTATGCATTCTCAACCCTTAGCACTAAGTTCTCTAAACCCTAGCATTATGCAGCACTTTGTTACTCTCATCTCTCTCTCTATGCATTTCTTCTTTGTCTATTCTGTCCTTTCTCTTTCCTCTTCTGAGCATCTCTTTTTATAGGATCAACACCCACCGCCATGCCTTCTCTCCTGAATAGATCATGTGCCAAGTGTCGATGTGGTCCTCCAATGGTGAATGCTTATCCCTTTGCAAACCCTCCACTCTCTGTAATGATGTCTTCTGGGAATATTCCCTGCATGGAATATCCTTTTCTTGACCTCCAAGGTTCCAGGCTGGCACCTTATCCACTCATCATGCCTAGTCGGGTCCTCACGTTTTTCCTCAAGTGTCTTCAGAATGCCAAATATGGCTAAGTCCTTTGAACCTATGTTCTTCCTTCCGTGTGTGCCCTGGTTTCACCTAAACCCTTCTTAAACCTCTTTAAAAATTAACCATGCCTAACAATGTGAAAGGATTGGAATTCAACTCAATAGTTGGACTAGTAGCTCTTAGTTCCTTTTGTATTTTCTCCTTCATTTCCTTTAGGATTAGGGTTAGGGTTTCTCTTTCCTCTTTTATTAACAATAACAATGCCCACGGTTGTGGTGTAATAAGCATCAAAAAGGCAAGTTCTTTTTAATCTAAACTTGTTATTTGAACACATCTCCCTCAAGGGATTTTAACCATATTCTTATATGAAGATGTTTTCTCGCATCCATTTGAACACAAATTTTGGCATAAGCAATATGCCTCTAACTCTAGTTTTGAGAAGAAATACAAAAGAGCTCTCTCGAGGAACTTCTAATCCTAGACATAATAGCTTCAACCCACAATTGTGTAGGAAAATTAAAAAGTCTTACTCAAACTAGGGCTATCATTGGATCTTCATGTGAAAAGTCGAAGTTGGGGTTCTATGGATTGATGAACAACCTTGATTTGCTAATTTAGAAGCAAGGCCCATATTCAAGCATGATAGCTATGTCCTCTTCCACTTAAAAAACAACAATAAAGAAGCCTTGTATGCCAATACAAATATTTACATGCCCTTTCACCTTTAAATAATTAGTTATTGAATCTCTAACTCCTTTTTATGAGGTCCTCGCGCTACAAACGTACAGATCAAACCCATTTTTATCGAGACAACCTTTTCTTATTCAATTTTATTATGTTGAAAGGTGATAATAGACTCTTCCTCATCCCCCTGGATGAATCATAATTTCAGCAAAAGACTTTCATGTATATACTTTACTTATCAATTTTAAATATTAATCAAACATTATTATATGTGTTGTATTATATTTAACATGAATAATATTATTTAATTAAATAAAATCTATTTATTCTGATTGAATCAAAAACAAGATTAAACACACATAATTCTTAAACTTAACTGTCAAAAATTAAAAGGTTCCACTAAAGTCACATATCCCTTTATTTGGATTATAGTAACATATCCTTTCGAAGCCAAACTTCCAACCATGCGACAATGGGAAAGAGAATTCTGTAAAGTCTTCGGAGTGTACAGTTTCAATCAACTAAATCTTTCCTATGAATACCGTGTAATTTGCCAAAAGAAATTATATTCCTTTGATTGCAAGGGAATTTGTCTTTTAAAATTTCAATGTCTTTGTCTACAGAGATGTGTGGATATCAATTTCTTTTTAATATTAGTTTTCATACCATTTCAATTATGGAATCCTCTAACCAGATGCTGTTTTTTCTTTTTTTTCTTTTTTCAATTATTATATGGCAGATAAAGACGAATGATTGGATGGGTTTTTTTCTTATTGCAAATCTAACTGTTACAGAGTTTTCTTGGATTAACCTCCCACCTTTGGCTTTGGCTTTGGCTTTTTCCATTACCCTCTTTCTTTATAACCCAAATACAATTGTAATCCTAGGGCAATTATCTCTCCTTGTTAGAACACATTTTAGAATTTGTTTTTTCATAATTCAAATGCAATTGTAACTATAAGGCCATTCTCTCTTTTAGCAGAGTACAATTCAATTTTTTTTGGATTGAAAGTTAAATATTTAAGGTCTATGGATAAATTGTGTGTTTAAGATGACGGAATAACTTATTTTTTAAATTTTTCCGCCACATATCTTTTTCGTTTCAAAATATTTACATTCTACAAAAATCAATTCTTCATGAACAAAACAACTTCACCAATCTAGCTTCTAAACAGTTATCATAAAAATATATCATACAAATCAATATCACATATTGATGTGGAAATTAGAGAAGAAGTAATCATACATACCAGAAGAGGTGGTGGTGGTGGTGGGGAGTGACATCTGTATCAGAATGGCAACATCTATACCGCAATCATTTGAGGGCGAAAAGGGGTTGGGATTGACATGGACAGGAAGCCTGCGTTCAGGAAGCACAAGATTGTTTGGAAGATCAAACAGTGTTTTTGCATCTCAACACCAACAACAAGAGGATGACGAGGAGGCACTCAAATGGGCTGCTTTGGAGAAGCTTCCCACTTATGATCGCATTAGAACATCCATTTTCAAACAATCTGAGGGAGGTGATGAGATTCTTCACCAAATAGACGTCAGAAATATGGAGCTTGGGACTCGACAACAATTGCTTGACAGGCTGGTAAAGGCTGCAGACCAGGACAATGGACCATTTCTGCATAAACTTCGTGAAAGGCTTGATAGGTAAAGTCTAATTTCCCATTTAGTTCTGAATTAAAATCAGAAACACAGAGTAGACTCAGAACCGGATTCTGTGTTTCTTGCTGTAATCAGGGTGGGCATTAGTTTACCAGAGATTGAGGTCCGTTTCGAGAACCTCAATGTGGATGTTGATGCATACATTGGAAGCAGGGCGTTGCCTACACTCTTCAATTACACAGCTAATATGGTTGAGGTATTAACACATTTTGAAATATGAAATGAACTGATTCATATTCACGTTTTCCCTTTTTTATATAATGTTTCCTTTATTTTTTGTTTCTCTTTCTCTCAGAGTAATTTTGGAATCAATTCACTTGTACAAGAGCAACAAGAAAACCCATGACTATCCTACAGTATGTTAGCGGCATCATAAAACCTGGAAGGTAAACATAACAAATACCCATTTGTTCAAATAACTTGCAAGAAAAACTTACAGTTGATTGATCAATTGGAATTATCCAGAATGACACTTCTTCTGGGTCCTCCTGGTGCTGGAAAGACTACTTTGCTCTTAGCTCTCACAGGAAAACTGGACTCAACATTAAGAGTTAGTCAATCTGCCCAGTTCCCTCATTTGTCTTTCCTTAGTTGGCCATTCAACAAACATTGAATTGAATTTTGCATGATTTGATTCTGTATGTTGTGCATGATTTGAATCTGTATGTTGTTATTGTTTCAGGCAAGAGGATCAGTAACATATAATGGACATGGGATGGATGAATTTGTGGCACAGAGGACCTCTGCTTATATTAGTCAACACACGATCTCCACATTGGAGAAATGACTGTGAGAGAGACCCTCGACTTCTCTGCTCGCTGCCAAGGCGTGGGTTCAAGATATGGTAATTATTGCTATATTTCGCCATTTCAACCCAAAAAAATAATAATAATTGCATAACAGAGGAAGAGCAAAATGATTAAATATGTTGGTTGCAGAGGTGTTGAGTGAACTTTCTAGACGAGAAAGGGATCAGGGGATAAAACCAGATCCTGACATTGATGTGTTCATGAAGGTACCATACCATTCCATGCCACAAGTCATGACAATACAATACATTTACATAACTACCCAGCTTATGAAAAGTGATTGCTTGATTTTTCCTCTTTTTGGTTAGGCAGCAGCCATGGAGGGACAAAAAACAAGTATGGTCACAGACTACATTTTAAAGGTGGGGTGATTTAACATTGTAGTTATTGCAGCTACTTTAGGAAGTAGGATGTGGGATATGAATCCAGTTCTCATATTAATAAGAATTGGAAATGATTGTGACCAGATTTTGGGATTAGATATATGTGGGGATACCAATTCTTTGAGTCCATGGGATTTAAATGCCCTGACAGAAAAGGTGTTGCAGATTTCTTGCAAGAGGTAAACAATTTATCTTCTTTTTGTGATAATTATAACATTTTGCATGGATTTCTTGCAAGAGGTAGTGAAGTATTCAACTCTTAGAGAGATTATTTTCTCACTACTCTTAGAAGGAAAATGGATATTAAATATTTGCTAATCTCATAACATGATATTTAATCATTACATGTAAGCTGCTAGTTTCACTATGTGACCATAATCAGGTGAACAGGTGATTAGTCAAGATTATTTTGAATCACTACTCATAAAAAAGACATAACAATTGACATGAGCTGCTAGTAGGTAAGGTGCTACTCAATATCCATGGCCTTGAACAGGTGACTTCTCTTAAAGATCAAGAACAATACTGGGCGTACACCAGGCAGCCATACCGTTATGTTCCTGTCAAGGAGTTTGCCGATGCATTCCAATCTTTTCATGTTGCCGCCAAAATGAATGCCGAATTATCAATTCCATTTGATAAAAAGAAGTCTCATCCAGCTGCGCTCACCACGGACAAATTTGGTTTAAGCAAAAAAGAGATTTTCAAAGCATGTTTTGATAGAGAAATTTTGCTCATGAAGAGGAGTTCTTTCATCTATATCTTCAAATCCTTTCAGGTTCTATATTCTTTAGTGATTATTATTAAAGCTATGGAGATTTGTGTCTAAATTTAGAGCTGAAATCTTTATTGAATGGAACCTGTTTTTGACAGATAACTCTAATGGCTTTGATCACTATGAGTGTGTTCTTTCGAACTAATATGCATTAGAAATCTCAATGATTGTATACTTTGGAGCTCTCTTCTTCGGGTTGGTTACAGTGATGTTCAATGGGATATGCAGAACTGGCAATGACACTGGATAAACTTCCGGTATTTTACAAGCAGAGAGATTTCAAGTTTTACCCTGCCTGGGCCTTCTCTCTTCCCACTTGGGTTATGAGGATTCCTCTTTCCCTTATGGAATCTTTATTGTGGATCATTCTGACATACTTTACTATTGGTTTTGCCCCAAGTCCACAGAGGTAGGAACAGGACCGCTTCTTGAAGCTCTATATAAAATTGTCCTGCTGTTACTATTGTAGTTGAAAATCTAAATCCGAGTATTCTCTTCTCTTCTATGTGCAGGTTTTTTCAACAGTTGTTGCTTTACATTGCAGTTTCTCAGGCAGCATTAGGGATGTTTCGATTCATAGCAGCTCTAGGACGGATCGAATAGTCGCAAACACTTTGGCTCATTTGCCATCTTGGTCATTTTTGTTCTCGGAGGATTCATCATCAACAGAAGTACATACTTATCTTAAAAGCATCAAGACAATTTATCATCTGACTAGCGCTTGGTGAATAAAAATAAGAGTTATTAATGAATGTTTTGGTAACTGTAACAGAGGATATTAAAAGCTGGTGGATATGGGGTTATTGGATATCTCCTCTTATGTACGCTCAAAATGGTATTGCAGCAAATGAGTTCTTGGCAAGTAGATGGAAAAGGTTTGTAGTTTCAAATTTTTATTTCTTTCACCTGCTTCTTCTGATCAAATACAAATTGGTCTTACCAAAATGATCTCTTCATGTTTACAGGATAACATCGGCGTCCAATTATTGCACTCTCGTGGATTGTTTTCTAACAACTGGTGGTATTGGCTCTCCATTGCAGCACTTGTCGGGTACAATGTTCTCTTTAATGTTCTATACACATTGGCATTACGGTATCTTGATCGTAAGTACCTCCAACTTGATCTATACTTGGTTTTCATTTGCATCATTAATTCTTTACCTGATAATAACGTGCTTTGGCAATTTCATCAGCGATTGGAAAGCCTCAGGCTTTAATTTCTAAAGAGGACTTGGAACATAAGAAAGAATCCACAATTGGCACCCGAGGTAATTGGCTATGACATTTCAGGAAAGTATTACCATCCACTTTCATGGATTCTCAAACTTACAAAAATAAAATTATATGTAAAAAATTGTAAAATTTTCTTTCTGCAGGGGTTATTACACAAGGAAGGAATAGTACTAATGTTTCAAACAATTCAGACTCTGGTAAAGGTGGAAAGAAAGGAATGGTTCTGCCCTTCCAACCTTTGGCCATGGCCTTCGACAATGTCAACTATTATGTTGACATGCCCGCTGTAAGATTGTTTGCTTTGCCATTTGAATATTTTATATTTTCATTGTATAATCTAGCTTGTCTTTGAATGGTGGTTAATAATTATTTTTCTGCAGGAAATGAAGCAACAAGGAGTAACAGAAGACAGACTCCAGCTATTGAGAGGGGTAAGCGGAACATTCAGGCCTGGTGTGCTGACATGCTTAATGGGGGTGAGTGGGGCTGGGAAGACAACCTTGATGGATGTTCTTGCAGGAAGGAAAACTGGTGGCTACATTGAAGGTTCCATTACCATATCTGGTTATCCAAAGAAACAAGAAACCTTTGCTCGCATTTCTGGTTACTGCGAACAAAATGATATCCATTCTCCTTACGTGACTGTATATGAGTCCCTCGTATACTCTGCTTGGCTTCGTCTTCCCAAGGAAGTTGATCAAAAAACAAGAGAGGTATATATTTCTATATTCAACCTGCAATTTTTTTGTAAGATTAGTTCAGCAGGTTGTAATGATAAAAAATTCGGACATTTACTGCTATACAGATGTTTGTGGATGAAGTCATGGAGCTTGTAGAGCTAACCAATTTGAAAGGTGCCCTTGTTGGTCTGCCTGGAGTCAATGGTTTATCCACAGAACAACGAAAGAGACTTACAATTGCAGTGGAACTGGTGGCAAATCCTTCAATTATTTTCATGGACGAGCCAACATCAGGACTGGATGCAAGAGCTGCTGCAATTGTTATGCGAACAGTTCGAATACAGTGGATACAGGGCGAACTGTTGTATGCACCATTCATCAACCTAGCATTGACATATTTGAATCCTTTGACGAGGTACGTATTAGTAATTTTGTATTAGTAATTTCAATGCACTTACAATTTATATCTGTATATGCTGAGATTGTGAATGGGAATGCAACTGCAGCTGGTGCTGATGAAACGTGGAGGGCAGATGATATACACACCAGGATACAACCCAGCCACGTGGATGCTTGAAGCAAGCTCTGTGGGTTCAGAAATGCGTTTGGGAATAGATTTTGCAGAAGTATATCGAAATTCATCCCTCTACAAGTAAGGACAATCTCCATCATGAAAAGTAAAGCCTTACAAGTTTTCAATTGAACTCAAAAAAACAGGGTATGTAAGGCAAACAAAACCCAATAATATTACATGCGAATCCATTTTATTTGTGCAGGCAAAACCAAGCTTTGATCAAGGAAATTAGCATACCGGCTCCAGGATCCCAAGATTTACATTTCGAGTCACAATTTTCACAACCGTTTTCTATCCAAACTGTAGCTTGTCTATGGAAACAGCAGTTGTCATACTGGAGAAATCCTCAATACAACGTTGTCAGATTTTTCTTCACTTTGATATGTGCTTTGCTTTTCGGTACCATCTTTTGGAAAATGGGTAGCAAGATGTAAGTTTCATGAATTCAAGCACTTACTTTCTATAACATGTCTGTGAGATGATTTTTTCCCCTAGAAATTGATGGGGAATTACCCATATGCAGAAAGAAGCAACAAGATGTTTTCAATGCGATGGGCTCCATGTTTGCCGCAATAGTTTTCATAGGAGTGAACAATGCGACTTCCATTCAGCCTGTGGTTGAAGTGGAAAGAACAGTTTTCTACAGAGAAAAGGCAGCCGGGATGTACTCGCCTCTTCCTTATGCCCTTGCTCAAGTAAGAGTTTTTCTGATCAAACACACTGTCTTTCGGCGATTGCACAAAATAATTTCATATAATCACAAATGGTGTGGTTAATGTTGCAGATATTGATCGAGTTGCCCTACGTATTTGTCCAGTCGGTGATGTATGGATTGATAGTGTATGCAATGATCGATTTCAACTGGGTCACAGCCAAATTCTTTTGGTTCTTCTTTTTCATGTTTTTCACATTCTTGTACCACACATATTATGGGATGATGACTGTAGCTCTCACTCCAAATGCGACCATGGCTGCAATTGTATCGTCTGGCTTCTATGGCATCTGGATGCTTTTCTCTGGCTTTCTAATCCCACGCCTGGTAAGTATTAAAATGCTTCATTCTTGTTTCTGTTTATCAAGTTTTTATAGACTAAAACTCTTGATTGGTGGTGATGTTGTTGATAACAATGGCAGAAAATCCCAATATGGTGGAGATGGTATTATTGGGCATGCCCCTACGCGTGGACTCTGTATGGGCTCATAACATCGCAATACGGAGACGTGACGGATTTAATGAGCGAAGCTGGAACAGAGGAACAAGTTCCTGTGGGGAAATTCTTAGAGAGCTACTTCGGATTTAAGCATGACTTTCTGGGAGAGGTGGCAATTGTTATTGTTGGTTTTGTACTGTTATTTGCCTTCGTCTTCGCCTGGTCTATCCGAAGTATTAATTTCCAGTCCAGATGAGAAATCATGTCATCCCGTCCGGATGAAAAGACATCTCATGCGAAAAGCCAAAATCAAATCGAAAGGATGTTTGTTTGTATTTGTTAATTCTAGGTACTCAATCCTTATCTTGAAATAGGGTTTAATTAGAGAGAAATTCTTTAGAAGTGTATTTATGTGGAGAGGCCTTTTATAATGGGAGACAAGGTTGTAATGAGTGTGTTGTTCAATTTTATTCTCAATATTAAATTTGACATTCATTTGATCACATGTGTCAATTCATTCATAAGTTTTTTTTTTGTGAGGCTTGGATTTAATCCAAGTTGTCTTTAGCTTAGATGTAGGTCTGAGAGGTATCCATTCCGCCAAAGTCATTCGGGACACGATCTCGACCTCATCTCTTTGTTTATACGGGTAACCTCTAGGAGTGGAACCCTAGTGGATGGCTAAGCAACACCTTTTACACCATCGTCTGCACTGTTGGACCACAATTCATTCGATAATTCATTCATAAGTTCGATATCTATGGGGGTTGTCACTTAAATAATTTTGTTTCTTTTTTCTTGGAGAAGTCAATAAAAACTAATAATATCTTAGTGTAGTAATGTTTGGGTCTTTTTTCCTTGAATGGATATTTTGAGACCATGACAATTGCGTACCTAAATGATTCCATTTGCCACAAATCAAGAGGAAATTGATAGAGAATTTAATGAAGTTTTTGATTAAAAAGGTATGTAAAAAATCAAACTTAAGGACCTTGAAATTTATATCTATTGATGTATTTCATATGGATACATTTATTATAATACATGTATTTTAATTGTTGCTTTTTTGGTATACTTATACTACACTTGTATAGTTAGATAGTTGCCTCGTGATTGATATCTCTCGGCGTATTTTAGATGGATGTATTTAAGATATGTATATTAGTGCTTATTATGTGAAGGAAAAAAAATAAGTGAGTTAAGATTTGGTGTTGGATTATTTGGTTAGTTTTGATTATAGGATTTAAATGTGGTGTGTGGTGTGTTTATTGTGTATGGTCTAGAGATATAGGGTGTTTGTGTTGTGTTATAATTTTATAGTTTTGGGTTAGATAAATTTTTAAAAATTAGGAACAACAATATTTTTGAATGTTAACATTTGTTATACTATCATCTTTTTTAATTTTTAACGTTTAAATAACATAAATATAAAAAATATTTTTTCTATTGTTTGTGTAATTTTGAATTATATGTATTATATTAAATTATTTTAAATTGAAAAAAAAACCATAATTATAATGTGGTGTTTATTAATTATTTTTCTATATAATCAACAACACCCAATGTGCTTTTGAACATTTGATAAGCACTCTTATTATTCTTATATTTTTCAAAGTAACATTATAATATTATGTTAGAAGACTATATTTTGTTATTTTAAAGATAAATTTATTGTAATGTGCGTAGGGGTGGTAGGTATAGAAAGTGGTTTTACATATACAAATTGTTAATTAACAACATTTAGATCGTAATTATGTTTACTTAGGATATATTAATTATATATCAAATAAAAGGATTTAATTTAGAATATAGGAAAATATAAAATATGTAAAAAATCAAAGTTTTATATGATAATACTTGATATTGTGTTAATCTAGATAATTATCTAGTCTCGATAATGCATACTACTATTCATATGGTTCCTAAGTAAGAAGAGTACTGATTAACCCATGTCTTTGCCATCTTTCATTTACTTTCTGTTGTTACTTTTGGTCTTGCACCTTTATTGGCCCAGTTTTTCTTTTCATACTTCAGTTTCACCTTTTCTAGACTGGAGCACCCAACCAACGATGCCAACAGGTGCCCTCATCCCCTCTGGGCATGCCCTGTCCTCTTTACACTTTACTCTCACTTTTTGGGTCCTTTCTAGCCATTTGAGCATCTTATCTTTTTGGTAGTTGGCCTTTTTGGGGTTAATTACAAAATTCAAGTGAAGGAATCATATAAATATAAAGTTATGTGATCATAATAAGGGACCAAAGCACTAAGCACTAGCTATCACCACCTAAGGTTGCATCCATCAAGGCATCTATAGCTCCATTTGCATCCATCTAGCTCCATCACAAGGGACAAAGGTTGGTTCATCTGCATCACACTTCATAGGAGGGGAGTCTATTGTTTCCATGCACACATTATTTACATTCTACATCTAGTTACTTTCTCGCTACTCACAAAGTGTGACTGGCACAAGAGCAACCTAGGGCACAATTCTGCATACACACACACACACACTAGAACTACATTGGGTCTGAGATGTAGTGCAACACTCAGTGATAAGTCCATCAATTTGGAATTGAGGATAGTCTGACCCCTTCATATGCATCTTTCTTTTTTAGGGTTTTGATGCTTTGTTTGGGGTTTTGCAGGTGATTCTTTCATTGCAGGTTTACATGTGACATCAGTGATTTAAGTGTGACATACACGTGAAAATAGTGAAGGCTTCACACCATCTGACGACTATGTGAAATTGGCTTCTGAACTTCCCACACAGACCAGGGTGCCCAAATTGCAGACCAGGTGCCTTAGGCGCACCCCAATCCCTTTTTCAGGTGCCCTAGTCCAGCCAAATCACTCAGATCTACATTTTCTCAGGCTCCTGTGTGACAGTCTCCCATTCCTGTTCAGTCCAATCTTCACTGTGACACAGTCCCATGACATCTTTGAATAAGCTAAGGCTCTTCTAACCCTCTTTGCACATTAGGGTTTCATACATTTTATTGCTTAGTTTTCTTGGGTTATTTCCTTTATTTATTTATTCATTTATTTACTACAAACTTGCATTAGATTAGGCTATTATATTACATTTTAGCATAATCATTTTGGTGAACCCCACTCGTGATCGGTCTTTTGGATCCTTCTTTGGCATATCATCTTCTTTATCATGGATCCTAAAATTCCTCAAATTTATTTGTCTGATTTACTTCAAATGCATCCTAATTGCCAAGTTGTTCTTAAAAAGGCCCTAGACACCATGTATCTTCCCCGAGATATGCCTCACATCAAGTAAGTGTTATTTTTGATCGTTTATTTGATGACCCTAGTCTTCGTGATCCTCCATCTAATCAACCCATGTTGGAGTCAATTCAAGCTTTGCATTCTTTATTTCAAGAAAATTTAAGGCTATGGAATCCACGATTACATCTCTCAAATCTGAAATCCAACATCTTAAGGATGCTTCTCAGGCTCATGTTTGTTCTCCTTCTACATCTCATCTTCATTCTATGTCTACTACATGTGCTCATATCAGTGAGCCTCAAGTCATACCATTACCAGAGCCTCTCACCTTTGATCACAATACTAAGCAACATGACATTCTTACTGATCTCCTTAGTCATCAATTGATCACTTTACCACCTACTCATTACTATCCTCCTTATCGGCTAGAAAAATATCAAGGTCGTCCATATTGCAATTATCATCGAATCAATGGACATAATGACAATGATTTTATGCTTTACAATGAAGAATCAAACATCTTGAGCATCAGGGATTTATCTCATTCACTACACAACATTCTGTTACATGCCCATCTACAAATGCTACATCTCAATGGGTTCCTAAATCTGATTCGTCTATGTCTAATGAGCATCACGCCATCACTTCTAGTGGTCATTCTATGGAAATTCAAGCACCTGCCTAAGCAACCACCTCTCAAAATCAATATAGCACCTCCTCCTCTCAAGACATCTACAGCATTACCAAGTTAAAATTATCTCTCAAAATCAATCAACCTTCTTCTCTTATCAAGTCTTCTGCAGTGTCATCAATACCACCAAAGCTACCACCATTCAAGATTCCTCCACATCCTACTCCACTTTCATTTCCAATTCATTTTTTCAAAGAAACTACTCCTTCTACCTAATGGTCAAGACACATTTCAAATTTACCACCATTGCATGGTCCTAATGTTGATTTTTCCACACATGCTTCCACCACTTCATACAAACTTGGTCTTTGGTAGGTGACTCTTGTCACCTTACACTCTGATGTTCTTATGGTTCTTACATGACTATTGAGGGATATCTTACAATAAGAACCTCATTTCATCTTCACATTACATACTTCATGGACATCTATATATTACAACATCACTCATACATATACATATACAAATATATCTATCATTACCCACATCACTTAATCAACAATCAATCATATCATACCATCACCTATTTTCACTACACACATCACTCACTTGGTGGGCATCGTACTTACTTAAACACATCTTTTTATCTCATCCTTTCACATCATCATAGCATCAATCATCATTACCCAATGACACACTCTTGTGCTTCGGTTCACACTTGACTATTGAGGGAATATTATACACATGAACCTCACACACTACACATCAACACTACACATCACACATCTTCAATCCTACATTTTACATCCTTACATTTTATCTTACATCCTACATCATGTCATACATCTTCTACACCTATATCATCTATACATCTTTCATTACATCATATACATTACACATTACACTACACCTACTACACATCTCACATTTTACACATCTACTTTTACACTTTGCACTCACTACCCGATGACGCACTCTAGTCTCACGGTCCATACTGGACTATTGAGGGTATACATCACAAATGGACCACATCACTTTCACACATTCAACCATTCAATCCTTTTCTCATGCGACATTCCTAGGTTAGTGATATACGTCGTAGGATACATCATCACTTCCTCTAACATCATTTAGTGATATACGCTTTAGGCTAATCATCATATGTTACATCCTTTAGTAACATATAGTCTTTAGGCTAAATCATCACTTCTCCTGTTATCTTGTTGTGATATATGCTTTAGGCTAAATCATCACACATTCTTCACACCTCATCTCTATGTTCACATCATCACTACACATTCATCACATCACGCTACACACAACACATAGTTTGACCATTTCCCGATGACGCACTCTCATTTATGGTTCATTCTTGACTGTTGAGGGGGCATAAAAAAATGAACCTCACTGCATACAATTCCATTCACTCAGGGGGCACATGGCTCCTATCATTCACTTTGCATTCCATTCCATCCATCCACAACATATTGCATATCTTGGTTGCATTTACTCTTTCTTGCATTTACTTGTACATGTTCACTTTATTACACATGCTAGATAGATATCTTGTATGTCATTATCTTTATCATACACACATGTGTGTTCACTTTCTTTCTAGTTGTGATCACAGGCTCTATAGATCCATTACATGCAACATGGATGCTTGGTGCAAGTACCTAGTACCAATCCCACAGTGGCTCCTGGGGGCATCCACTTTCGTACACTACAGGTGTTATTGTTTCATTTTGTTTCATAACACACTACTTTATTATTATACATGCTTTTGACATACTTTTTATCTTTCTAACATGCTAATGGGTGCTTCATGTGCAACATTTGTTTTGCATAGGATTACTTGCCACCATGGTTGTTTGTTACATTGTTTGTACTTGTTTGTCATTGTATGCCTTTGTTTGCGGGATTTTCCCTTTGTCTTGTGTGCACACTTGTTTTTTTTGCAGCCATTATGGCCTTGATTGTCTTGTGACATCATGAGTGGTGTCCCATGTTTGTAACCCATTTTTGTGGTCTACATTGTCTTCTTGGGTGTTTTTGCATAGCTTACACATTGTCTGTCTAGCTTACACTTTCGTCTTATACATGCATGTTTTGTATTTGTTGTACTAACACTTGTCTCCCAGCCACTTGTTTGCATGTGCCTTGGTTTTCTACCAAGCACATCCCTTCCCCCTGCAGGGCACAATTTCAGTGGTTGGTGGTCCTCTTTTGGGCCGCATCCTCCTACAACGACGTTGCATGCCCCCAAAGAGGGGGGCATCATTTGGGTGAATCAGTCACCCCATACAGAGTATACACAACACATATTTACAATATAGTTTTCATAGTTTAGGGCTCAAATCAGACTTGGGTCCATACACATGATGCCTTACCTGGTACCTTAAGACAGGGGTCATATCACAACAACAGGGTTACACAGTCTACAAAACTCTACACAGTTTTTACAGGGAATATTTGTCCTTAGCACATGTGTTGGTACACATCATCTGCAGTGGTGTTTTATTCTGGGGAGCAGTTAAAGGTTAGAGGATAACACCAGACCTTCCTCTCTACACTACTTCCATTGGTGGCATCAGATCACCCAAAAAACTAGATAGTACAGAGATCTCTACAGTTTTGGGAAGTGGTTACAGGTTGGAGGATAAATCAGACTTTCCTCCCTACACTTCTTTGGCCAGTGGCGTGAGATCGCCCAAAAAACTCACACTTCATCGACATGATCCTTTCTACACCCTTTTTCTCATCATGGATCAGGTGCACATGTTCCTTTTTCATTTTCATACTTTCATTACACACTTTTTTACATACATACATGCATCTTTACACACATTTTTATACATATACATGTGTATTTGACTACTTGATCATCTTCTCTTTTGCAGGTCCGTCTGTATGGGAAGAAAGTAGTCAACAAAAAACAACAACACACACATCGATACTAACATGTAGGTACATCACACACATTGGCATTCACACATGTGCTTTTTCCCTAGGTTCACTCTCATCACCTTTTTACACTTTTTGCATCTTTAGTCTCCATGCTCCATCTTTTTATCACTCCACGCTTTGTCTAGTCCCTCGGCATGCTTTCTACATCAATCTACATGGATATCAGGTACACATCTCTATCTACTTTATGTTACCGAGCATTCTTCTCACCAACATAAAGTGGGGGCAAATGTAGACACAAAATCACACACTTTGAGTCATTATCTAGTCTCGATCACATACTACTATTCATATGGTTCCTAAGTAAGAAAAGTACTGATTAACCCATGTCTTTGGCCATCTTTCATTGCTTTCTATTGCTACTTTCAGTCTTGCACCTTTATTGGCCCATTCTTGTCTTTTCATACTTCAGTTTTACCTTTTCTGGACTGGAGCGCCCAGCCAGGACACCAGTGCAGGCGCCCTCATCCCCTCTGGGTGCCCTTGTCCTCTTTACACTTTACTCTCACTTTTTGGGTCCTTTCTAGCCATTTGAGCATCTTATCTTTTTGGTAGTCGACCATTTTTGGGGTTAATTACAAAATTCAAGTGAAGGAATCATATAAATATAAAGTTATGTGATCATAATAAGGGACCAAACACTAAGCATCTACTATCACCACCTAAGGTTGCATCCATCAAGGCATCTATAGCTCCATTTGCATCCATCTAGCTCCATCACAAGGCACAAAGATTGGTTCATCTGCATCACACTTCATAGGAGGGGAGTCTATTGTTTCCATGCACACATTATTTACATTCTACATCTAGTTACTTTCTCACTACTCACAAAGTGTGACTGGCACAAGAGCAACCTAGGGCACAATTCCACACACACACCTAGAACTACATTGGGTCTGAGATGTAGTGTAACACTCAGTGATAAGTCCATCAATTTTGGCGAGCTGAGGACAATTCTAACCCCTTCATATGCATCTTTCTTTTTTAGGGTTTTGATGCTTTGTTTGGGGTTTTGCAGGTGATTCCTTTCATTGCAGGTTTACAGATGACATTGGTGAGTTCTAAGTGTGACATACACCGTGACAAGAAGCGAAGGCTTTGCATCATCTAATGACAACTCTATGAAATTGGCTTCCAGACTTCCCGCATAGACCAGGGCACCAGATTTCAGACTAGGGCACCCCAGGTGCCCCAATCCCTTTTCCAGGTGCCCCAGTCTAGCCAAATCACTTGGATTTACATTTTCTCAAGCTCTTGTGCGACGGTCTCCCATTCATGTTTCAGCCAATCTCCACTATGACACAGTCCCACAACATCTTTGAATCAGCTAAGGCTCTTCTAACCCTCTTTGCACATTAGGGTTTCATATTTTTATTGCTTAGTTTGCTTGGGTTATTTCCTTCATTTATTTATTCATTATTTACTACAAACTTGCATTAGATTAGGCTATTATATTACATTTTAGCATAATAATGTTGTGTATGTAAGTGTCACAATTCATATCTTTCAATGCATATAACACCAACTAACTTACAGACTGGAACATATCTCTAAATTTTCACTAAAAATTATGAGCTCTTATAACTACAATAATTGATGCAGGAATATCCAAGGTTGAGGGAAATCTTGCACAAATTTTGGCTAAGTATGGGTGTGCGTGGAAGTTGGATAGCATGTGAGAAGGAAATGGAAGCATAATTGAACAAGGGGAAGTTTGCATAGAAATGTGTGAGTACTTTACGCAATGAAAATCAACAAAGGCACAGTGTATGTGGAGTGTACAATAGTTTGCGGAAGCATAAGCTAGAGTAGGGGTGGAGCAATAATGTGCAACTATGTGCATAAGTTTTTTAGAGTGCAACAAAGGAGTTTGACCAGCTTAGAAGAATAGAGGCGTGTGGAAATTGTGGGAAGATTTATGTTTAATGTAGAAGAGTGCGCAAATACTACAGGAAGAGCATAGGATTTGTGTGATAACATAGGTTACAAAGGGCATGTAGATGTGTTGAAGAAGGCCCATAAGGTTTAAGGTCATTGCACGAAAGATTGTGAAGGTGAAGCTTGAAACATAGAGCGCGTAAAAATACTATGGTGGCAAAGGATAATAAAGCTAAAAGTGTGTGACAAAATTGGTGGTTTACAAAAAAATGTCAGAGCTTTCTAATCAAGATAGTTGACAGCGATTGAACAGTCATAGGCACCCAATAACCGAGTCGACGTGGTGCAATAAGGACAACCAAGTGGTGGAAAGGTGGTTGAGAGAATTCATGAGCCCGGATAGTGTATTGGATTTGTAAATAATAAAAAACTAACAAAATAAAATGCAATTGCAAACCTCCTTGTATCTCTTCATTGTAAACCTCAAACAAGGTTGTGGGAAGCTTAGCTTGTGTAACCTTGTGAAATGAAGATTGTGGGTGCTCTTGAAAATGACCTCCAAATGATGGATGTGACCATTGCTATACGAGAATTTTTAGATTGGACCTTTATAGAGCTTCCAATATGTAGATATTAGGAGTGAAAAATTACATAGAGTAAGTGTACTGGAAATCCAAGAGAGTCAAGAGGATTTTTAAAGGGATAAACATGCTCTTTTTATAAAGGCTAAGTAGTGGTCTGAGAGAGTTGGTTGAAAAGTGGTTGAATACACATGCTAAAAATAACATTTGAGGGAAGTTAAATGATTCCAGGAAGATAAATGCCATTGAGGGGCAGTAAATAGATTTAATTGGCAGAAGTTGCATCTGGAAAGGTGGTTGTGCGTGTAATTTAATTTCCCCACCTTTCTAGGATTCTAGAGTTGAGTTGACTAGACTAGTACTAGTGAAGTGGAGTCCAAGTGGCAATTGACTAGGAAAATAGGTGTACTTTCCTAATTAGATAACTAATTTAACTAGCTATAATGTGCAAACTAACTAATTAATCATTTATTTAATAAATGATAATTAAGCTAGCTAAAGGTGTACTAAATATTAATTTAATTAATCCAAATGGGTGTAATGTGCATGATTAATCAATTTAATTGATCAATCATAAGAGGATGAACAACATGATGTACTGGGATAATACTGGGAACAAGTGAGTGATTTTGGGGTGTCTACATTTTCCCCTCTTTAAAGTGTTATTATGAAGTAATAACATTTTAAAGATAGTAGACATATGCAGATCAGAAAGACAGTGAAGCATTTGGATGCCCCAACAAGAAGGATGGTAAGGGAATGCCCCCTCAAGTGGGTGGGTGATGTACAACAAAGTGGTGGACAACCACTTGATAGGAAGAAGACAAGGGATTTTGAACAAGGATGGGAAGGACTGTGCTCATAGCATGAGATGTTATTTGGAGAATAAATTTAGATCAACCTTATTTTTTTGTTGCACAATAGAGTTGTCACCATGATTATGAAATAATCAAGATGGGTAACCCAAATGCGCGTAAACAAACACACACATACAAAGAAAAAAGATAAAAAGGAAAATAAAACCAATATACAAAGTAGGTGCAGGCATCAGGTTATAAATGAACCAAGATGTAATCACACTACTTGCAAGTGGTCCAAAAATTAAACATCAACAATGCAACACAAATTCAAAAAAGAAGACAATCAACTATGCCCCTAATGTGTGCCACAATGATGATTAACAGATGCAAATGCCCCCAAACGCTTAAACTTATGAAAGGCTTGGGAATAAGATCAGACTGGAAGAGCAAAGTATACTTAGATACTCCTCATGACACTCTTGTTGGATCCATTTGTGCAAATGATCTAAGAGAAATTTCCCTAGTGAAGTTATATCGCGAAGGAAAAATAATTTTGTGACTTGCCCCAAACAGAGTTAGTAATCATGTAAAGGGAAGAAAGTGAATGATAGTCGTAAGATTGGAACGATCACTAGGGTAGTAGATAAAGGTATGAATTTATCAAGATTGTGTTGAAATGTTGAAAGATTCACTTCAAGGTTTTCCAATTGTAGGATTTTTGTGATAAGTGAATGTTTGTTTTTTATGAAATTTTTTATTTTTTGAATTTTTTGAAATATATGATTTTTTTTTGGATTTTTGCGAGTTTTTAAAAATTTTGAAATACAAATGCAAAGAAATGTAAACAAACCTGAATACATAGACAAAAAGGAAAACATGTACCATGGCTTATTTAATAAACCAGGAAGAAAACACAACACATGTGCAAGCGACAAAAAGACACGAAACAAGCATTGCAAACAAACCCAATATGAACAGGAAGGAACCACACCAAAGTTATATGTGAACTAAGATGCGAAGAATTTTCCTACAATTGGTCTACAACAAAGGTAAACAAAGTACAACAAAATAACAAACTAGAAAGAAGCAAAAACATCATCACAATGTTGAAAAACCACAATAGTACAACACAATTTACAAAAATGACATCTAATGACACTTTGAATGTGTTCCAGATTGAAGAACTAGACATAGATATGAATGCCCCCAAGTGATAGCTTAGAACATGAGAGGATTGGATCAGGTTGAAGAGTGAAGTGATACTTAGATACTCCAAAAGATACTCTTGTTGGATCCCATTGAAGTTTGATCTGTATTGGATTAAAATGTGAAATCCAAATGTGCCCCAAGAAAAGTTATATTGCGAAAGGGTAAATTATTTGCCTCGAGCATAGATATACACCACATGGGAATTATAAAGATGATCTGGAATGATCATGAAGAGCCGCGTCAAATGGTGAAATTTTGAACTGTGTTATCAGTTGCTGAAAGTTGGTCAAACATTATTTGAATGTTTTGTTTTTGATAGTTTTATACTGTTTTTGTATTTTAGAACAATTTTGTATTGTTTTTGCATATTTTGAACAATTTAATATTGTTTTTGAGAAACATAATTTTGTTTGAAACATATTTGAATGTTTTTAACTGTTTTTGGTATTTTTAAAACTTGGTAAAGGGGTGCACTACTTGAAAGCATGTGCAAATAATTAGAAGCATTCCATTCCATTGGCAAAAATGTAGATGATAAAATGATAGGAGTGTTTCACTCCGCTCGTGACTCCACACAACTAGGAAGATGTGAGGGCTCATCACTGAGAGCCAAGAAGGATGTGATAATAAGGTGAATAGTGATATGAAAGTGAAGATGATGGATGTGAATACACAAGGTGTAACAATGATCCATATGAGAAAAATGTAACTCATCTCTAGTCAAGATTATCTGACTGATTCTAAGATGATTCCACTTTATAGGTTTTGACTAGACTTAGATCCATTTGATGGCCTATTGATTGACAAGATCCAGTTGAAGGAATTGTTGTCTCTCTTAACATAAGAAACTTCTTGGGATGTTTTTGATTAAGCACTTTTTGATTAAGATTTCTAAAGGATTTATTTGTTAATTATTTTTGTTTGTTTTTAAAAGGGACCCCCTACATGTTGCCCCATGCACCAGTAAGAGGCAAGGGCTCAACATCGAAGACAAAATGTAGGTGAGTAAGGATATCTTCCTATGTTCCCTAGTCTCATACTACTAGTGAGAAGTATGGGATTATCACCGAAGACTATGAAGGACGAAAGGTGTAATGATTTTATAGTTTTTTGTATTTTTAGATTGATTTTTGCCTTGTATGTTGATAGTGTGCTTGTTGGGAAGGAACATTCTACCCCAAGTCTCAGCCTCATGCGACTAGTAAGATGTAAGGGTTCAACACCATACTGAGATGGATGAGTAAAAAAGGTCCAGGTAAAGAAGTTTGAGATTTTTGTTAAAGAGAGAGCTTATTTGAAAGGAGGAGTTTCCATCAGTAAGCTTCAAGACAAAACCATAGGTAAAAATATCTGAAATGGTAGAAACCATAACAGGGATGAGACACACAATTCCCAATAGGAACAAGGTTAACATGTGTCGTGATAGGTGAAGAATGTGAAGATATGATAATGGTATGATTAAGATATCTTCCAATAGATGGAATGCTTAATATTATTTGTACTCATTTTTCCGCTTCTGATTTGCAAACAAGTGCTTTAAGGAATGGTTTAATACAGAGTTTTATTCTCTTTTTATGCTTTTTATTTTTTTGAATTTTGGTGAATGAGGATTTGAAATGGACTCATCAAGAAAGAGGTCCATGTTTATTAAATTTGAATGGTCCTGAAATATGAGACTTGGGTGGATGAGATCCAAGTCAAGAGAGGGAATCAAAAGATTCGATAAGTCCTGAAATACGAGACTTGGGTGGACAAGGTCCAAGTCAAAGGAGGAAATCTGAAGATTCAATAAGTCTTGATTTATGAGACTTGGGTGGACGAGGTCCAAGTCAAAGGAGATAAATCAAAAGATTTGATAAGGTCCTAAAGTACGAGACTTGGGTGGACTCCAAGTCAAATGAGAGAATCAAAAGATTCAATGAGTCCTAAGTATGAGAATTATGTGGATGGGTTCCAAGTCAAAAGAGAATCAAAATGATTTGATATGAGTCTTGAAGTACAAGACTTGGGTGGATGGGATCTAAGTCAAAGGATGTGTGATTAGATAAGTCTTCTATGAGATAAAAAATACCTATGTGATGTTAGAGGAGGATTATCGATGCATGGGAATATGTTGAGATTCATATTCATCCATGAGTGGAAGAGTGTGAGGAAAGAAGGATTGATCTCTAGATGTATATCCAAGGTTTTTTATAGTCAATAGAGAGAAAATATTCAATGTTTCTCCTTCTAGGTTAGAGAAGTTATTTGATTTGATGAAATATTTGTAATTAAAGTATGAAAAGGTTGTATAAGGATATTCCTTGGTATACGTACCTCATAGAGTGTATGCATGTAGATGTCTTGATAGGTAGGAATCATCATTGATGAGATGCCTGCAAGATTGATCATGTGAGGTATAATGGACATGGAAGGTTGCATTGTCGCAAGTGTCCAAGCTTGTTGTGGTTGTGTTTCGACAACAAGACTAGAGATGTTAGGCATAGGAGCCAGAAGTGGAAGAATAGAATCAAGCTCAACGGTGCTTGATGATGGACCCTATTTTGTAGTGTCTATACAGTTATATCAAGGGTTAAAGGGAGTCTTGAAGTAAGGTCAAGCTCTCATTTGGTGTTAGAAGGTTATTGTCTGAAATAGGTTCAATGTTTATTTGGATGAACAAAAGAAAATATGTAGAAGAAATAGATTGGTTTGGAGGGAGAGATACTTGACCTTTGTCATGATCTTGTTGAATTTTAGTATGTACAGAAGTGGGGACAACAGTCAACTCTTCGTTTGAAGTTGTGGAAGTTAATGTGTCATCAGTTGTAAGAGCTTCTTCATTGAGCTCTATGGAAATGGCTCATCGTCAATTAAGTCTTGAACATAATGATGAAGAGGTGTACAATGATCAGTAGAATGGCCTTCCATGTAGGTGGTATTCACAATATTCCGATGCATTATACCACGTAGGCTTGGGTTCCCCATTAGAAAAGGGTCTCGTAGTTGGATATTCAATCATGTTAGCCTTTACTAATTGTTGAAAGAAACTAGATATAATTTCTTCGTAGGGGGTTTAAATTGACGTTTAAATTTGTGCATGGAGTAGTGTCTATAATACAGGATATGATGGATTTATAATCAACGTTGTTCGAGGATTCACCATGTTCATGAGCTTTTCCCTTTGTACCATGGTTAGGAAATGGATTAGAAAACACCTTTAGATTATTGTTGGGTGTTTTGGTAGATGGTAGGTCTTTATGTCAATCCATTTTCAATGAGGTCTTAGATGTAGTTGTAAATTTATTTGCATATGTCTGTTTGATGACCATCAATGATGAAAATCACAATATGTGTTAGGTCTATACCAATCTGGCTTAGGTTCTCCTTCAGGGAAGGGTTACGTGATAGGGTAAGTGACCATATTGGCACTTTCATTTGTTGTAAGATGCTTGAAAGAGATTCCCCCAAAGACGTATATTGTCATCATTTGTAGTCACAAGGAGGAGGATTTTCTCTTCTTGGAATGGTGATGGATGGTTTAGAATTGTCTATTTTGATTGGTTGTTCTGTAAGTTGTGCACGTTGCGATTATCTGTGACACCATCATTGACAATGTTATGGTTATGATTGATATACCTAGATTTATCGTGAGAAGTACATTAGGGTTAATTGTGGTGATTGTTATGATTGTGCCCATTGTCTTTATAATGAGGCTTGATCAAGCCTTTTGGAAATGAGGGTTTTTTCAATTTGAGTTCCCTTTTCGATAACTTCCTCAAAACTGTTGAGGCAGTGCATCTGCATGTGAAAGGATAACTCATTGTTAAGGTTTGGGATGAAGATGCTAACCATCTATTTTTCAAGGATTGAACATGGGAATCGACTTGATTCCTCGCCATCATTGTAAAAATTGTGCAAAGCTTTCATTTTGTATTTTTTTGACATTGCACAAATCCATCATTGTGACTTCGGAGTCAAGGTTGAAAGAAAAATGTTTAACAAACTTCTCTGAGAGGTCCACAAAGGTAGTGATAGATCCCTTTGGAAGGTGTAAGAACCTGTCCAAAGCTTGTCCTCCTAAAATTTTAGGAAAGAGGCGCAAGAGAAAGATATCGTTATAAGCCACTTCTTGGCATGCCATGAAAAATTATTTGACATGCTCTCTAGGATCGGTTTTGCCCTTGTATTTTTCAAATTTGGGCGTCTCAAAAGAGCGTGGAAAGGGTATGCGTAAGATGTCCATGTCAAAAGGGTATGAACATAATTCATCAAAATTGAATTGTTTGCATTGTTTTTGCATACCTGAAATAATGTCTTTCATCATTTGCCACTCTTGAGAAAATGGTGAATTGGTTTGTGGGATAAATGATGAACTATCATTCTTATGATTGTTGTTCTCATTATCGGTCTCAGAATGAGTTTTGAAGGTGATCGTCACTTTTCTTCATGTGTTCAGTACCTTTGGTATCATTGTTAGTGACTGTAGAGGATAGGAGAGCCAATTGTTTTGCTCATTGCATTGATTTGATTGAGCAAGGCTTGGTTGGGATTAGGGGATGAAGCACTATTTTTTCCTTTATTATCAACATTTGTTTTACTTGGTCTTACATTCGTCATGTTTGTTTGACTCGAGTGGTGGACCCTTAGGGGATTTAGGTTGTCCTCATAATGTTTTCAAATCATCCTCATCAAATTCTGAGGGAAAATTTTCTCCCATGGCAAGGAGACAAAGTAAGAAATTGGTATTTGTTTTGTCGTAAAGTGGTGTCTATAGAAAGGTTTTCAATTTTGTCTTCGTCCTCTTCATATCTGAACTAAAGTGGAAAGGATTTCTTTCCTTCCATCTGAAAGGGACTATAATCACGATGTCGAGTTCCCACCATTTTTGAAAGAGGGGAGGAACAAGAAGAAACATGTGATAGAAAACTCAAACCTTAGAAAAGTGAATGCTAAGATGGAAGAGGGGAAAATATTAGAAATGCTTAGACCCTAGAAAAATGAGTGTTAAGAGGGAGGAGGCGGAAAGGGTTAGTTGATTTCCCAACTCTTAATAAAATGAAATTAAGAGAAAAGGGACTAAAATGGGTTAGATGTGCTCTACTCTTTAACAAAAATGGATGTTAAGGGAGAATATACGTAACAAGGTGAACACGATCGACTCTTAACAAAATGAGTGATAATAATGACAAAGATATGTGAAAAGGTTAACTCTAAAATAAGATGAGTGTCAAGAGGAACGAAAAGGTTGTGAAAGGTTAACTCTTAAGAATATGAGCATTAAGAGAAATGAAAAAGGGTGCGACTTCTCAACACTTTACAAAATGAATGGTTTTAAGGTGGAAGAGGGATTGAAATATTAGTTTAGAGAAATCTCAGCAAAATGAGTGCTAAAAAAGATGAAGAGGTTTGAAATGCTTTGGGACAATTTAAAAAATGAATGTAAAGAGGGAAGAGGTGAAAGAAGTTAGTTTTCTCAACTTGCGAACAAAATGAGTGTCACAAGAGGATACTCAGAGACACGATGAAAGATGTTCAATGCTTAACAAAATAGTGTTAAGAAGGAAGAGACTTAGAAAGACGGTGAGTTTTCTCAACTTTTAATAAGATGGATGTCAAAAGAGGAGACTTAGGAAGACGATGAAGGATGCCAACTCTTAACAAAATTGGGTCAAAAGAAGAGACACAAGAAATAAATGGGACCACAAAAAAGAAAGAAAGAAAGTGTGTTAAAAGAGGAGACATTGCATTTAAAAGGAAATGAAATGATCTAGGTCGTAGTTTGGGACAATAAAGAAATGGGAGCACAAGAAAGAGGAGACACGAGAAAGAAAGAAATGTCTTCTTGTGGAGGAGAAAGGATGCAAGGAGAAGCCTTGAGAAATCTAGGAACTTGAATTTTGGTTTGAAATGGTTTAAGTTGATAAGGAAACATCCCAATCCCACATGGTGGTAGATAAGGGACACCCCATTGATAAGGATCTTCAAATTTAGATTTTCTATCCTCTAATGCTTGTAATGATGGAACAAATTCAACAATTTGAGTAAATGGTCCATAAGGATCTATAAAAACACACCATTCCATCAAATCCATTAGTACCAAGAAGGAAAATTGAAGAAAACCGAGGAAAAGGAGGTTATGTATGCAAATCAACAGAACTGCCACTCTTTGTAGAGTGCGGTGGTTATAGAACCGCCACCCAAACAGAGTAGTGATCCTATAACTACAGCCCAACCAGGGCGGCGGTCCTGTGATCGCCGGTCTGCGCAAGGCAGTGGTCCTGACACTTTTGACGGGAAAAATAAAATCAAGGAACGAATAGTTCCAGAATTCAAAGAGATGGTTGTGTCTCTTCCCTTCCATGCCCTTTCACATCCTCCAGTGCATGGGAGGACATGGGAAGGCCTATAAATGCATGAAAGGAAGAGGAGAACAGGCATTCAAAAGATCCAAAGAGATCAAGAGAAAAGTGTGAGTTATGAGAGCTAGTGAATAGAGATTCTTTGGTGTTGGAGTGGAATTGTAGGAGCAAGGTGTAAGAAATAGAGAAAGCAAGTAACTAGAGGGGAATTTTACATTGTTCTTCTTCTTTACGCTTATTGTAATTTGTAATTTTTTAAAATTGGGCAATAAAAGTGGGAAGAAAGAACATTTTTCCATTCCTGACTGGTTTTCCTCCATTGGAGGTTTCTAGGATAAAATTTTTGGTGTTTGGAGTTTGAATTCATTTCACTTATCTGCAATTTCCTTTCTAACGCACTAGATAATCATTAACTAAGGCTCTAATCTTCATCAAATATGTCATTTTCTAAAGAGAAAGTAGAACAACAAATTATTGTGATTTTGTGAATTTCCAAAGTAGAAGTTTATAAATCATTTTAGTATCAGAGCTGATTATATATCTAGGACTGTGGTATTGATTCTTTCTTGTGATTTGTATGATAGTGAAAATGTCCAAAGGCAAATAATTTTTACCTTTTGAACCAGATATTTCTATGAAGAAGTGGAAACAAATAATTCAAGCTCAAATGGAGGAAGAGAACTTGGTTTGTAGAGTCGAGATGCTAAAAACCATGATGGATAGGCTGCATAGAAAACAACAAGAGATTTCAAATTTGCAAAATATGACTCTAGTTAAGCAAGATTCCATGGACTCGGTGGTTCGAGCACTGGCCAAAAAATTTTGTATCGAGAGGGAACCACAATGAAGAATATTTGGAAGGGCATGAACAAGAGGCTACAACTATAGGTGAGAAGGTAAAATCTGCTCATGCTCCTTTTAAATTCGAAATAAAAGCTTGAAATAAATAATTTTGAAGTACAAGTAGATGAAGAATTACTGGATAAATGGCTAAAATAGTTGGAAGTTTATTTTAGTGTGCATAATGTCACTGAGGCACAAAGGATCACCTTTGCACGTCTCAAAATGGAAGGTCATGCTCTGGTTTGGTGGGAAACCCATCTAGCCACTTGTGAAAAGAAGAAATGTCCTATTGTCCAGTAATTAGAATGGTTTTAAAGAGTTTCTTAGAGCTAATTTCTATCCTATCGGCCATAAGATTTACTAGATGATTAAGTGCCAGTATTTTAAGCAGGGCAGTGGTCAAAGCGTGCAGGACTATACTACGAAGTTTTAGAGACAAACCATATTGCTTAATATGGACTTAGGGGATGAGGACATCCTGACCAAATATTTGGGAGGACTTCCCACTCACCTTTGGAGGAAGGTAATCTCCATGAAGCCCAAGGATCTCAATGAAGCTTGCGTGCAAGCATACCATATTGATGATGAGAATAAGAAAATCCAAATGAAGACTGGTCAACAAATCATTAGCAAAAGGAGCAGGGATCAAAAAATTACAAAGGTAAATGGAAAGGTAAACAGGATGCCATTGCTTTGCATAATTGTAAAGATCCCAAAAACTTTTGTAAGAATTGTGATATAAATGGGCATACTGACGCCACATGTTGAAATTTGCATCTGGAATTGTACCCAAAACACCGAACCAAGGATTCCAAGAAATCCATGGCCACTGTGAAAATAGAAGAAGAGGTGGAGATTGAGGATGATTTGGATATAGATGAGAGCCTGGGATACACAGCCACTAACATGGGGGAGTAAGAAGAAGAAGAAGAAGAAGAAGAAGAAGAAGAGATGAGTAAGCTATTTCAAATTAGAATCTAAAACAAGAAGACTAAGGTAAATGCTTTAGTAGATTCTGGTTCTTAGTCAAATTTGATTTGAATGATACGGTTGTAAAAGAGCTTGGTCTAGAACCTTACGAGCATCCACGTTCATACCCATTGAGATAGGTAAAGAAGGGTGTAGAAATCCAAGTAATAAGAAAGTGTAAGTTCAAATTTGGGATAAATTCCCAATACATGTATGTATTAGAGGTTAATATCGTTCCACTTGATGTATTTGATGATGTCTTTGGAAGTCCTTACTTGTATGTTAGGGATGCTATATTCACAAGGAGGGAGAACCAATACAGATGGGTCAAGGACGGAGTCAGTTTCAACATCCGGGCACACCAAAGCAAATCAAATAAGGCTATGGTAAGTGCCAACCAAGCACAAAGACTTATTCAGTAAGATCATCAGTTTTGTTTACTTTCATTGGAAGAAAATTAAAATGGATTACAGAGCACAAATGTTTCTAACCAAAGGATGGAGAATTTGGATAACACTTGTCAGTTTTTACAGAAGAAGCCACCACAAGAGTTGCTCATTCAAGGAGCAATACAAACTTCCGCTATGCAGTCATTGTATCTACTTACGGATTCGTTGGACTTGACAGTAGGATAAAAAGAAGAGGAGGAGATACAAGGAGCAGTGGTGACTATAACAACAACGCACATGGAGAGGATCTGACAAATCCATCTCTAGAGACAAATTCGGCCACACTTCATGCGGATGCAGCATCGATAGCAAGTTGCAAGAGCTCGCACATACTGGGGTCATCTATGCATGATAAATAAAACATACAAAAGTTTCCTTCCAAAGAGGATTGTACTCGAGGAAACTTAGAGGAGGATGTAGCACTGTAGCAGAAAATAAGAGATCCATAGGAGTCTTGACAGGTTAGACTAGAAGAGAAGACGCTAAGGGAAACTCAGCGGTACTCGAAGGAGCAAGAGAGGGAGTTGATTCCTCTATCACTCCCCCACTAAGATTTTGTGGGACCAAAATCCTCCTAAGTATGGGAGGTATGATCCATAGGGATCCAGAAAAAAACAAACCATTCCATCAAATCCATCAGCACCAAGAAGGAAAAAGGAAGAAAAATGAGGAAAAGGAGGTTTTGTCTACAAATCAATAGAACTGTCACTCTGTGCAGAGTGACAGTTATAGAACCACCACAAAAATAAGGCATGTGATCCTGTAACCACTACCCAGCCAAGGCGGCGGTCTTGTGATCACCAGTCTATGCACAGGGCGGTGGTCCTGACACTTTCGACGGGAAAAAAAATCAAGGAACAAAAAGTTCCATAATTCTAATAGATGGTTGTGTCTCTTCCCTTCCATGCCCTTTCACATCCTCCAGTGCACGGGAGGACATGGGAAGGCCTATAAATTCATGAAAGGAAGAGGAGAACAAGCATTTAGAAGATCTAAAGAGATTAAGAGAAAAGTTTGAGTCATGAGAGCTAGTGAACAAAGATTCTTCAGTGCTAGAGTGGAATTGTAGGAACAAGGTGTAAGAAACATAGCAAACAAGTAACTATAGGGGAATTTTACATTGTTTTTCTTCTCTACGTTTATTTTAATATGTAATTGTTTAAAATTGGCCAATAAAAGTGGGAAGAAAATGTGTTTTTCCCTTCCCAATTGGTTTTCCTCCATTGGAGGTTTCTAGGATAATATTGTTAGTGTTTGGAGTTTGAATTCGTTTCACTTATCTACAATTTCCTTTCTAATGCACTAGATAATCAGTCACTAAGGCTCTAATCTTCATCAAATCTGTCATTTTCCAAAGAGAAAATAGAACAACAAATTATTGTGATTTTGTGAATTTCCAAAGTACAAGTTTACATATCAGTAAAAGATTCACTCGTTACCTCTAGCCTTTTTTTAGGACTAAAACAACCAGGTAGAGGACCTCCACATGGATAAGGCTGACTAAAACTAGGTTGTTTAGCTTATATAATCTAAAATTATTTCTTGAGCACTTGCATTCTCTCATCCATGTGTTGAAATTTCCATTCAATGTCATCTTCAAGTGTGAAAATGGCCTCTAAAATTTGCAAACCCTTCTTCTTGAACAACACCATGGTTACTTGAATATCCATATTGATCTATAGTCACATCTAATTCGTACGAATATGTATATTCATTCTAATTTTACTCCTAAAATTGAAATGGAGGTGTGTTTTCATAACCAAGAGATAGATTTGGGAAACATGGAGGTGGATTTGAATGGTATTGTTGTTGAAACTGAGGATTCCAGTGAGGAAACAAAGTCATGATTACACAACTTCATGGAAAAGAAGATTAAAATGATGGAAATGTGGTCTGATGAATGAGAAAATGGGTTTAAGGACAAATGGAGTTCTCCAGATGTGTTGAGAACTACCTCCAAAGGTTGAATACCATCAAGAACACATCAACCTTGATGATATTAAGTTATAAAGATATTCAAATTTGTCCCACCGGGTGTGCCAAAAATATTAGAGACAAAAAATAACACCCTTCAATTGATAATGGAAGATCAATACTTTTGCTAACATGGGATTGTCTTCAAAGTGTGGGACTTTTCTCCTTGAGAAAAACCTTCAGAGAAGGTTGGTTCCTTCTCTCCTAACTCAACACACACCAACCTAAACTACTCAAACTACAAGTAAATCTAAAACTAAAATTAAATCATACAAGGTCCATGGTTGAGTGGAAATGGGAAATATGTAAAATGAAAGAATGACGAACCAACACCATATAGGGTTCAAGTCTGATGGGGAAAAAAGACACAAAATAATCGCATATGCAGAGATTTTAATAGAAACAAAAACTTCGAAGAGCATGAATGAACACTTATTACAAAAAATAAAAGGGCGAACATCCACAATAAATACAAATCAGTTTGCAAGGAAAACAACCAGAGATGTATTCCATTTAGTAAATATCCATCACGTTTACAAAGTAGAGGTTAGGGATCTCATATAAAATGTCCATGTTGCAGAGGTCTGAAGGAAAGAAGATGTATAATTCTCCAAGGTAAAGGACTATGCCTATTCAGTAAAAAGTGAAGTGTTGTAAAACATGTACTAAGAACTTACATTTATATAATATGAGAGGGGAATTATAGGGAGAGATGAGAGGGCATCTAAATTTTGGTTTGTGCAATGAAAAGACACAAGTTTGATGTCTGAGTAACATAGAGACTTATCACCATTATTATTGTGTTGTGTAAGATCACCATGTAACTCTCATATGGGATAGACTATCATTTCACTACAGATGATGCCCCCCTCATTTGGGATTCATAGACGTTGTTGAGGATAGTGCATCCTTAAGAACCGACTGTTGTCCAATGCTTAAATTGGAAGAACCAAGAGAGTTGAATGATTTAAAACTATGTTAGGAATTTAAGAGATAAAAGCATGATGTAATAATGATTTTGTCAAATTTACTGGTGTCTACAGTAGAAATGTAATATGCAACATCAATATTTTATTACTTTGATCAAATAAAAGTTCCCAGAATTAACCACAAGACATAGTGTAATATTTAAGCAAGTTGTAGAATTCACCCAATTTGGGCTACAGATCCACCGAGGAGAATCACTTGCTCGGATTCTGATTACAAGCATTTGTCTTCACTCTCTCAAGGTACAATACTTGGCATTGCACAAGGACAATGCTACCAAACAAACTCTCTAGAATAAATTAGAAGGTTCACATAACACACCCATGTAATACATTTTTTGTGTTTTCTATGCATTGGATATCGACAATATTTAGATTGAACTATTTAATTCACAGTTTGATTTAAATCAATGTCAATTAACAAGTGTATTCTCCTTAACAATTTTATTATTATTATGGATTGACAACCTAAGCATCAAACTAAATTCTCATTTGTTTTGCTCAATGTAAATTAAGACGTTACGATTTTATTCTTTCTAAAGATTTAGTATCTGTATCACAAATTTTAGTGAATCATATGGGATCTACTATGGTTTGAATGCCATATTACAGGGGTGCATCCATTTCCATAGTTCCTTTACTTGTAGGACAAAAGAAAATTGTAACAAATGTAGTTTTTTGGGTTACCATCTCAATTCTCACTTAGGTGATTCTCCTTGGTGTATTAATACCTCATATAAAGGATATGATAGACACTAATATCACGCACTTGGGGTACATTTATAGGTCCTAAACACATACTAACATTCATATGATCCCTAAGCAAGAAAACTAGTAATTGACGATTGTCTTTTGGCCTCTTTTACTTTGTTTCTTGTATTCCTATTTGGTTTTGCACACCCTACAACCTAATCGGTATTTTACTTATTTATCTTTCATGGCTTCAGACACCAACGCCAGCCTATGATAGAAGCGCCTCGGGTGCACCCCTGTCACCTTTGGGTGCCCCTAAGCCTTTTCCACCTTACTCGCTTCTTTTGGGCCTCTTTTATCTTTTGGGAATCTTTTCTACTTATGGGTCGGCCTTCCAATTGTCATTATGAAATTCAAACAAGGGAATCATATAAATACATAGTTATGTGTTCAAAATCAAGGACCAAACACTAAACATATACTATCATCACCTAAGCTTGCATTCCAAAGGCACCTAAAGCACTTCAAGGCATCCATCTAACATCCATTCAAGGGACAAGGGATTGCATTTTCTACATACACAACATAGGAAGGGGAAGTTCATTTTTCATCCACACATTTACTACATTTCTACATATATCTATAACTCGCTATCAAGTGCACTTGCACAAGGGAATCCTAGGGCACGAGTCTTATGCACACACTCACCAGAACTACATTGAATCTGAGATGTAGTGCAACACTCGGTTGTAAGTTCACTCTCGGGGTGACCATT
The DNA here is from genome assembly GCA_019776745.2 of Taxus chinensis. Classification (NCBI taxonomy): domain Eukaryota; kingdom Viridiplantae; phylum Streptophyta; class Pinopsida; order Cupressales; family Taxaceae; genus Taxus; species Taxus chinensis. The sequence goes on from CM034153.1 coordinate 758,652,485, forward strand.
GGGGTCAGTTCCGAACTCCCCATTTTGCATCTTTCCTTTTTTGGATTTGATGTGGTTTATGGGATTTTAGAGGTGAATCTTATTTTACAGGTTAGATGTACCCTTGGCGATCAAAGAGCAACTCACATAGGTGATCAAGAGGAATATTTGTGACACTCTTGCGACACAGAAAAAAAATCAGATTCTAACTATTTGCGTAGTCATAGGGTGCCAATGTAGCAGTGTCCCAGTGCCCAAACGCCCCTATCCTAGTATGGGTGCCCATGTCCTGGCTCTTTTCGTGAGCTACAAGATTTATACTGAGAATTTACAACACTCTTCACAAGCCTGCTCAACACTTTTCCCAATCCAGATCAGTTCCAGATCAAGCGTAAATTGGTTAAGTCCTCTCTCCTTCTTCTTTGTTTAGGGTTTTCACATTTAACATCTTAGTTTGTTTGTGGTCATTTATATATTTCAGTAGTTATACATCATTTGGTTCAGTATGTGACTCTGCACAATATTTAGATTTAATTCAAATTATATTAAATCATTCGGTGAACCCCACTCATGATCGGTCATTTGGATCCCTATTCTATTGGTTTTCTCTTTCATGGCTCCTAAAAATCCTCTAATATCCTTGCATGAATTACTTCAAATACACCCACGTTTCAAATATGTTCTCCAAAAATTCCTAGACATTATGTATCTCCCTCGCAGTATGCCACCCCGGTCACGTAAGTGCCATTTTTGATCGTCTATCTGATGATTCTATCGGTCCTAACCCTCCATCCAATCAACCCATATTAGAGTCAATTCAAGATTTACATTGTTTATTTCAAGACAAAATTCAAGCTATGGAAACAACGATTACATCTCCTAAAGCTGAAATCCAACATATCAAGGATACTTCTCAAGCCCATGCTAGTTCTCCTTCTACATCTCATTCTACTTCTATGTTTTCTACATGTGCTCATATAAGTGAACCCTAAGTCATACCGCTACCAACACCTTTCAATTTTGATTTCAATGCTAAACAACATGATATTCTTCCTCATCGCCTCAATCACCAATTGATCAACTTGTCATCTACTCATTACTATCATCCTTATCAGCTTGCAAAATACCAAGGGCACCCATATTGCAATTATCATCAAATTAATGGACATAATGACAATGATTTCTATGCTCTAAAATGACAAATTGGCCACCTTAAACATCATGGTTTCATTTCATTTGTTGCACAAAATGTTTTTGCAGGCTCATCTCTAATTGTCAAACCACAATGGACCTCCTAAATATAATCCATGTTAGGTTAATTATGCATAGTATAATTATTTAATTAATTTTATTAATTAAATAATAATGGTTATAATATAAACCATATTTTTGTTGTGTATTGTTATATGGTTTCTAAACCATATTTGTCTTTCACGGATGTTGTTATATTGTTTTAACAGTATATTTTTTTTATTCATTTGTGCTTCCTGGATGTTATTGGAAGCTAATGTAATTTGGAATATGGTTGCACCTGTGCAACTTAGTTTCCTATTTGTATTTGGCTGTGCAATATCTATAAATATTGCAGCCCATTCTTTGTAAGGTTGGTTGATTGAGTTTAATAAAATATTATCAGGATTCCACCCCTATTGCTCAATCTACATTTGGTACCAGAGTGAATCAAGCTCCTGGCAAGGTTGGAGAAGGTTGCAGAGGAAGAAGGATTCGTGGAGAAGAAATTTGCAACATTGGAGAGCCAGTGCTGCCTCCAACAACTTCCCACATCTCCCTGCAGACTCACAATCTCCTGTGTGTTTTCTAGGTAAACGTAAAGCAATTTTTTTTTGCCTTGGTGCCCTCTGCAGTAGGAAAATTTGCTATCTGGAAGCTGTTCATTTTCAAAATCTATATAAAAAAAAATCAATTTTTCCCCACAGGGGTTTTGTCACTAAAGTTAGACTTTTTTTTAGTTGATACTAACATAGAGTTACTATCCAAATTTGGAGAAATCAACGTGTTGAATATTAGTGGAGCTCTGCACCCCAAGCTTTCCATTGCACCTCATCAACATTGGAGGTTCATGGTTACTGCACATCCGAGCCTGTCAAGTCATTTGCAAAGGTCAACAATTTCCAATGGTTCAAACATGGTCAATTCAAATCAATGCAAATTGAGCATTGGAAAGCACATACAATATTGGGCTGATAAACCAAAAATATGGCTAAATCAACATACAAATGACTGAGTTGCATTGGTTAGGATCTCCACAACCTGCACAAAAGTTGTCCCTCCATACCATGCAAGATAGTCCACTCCTCCATGACCTGCAATGCACAAAACAAACACTTTCAAAGGTGAGTTAGCAACCTGCACATTTTGAAGTCCAAACAAGCAATGCACAATGGTGATTGTCAACATGCAAAGTAAAAATCATTCAACAAGTCATCTTTTGACCTGCACAAAAATGGTGGAAAAAAAAAAAGGCGGATGCTGATATAGCAAAGCGGCAAAGTGAATAAAAAAAAAAAAAGAATATAAAACAATACAAAGGCAAAGATTGAAGTAAAGGCGAAGATATCATTTTTCAAGCAAGAGAAACCCTAAATAAAACTTCCTCTAATACCACACATGCCACGTGGAGCCTCTCAGTGCTTCCAGGTCACATTTTCAAAAGGTTAGTTGATTTTTATATTGTTTAAATACACATTTGTTCATTTTATGTTCAAAGCGCTTATGAGCCATGTTGGATAGAGGGAAAGACTTAGAAGTGGGAGGTGCATGGGGTTCAAATCCCACCCCCAAATTCACTTTTTGAATTTGGCGGCATAATATTTTGTGGAACCACCAAATTTAGCCGAAAAATTCTAAAATTTAGTTATAACTAACTAAATTTAGCGAGAAAATCCCTAATTTAGGGCAAAATATTTTTTTTTCTCCCATTCAGCCTATTTTTGCATTCTAAAGCACTTTTTTCTAAAGGAGGGCTACCTAAAAACTTCATTTTGAGCTATTTTTTTATGGTTGTTTGCTCAGCAAGTCGTATTGGGCTTAGGAGGCCACCAGGGCCCACAAAACAAATTTTTTTTGCCTGCCATTCAAATTTTTCCAATTTTTTGAATGTAATTTGTATACTTCAGAATATTGTACTAATTTGCAGGTTGCCATAGTCAACTGAAAACTTTGTAACTACTCAAAACTGGCAGAATTGTAATAAAAACAATAAAAAATTGGTTTTGTAACACTCACGAGATCCTAGATCTCATTCGCAGTGTTCGGTATATACGGTGCCTCTGGGAAGCGCTTACGGGTAAAGCCATGTGACTACTACTACACTTAACACCTAATATAGCTGCAACAAATGTCATCTGGGCATCGACCCTTTAAATCGATCGGGGAGTAATAAGGTCACAGTGCACACACTATGAACCATCCCATCCGTCTGTGAACGATTGCACGACATAAATCCGGACTGAGAAATTATCCAAGTATATAGTGAAGTTACGCATGCGTATGAGGATATTTCTTTGAGCCGGTGTCAATAATCACACAGACCCCATCAGTACTGTCTTGGTACCACGTATTGAATTCTTTCACGTACGTTAATGCCTCTTTCACATACTGTTGGGTATATAGAAAGGGTGAGCTTCTTCCACGTACCGCCGGGTATATCAGAAGGGCACGTATATAGAAAGGTTCAGTATATCAGACTGATGGTATATAGATTGGGAGACCTAATACCTAGAGTGATAAGAGCCAAACCCTGTCAGTGATCTCTGCAAAATGGGCACCAATGCCCCCAAATTTTTTCTTCTGGATTCACAATTGCTCAGAGGAAATAACTATGCTGCATGGAAGACTAAAATCAAGACACAACTTGAGTTTGAAGAAATATGGCCTGCTGTGAATGGTACTCTGACCAGATCAGCCACTGATACAACACAACAACGGTAGTTTGATAAAGTAGATCAGAAGGCCAAACTCATCATCTTGTTTGGAGTGTCTGATGATGTGCAACCCCACATTCGAGATGCCAAAATAGCAAAAGAAGCATGGGATAAATTGAGCACAGTATATGAGGCCAAGAACAAGAATGTTATACTCAATTTGTAGAGTCAGTTACATACACTGAAGTTCAAGCAGAATGAGAAAATTGAAGCTTTCTTAAGAAGAGTTACAGAATTGAGGGCTTCACTTTTAGCCCTGGGAGAACCAGTCACAGATGATGCTCTCATTCCCATTGTTCTGAGAGCACTCCCCTCTTCTTACCACATTTTTTTCACAACACTAAACGTGTCAGATACGACAGTTGGTTTTGACAAACTGGTAAACCTACTGCAACAAGAGGAAGCATTGCACAATAAGGATGATGAAGAGGAGCAGGCACTGTCTTCACATCAAAAATGGAAAGGAAAAGGTAAAGGAAAACCTAATTCCTATAGAAGTCCCAAAATCAAAATCAGTATCAAGGGGACAGAACAACAGAAGAAGCAATGTCCAATCTGTAAAAGAGGACATAACCTACAAGATTGTTGGTACAATACTTACAAGAAAGGTTCATCTAGCAACTCTGGACCTCAACAACAACAATCTTACAAGGGACATTCTAACAACAATCACGGGCAGAAAAAGGGGAACTGGAAAAGAAGACCCCACCAGCAAGGTAATATTGTTGAGCAACAAGAACAGTCAGACAATGAAGACTTCTTGTTCACTGCTCGATCAAGTGAACCATCCACGTCATCTAGTGATGTCTGGTATGTTGATTCGGGAGCCACTCGACACATGACCGGCCACAGAGACTGGTTTATTTCAATGAGGGACACACCATCAAAAAATCATGTTTTGTTGGGAGATGATTCTTCATATACAGTTCAGGGGATTGGAAACATTTCTCTACCCCTTGGTTCATGCAAATGCAGACTATCAGATGTCCTATATGTCCCTGGGTTGACAAAGAATCTACTTTCAGTCAGTCAACTCCTAGATCACAACCTAAAAATTGACTTTGATAGTCAATCCGGCAAGAAAATGTGCTTGATTTGAGATAAATCAAGAGGCTCAAAAATAATTGCAAAAGCCTCCAATGTGGGATGCATGTTCCAACTTGATTTTGTTCACAGAGATGATCAAGCACTTGTGGCTAAGAACTCCACCTCAACACAGTTGTGGCATCAGAGATTTGGTCATGTAAGTTTCAAATATCTCGAAACACTTCACCGGTGTAATATGGTACATGGGCTACCATCTCTTCAGAAGGATACAGACAAATGTCCTCACTACCTAACAGGAAAACAACACAGAGCTTCATTCCAGAGGAGTACATTTCGAGCTCATGGTAAACTTGACCTGGTTCATACCGATCTTTGCGGTCTGATGCAGCCAAGTCATTCTGGGTTCCAGTACTTCATGCTTTGTGTTGATGACTATTCGAGAAAAATGTGGATTTTCTGTCTTCGCAAGAAAAGTGAAGCGTTTGAAACCTTCAAAAAGTTCAAAGTAGCAGTTGAGAAAGAAACTGGTCATCACATCAGAACTCTCCACTCAGATCGAGGGGGGGAATTCACCAGTGATGAGTTCAGAGACTACCTACAAACTCACAGGATTCATCGACAAATGCCTCCTCCACACACACCGCAGAAAAATGGTGTTGTTGAGAGAAGAAATTGTACTATCATGGAAATGGTGTGATGCATGATTGATGATTCCAGACTTGCAAAGACATTCTGGGTAGAAGCAGCAAAGACAACTGTGTATTTGTTGAACAGAGCACCCACAACTACTCTTGATGGAATAACACCACAAGAAGCATGGTCAAAAAGGAAACCATCCATTGCACACCTCAGAGTATTTGGGTGCAAAGCAAGCATGCACATACCCAAACAAAAAGAAATAAATTGGACATGAAGTCACAAAAACTCATCTTCATTGGGTACAGTGAAGAGACTCTTGGGTATAGATTGATGGATCCTAAGACCAGAAAAGTCTACACCAGCAGAGATGTTGAGTTTTTTGAGAAGAAGGAAGCAGAGACTCCTCCTCCAGACTCACAAGATGTAGATTTTTCACCTGTTGTAAAAATTGAAGCTGATGTTCCCTCAGAAGATGAAAGTAATGATGGGGATGATGGTTTTGATCGGATAGAACCACGACCCATGGGAACAGTTCAGTGTATGCCTAAATGGTGTACAAGTACATTACGAGATGTAAGATTGGATGCTCCACCGGATACATCCACCCCTGGACCATGGACTCGCAGTAAAGCAAGGGAAGAAGTCAATTTTGCTTTGATGAGTAGAGTTATTGAATCAGATGAGCCCTCTATAGTCCAGGAAGCCCTACAGTCAAAAGCTTGGAAAGATGCCATGGATTCTGAATATCAATCAGTGATGAAGAATAACACTTGGCAGCTTGTCGATCTTCCACCAGGGAAGAAACCCATTGGATGCAGATGGATATTTAAAACAAAGTACAAAGTAGATGGGACAGTGGACAAGTATAAAGAAAGACTTGTAGCAAAGGGGTATGCACAAAAAGAAGGCATTGACTATGAGGAGACATTTTCTCCCATAGCTAAGATCAAAACAATCAGGATGATTTTTCTCTAGCTGCTCAGTTTGGATGGAAAGTTCACCAAATGGACGTAAAAAGTGCCTTCCTAAATGGAGATTTACAAGAAGAAGTCTACATGACTCAACCTGAGGGATATGTAGTACCTGGTCAAGAAGCAAAGGTATGCAGACTCAGGAAATCTCTGTATGGCCTCAAACAGGCACCCCGGGCATGGTACATCAAGATTGATGAGCATCTCGTACAACATGGATTTGTTAGAAATCCATACGATCCCAATCTCTACCTCAAAAAGAAAGGGGGGAGATGGTGATTGTTGTTGTCTATGTCGATGATCTAGTCATCACTGGTAGTTCAGTGAGGATGATCGATGCAACGAAGAAAGATCTTAATCGATCGTTCGACATGACTGATCTCGGGCTGATGCATTACTGTCTTGGATTGGAAGTATGGCAGAAAGAGAATCACATTTTTGTTTCTTAAATGAAATATACCAAGACTACACTCGAGAAGTTTAGGATGATGGATTGCACACCAATTGCTACACCCATGGAGAACAGATTATAGTTATCTCGTTCAGATCCATCTCCTGAGGTAAGTGCCACTCTCTATCGGTAGCTGATTGGGAGTCTCATTTACCTGACCTACACTAGACCAGATATCAGCTTTGCAGTAAGTTATCTATCCAGGTTCATGCAGGAACCCAAAGTGTGTCATTGGAAAGCAGCAAGGTGCATTTTGAGATATCTTAAAGGATCAGTGGATCTTGGTCTAGAATACAAGAAGAACGAAAACTTCTTCTTGACTGGATATTCGGATTCAGATCATGCAGGTAACATTGATGATAGAAAATCCACTTCTGGATTTGTATTCTTTATGGGATCTGGACCAATATCATGGGGAAGTAAGAAACAACACTTTGTTTCTCACTCTTCCACAGAAGCTGAGTATCGTTCTGCAGGAGAAGCTGTCTGTGAAGCGATTTGGCTATGTCACATACTAGAAGGACTTGGAATACCACAGGACAAACTGACCACCATGTATGTTGACAATGAAGGTGTTCTCAAACTTGTTCGCAATCCAGTGTTTCATGAGAGAACAAAGCACATTGAGGTACAGGTTCATTTCATACATGAACATGTGTTGAAGCACAACATCCAGCTTCAATTTTGTCCAACTGCTGAACAACGAGCAGATATTTTCACAAAGTCACTTGCACGTGACAAGTTCGAGTTGTTCAGAGAGTTCCTCTCCTCATCTCTTCAGACAATGCACAATTAAGGGGGGGAATGTTAGGTTAATTATGCATAGTATAATTATTTAATTAATTTTATTAATTAAATAATAATGGTTATAATATAAACCATATTTTTTTTGTTGTATTGTTATATGGTTTCTAAACCATATTTGTCTTTCACGGATGTTGTTATATTGTTTTAACAGTATATTTGTTTTTATTCATTTGTGCTTCCCGGATGTTATTGGAAGCTAATGTAATTTGGAATATGGTTGCACCTGTGCAACTTAGTTTCCTGTTTGTATTTGGCTGTGCAATATCTATAAATATTGCAGCCCATTCTTTGTAAATGTTGGTTGATTGAGTTTAATAAAATATAATCAGGCTTCCGCCCCTATTGCTCAATCTACACCCTCTTCCTCTTAGGTCATCTACAATGTTATCAATCCTAAATAAGCTACCGCCATTCAAGATTCCTCCCCACCCTACTCCACTTTCATGTCCAGTTCTCTTTGTCAAACAAGCTAATCCTTACATCGATGGCCAAAACACACTTCAAACTCCGCCATCATCCCATGATCCTTCTCACATCGTCATATAGCTCTCCATCATTGGCACACTTGGGGGGCATTACACCCCCCCTGTTTTAGCACTGTCAGTTGTATTTAGCATATACTATCACATTTAACATTTCGTGCTTCATGAATCATTTTTCTACGTGCTTTCAAACCTCTTGATACATGCATTGTATCGTCATTACCCTATGACACACTTTAGTTCCATGGTTCATACTCGACTACTAAGGGTCTAAATCTGAAATGAACCTCACCATACTCACTCTTCACGCTCTATGATTCATGATCTATCTTTCTAGCACATAGTTTCAAACCATTTCTTGATGACGCACTTTAGTGCTATGGTTCACACTTGACTGTTAAGGGCATCACTTCTTTCATAAACCCCATAATATCTACACACTTCACGCTCTGTGATTCACGATATATCTTTCTAGCATCTACTCCCATGTGCTTCACTCATTACTCTATGAAATAGTCTAGTTCCATGGCTCATACTCAAATGTTGAGGGTCTAAATCTGAAATGAACCTCACCACATTCACTCTACGTGCTATATGCTTCATGATCTATCTTTCTAGTACACATTTTCAAACCATTTCCCGATGACGCACTCTTAGTCTATGGTTCATTATTGATTGTTGAGGAGTCTTTTATAAATGAACCTCATCTCGTACACATCTGCTAGGGGGCACACTGCTCCTATCACATTCACACATTGCATACCATTCCAACACACTTGTACTCTACATTTGCATATCCTGGTTGCATCTACTCTTGTTAGCTTATTCTACTTACATCTACACTTTATTATCCATGCTAGACAAATACTTAGTATGTAAATATGTTTTCTATGTACACATGTGTGTTCACTTGGTATTTTGGAGTGAATACAGGTCTCTTATAGCTATTTACACACTGCAATGATGCTCGACAATGTATCCTTTGCTAGTCCTACTGAGGCTCCTGGGGGCATCTACCATTACTACTCTCACATATTACATATGTTATTGTTTCATTATTTTCTACTTCTACTTTCTAGCACATTACTTTTCATTGATACATACATGTCTTGACATACTTTTTATCTTTCTGACATGCTAATGGGTGCTTCATGTGTAGCATTTTATTTGCAGGATTATATGCCACCATGGTTATCTGATACACTTTTCTTTCCATTGTTTGTTATTGTATGTAATTCTTTGCAGGCTTTTCCCTATGTCTTGCTAGATCATTGTTTGTATGCTTTTGATCACTTTGGCCATGATTGTCTTGTGACATTGTGAGAGATGTCCCATGTTTGAAACCCATTTTTTGTGGTCTATCTTATATGCACACTTGCTTGTTACATTGTTTTTCTATGACTTGTTTGCTACTTTTTCTACTAACACATGTTTCTAGACACTTTGTTTACATGTGCCTTGGTTTCTACCATGTACATCCCCTACCCCCTGCAGGTATCAGCTCCTCTCTTGGGCCGCACACTCCTACAATTCGTCGCATGCACCCCAAATAAGGGGGCATACATTGGGTGAACAAATCACCCCTTTAGCAGCTAAAAACTACATATTAACATAGTACAATACATAAACAACACAAGTTATAGTCACAAAAATGGCTCAAAATTAGACTTGGGTTAGAATCACAACATAGACACTAGCGCCCAGACTCAGACAGAAGCGCTTGAGCACCTGTGTCCTCCCCTAGGTGCTAATGTCCTGGGGGTACATATAGCCAACTTATCAGATCAACATAGTCTACAGAAGCATTTAGAGTAATTTTTCAATTACAAGCACAATCCTTCAGCAGTATAATGCATTATATCTCATTTAATTAGAACAATCAGTACAATTGGAACAATCGGGACAATAAAAAGAATTAGGGATGTACCATCTGCAGATGGTTCTTATTGGGTTAAAGTTATGAATGGGAGAGTAACACTAAACCTCTCTCCCCAACACTTTTTTTTTGGCGTGAGATCATCCAAAAAAATTGCTCTTGTCATGAGTTCATCCAAAAAAAAAATCACACTTGGCGTGAGATCGCCTAAAAAACTCACTCTTGGTGTGAGATCACCCAAAAAAATCACTCTTGGCATGAGATCTCCTAAAAAAATCACTCTTCATGGCATTTTCAAGACATTTTTCTATTCTTTACACTCTTTGACATCACGTGCACACTTTCCTTTACACACTTTTACATACTTATGCATGTCTTTCTCCGATTTATCATATACAAGACTTTGACTACATTCTTGCTCTTCTTTTGCAGGCACGTCTTTATAAGAAGCAACAACCACAAACACAATAATAGGTACAACGTAACACATACACTTCACCCCCTAGGGTCACTTCCCTTTTCTAGTTTCCAAGTTTCACTTTGCATCATTCCACACTTCACTTATCCACTCAACACATAGTTCACCACATGCTCTACAGGATCATAAGGTATGCATCTCTTATCTATTTCATGTTATCGAATATTCACTCAACAACATAAAGTGGGGGAAATGTAGACACAAAAAGACACACTTGGGTGCATTTCTAGGTCCTAAACACATACTAGAATTCATATGATTCCCAAACAAGAAAACTAGTAATTGACAACTGTCTTTTGGCCTCTTTTATGTGTTTTTTTGTTTTTTATTTGGTCTAGCACACCCTACAACCCAGTCAACATTTTATTTATTTATCTTTCATGGCTTCAGACACCAATTCCTAGCTAGGACAGAAGTGCCCGGGCACCCCTATCCCCTTTGGGCGCCCCTGACCCTTTCTCACCTTACTCACTCCTTTTGGGTCTCTTTTACCTTTTGGGCATCTTTTTCACTTATGGGTCGGCCTTCCAATTATTAATTGTGAAATTCAAATAAGGGAATCATATAAATACATAGTTATGTGTTGAAAATCAAGGACCAAGCACTAAGCATTACTATCATCACCTAAGATTGCATTTAAAAGGCACCTAAAGCACTCCAAGGCATCCATCTAGTAATCCAATCAAGGGACAAGGGTTGCATACTCTGCATACACAACATAGGAAGGGGAAGTTCATTCTATTTCACCCACACATGCTATACATTTCAACATTCTAGCTATAACCTGCTATCAAGTGTAACTTGCACAAGGGCATCTTAGGGCACAATTTCTACACACACTCACCAGAACTACATGGAGTATGAGATGTAGTGCAACGCTTGGTCGTAATTTCACTCTCGGGGTGACCACCGAGGTCAGTCTGAATCCCCATTTTGTATTTTCCTTTTTAGGTTTGATGTGGTTTGTGGGCTTGTGTAGGTGAACTCTTCTTTTACAGGTTACAGGTAACTTCGACATTCAAGAAGTGACTCTTACATGATCAAGAAGAAACAACTGCGAAACTCTTGCGACATAGTGAAAAACATATTCTGACTATTTTTCAGTCACAGGCGCCCAGTAGCTGTCTCTAGTGCAAACTTTACCTAATACTCAACATTATATACAATTTCGATAGTCACATAAGCATTAGGCACCCCTGTCCTAGTGTGAGCGCCCATGTCCGACTATATTTGTGAGTTATAATACTTATACTAAGCATTTATGACAATCTTCCAAGCTTGTTAAGAAATTTTCCCGGTTTAGATCAATTCTAGATCAAGTGTAAATCAACTAAGTCCTTTCTCCTTCTTCTTTGCTTAGAGTTTTCACATTTTACATCTTAGTTTGCTTGCATGTCATTTCTATATTTCAGGATTTATACATAATTTGGTTCAGTAGTGACTCTGCAATGTTTAGATTTATTTCAAATTAAATTAAATCACAAATAACATCAAATCATGTGTTTATTGATGCCAAAATGAATCTCTCAGAGTCCCTCAAAGAGACCTTTCCAACATCACTAATTTCATGCAATTTTGAGCTCTATCATGAAAGTTATGGCCAAAAATCAGACATGTTTCACTTTATTCCGCTTGACTATGCTGCTTATTTGCTTTGTTCCATGTCATCTCTGAATTATGTGGGTTTTCTGATTGTCCGAATACTTTTAAATTTCTACGGGTTTTCACAATGTTTCATGAAGTTTTTTTACTTCTTTCTATGTTGTGGAAGAATTTTACCGTGTTGCACAACTTTGCTTTGTTCCCAAAGTCTGTGGAAGTCTATTCGCTTGCTATGCGACTTCTTCTACTTTACACTCCCACAAAGGTCTAAACCTTTGTTTCACAGCTATTATACCTATATTTCATTTCCTTCATTTTGTGGATTAGGAGAACCTACAACAACACTAAAATTTGGAAACCCACAAAACACTAAAATTTGGAAACCCGTTGAACACTATTTGGATAGTGTTTTGCAACTTTCAAACTTGGTCACTCATAACTTTCTCTCCTTTGCTCGATGACACCTCATGGTTTTTGATTTGTGTGTCACGACCTCTTCTAGGCTAACCCATCCTTTGTTCTGCGGAAATTACTAACTCCTTAGAACTTCATTATTTTCCCAAGCACGTAAAATACTAAACCTTCCATGTCGCACAATACTAACTTCTTCAAAAACTGATGCCCGTTTTTTCCGTGGGTTAGGAGAACCCGTACACTACTTTTCGTTGGTCTTCAAAACATTAAGTTCTAATGTTCCACAAATTTTGATCACAAAAAAATTCTCCAAGTCCCAAATTGAATTTGGAAGTTGTCAAAATAGTTTAGCGGGTTATTTTGGACAATCATACCTCAATTGGGGAAGATAAAGGAACCTCAGATATACAAGCCGTTTTCTTATGGTGTTGAAGAACTAGGGATATTTGGATGTGATTGATTAGACTAACACTTAATTGGGCCCTATGATGTGTCAGAATTGTGGATTTGGCTTGCTTAGATGACATATGAATATAACATTATATTGTGCTATAAAAGGAACTAGGGTTTTGAAAAAACCTAATAGGATGAATGTTAACCCTAAAATAAACAAGGCAAGGTTTAGATGTGAAACCTTACAAGAAAATAAGGAAACCGTAGGTTATATGTAAATAAAATGAGTGGGTTTGCGAAAAATTAATGCTAGAATTATGTTTTACTCTAATTAAAGCATTAAAAAATTATGTAGAGATGAAATAAAATCATATTACAAAAAAATATAACAAACATTCAAAACCGACTTCATGTCTAGATTATAATGCCAATTACAATAACATAGGTGCGATAAATAAATGAAATTAAAACATAGGGTTAAAGAGGAATGAACCAATTTCAAAGTGATATAAGTTAATTGTGATACTAGAGTGTGCAAGAAGTATGTGCAAGATGTCATCAAAATTCTATAAACATTTGGGAGTGTGATTTTGACTATAGGATGAAGTCATCTGTTCTGGAAAAAATCGCTTGATGTAGAAGGTCAAATTTGGTAACTTATCCTTTAAAAATGACGAGTTTTACTTTGTTCCCTCACTAAAACAAATGCTCACATTCTAAGTCCAATAAACACATATTTATATCTCAATGGAATTTCTCATCCCTATACCCTACTCTGTCATTCATCCAAAAGATGTTAATTAATTAAAGCAATTATTTATTTCCAAGCATAATTCTAGAACTTTTGAATTTGCATCATTGTTTTTCTGTCCAAAAGCGTACAAATATGATCCATAGTGGACTAATGTTCTACTTGACCTGTATGGTTTTGGACCCTCTTATCTAACGACTATTTTTCCAATTTTAATATTTTATATATGTTGTTTCATCTTCCTACGGTTGGCCTTAGCATGAAATTTCACCTACATAAACCTATACAAGCAAGTCACTATCACTTCATAACTCACATGGAATTTTCTTGAGATCTTATTATAAATATCAACACAAAAGCACCCAAGACTCTCTAGATTGCTCTAAGTTAGTTGCATATCATTTTGAGAAGTCACTAATACAAGTTTAAAGTACTCAACCATGTCAAAGAGTATAACTTTCTTCATTTCCAAGAACTCAAAATGCCTTAGAGTCATGTCTTAGGGAGAGCAAGTTACTCCAAATATTTTTAAAGGTGTTTAAGGGACAAAAGGATTTAGTCTAACAGTTGAAGCACACCACACCAGACTACTACTATGTTGGGTACATCTCTATTCTATAGTTAACTCACTATCTTTTTGTCAAGAGACATGAGTGCACACATGGGGGGTTGGCTTAATTACATTCACACTTGTATAAAGAACTAGGATAACTGCATGATGCTTGCTCCTGTTCGAGGGGATGTAGTGCAACACTTGGATTTGTTAGGGAGGAGTTGACGTCCAAGGGTAGCCTAACCTTACCCACACAATGATTTCTCCTTTTGTGATCTAACCAAGGGTAGCTTGACCTTACCAATAGAATGATTTCTCCTTTTGTTATCTAATGCTTTGATGAAGGGTATCATGGGTATCTGGGGTTTCTACTTGTTGTAGGTCATTATAGGTTATGGGAGCTAGAATGACATTCATAGGAAAACAAATAAGCAAAGGGCACAAAAAGTTACATAATCTACTACAAGAAAGTCCAAAAATGTGCAAAAAAGGGTTGAACCATACCATGGTCTAGGCAGAGTTATATGGTCCTGGACATAGACAATTTCAAATTACACTATTATAAACAAAACATTCTTAGGTTCAGATCAACTTGTTTACTGATCTGCACATACATATCTCTTTTATTCCACTATGTATAGCCAAGTTTTCATCTACTGTCGTGTTTTTGAAATATTATTGTATCATTTATCATTGTGAAAAGTGATTAATATTTAGTATAACCCAAACAACATGTTGTGAAGGATTTACCCCCAAGGTAGTAATTAATGAAGGAAATATTTTGGGACATGGAAATACTGACACCACTTCTTATTTCATCATGCAATGCATGAAATATGAAGCAATGCCTTTTAAAGTAGTTTGAAGTAAAAATCTTGTAATCTTAATTTCTTTGTAAACAAATTAAATCAATATTTCCAACCATCAGACAAGAAGAATGTACACAAAATTTTTGTGACGACTTTGTGAGACTTCTAACATTCCACGAGATGAAATTCATGCAGGAAACTCATACATAATAAGTCCCCCTTGCGCATCCTAAAAATTTGTCCCATAGTTTAGCAAAAAAACTATTAGATAAAATAGGACGTTGATTTGGCTCAAAATCATCGATGAAAATGGAGTGATGTTTAGCCCCATTATCTACCCTAGGTGACCCATAACCGTCACATGGTGGACTATGAGATTGTTAGGAGGGTTGAGAACTAATCCTTGTAGTCCAACCCTCACTAATAGGAAGCTATAAAATAATAATTTGGATATACTTGGGAGGAGATTGGATATGGGGAATTATCATGGATATATTGGGAGATTTTTCAGGTAAACGTGACTGACGTGGGGGTTGAACATTAGAAGCTGAGCTCTATTAATAATATTTTTTGTTTCTTACAGAAGTTTTTTGGTTAACCACAGTAGTCCAGACGTTGCCTTTGGATGTGAATTTTGGTTTTTAACTCAATGACGAACCCTCATTCAATTTGGAATGGGCTAGAAGGGGATAATCGCAAATCCGATGGTTGGGGGCTTGACATCTGAAACAAGTCTTTGACAGGTTAAAGTAAGTGACCTTTTGGGAAAAATAGTCAAAACCAACTTGAATGTCAATGTATTATTTCAAATCCTTTGTAAGGCCAATGTCGACACAAACCCTTTTGTTTGGTCGAGTAGAGTAAAAGCGATTCACTTCTTAACAAATTACATGACCAATAAGTTTAACAATCCTTAATACGAAGAATTAGAGATGAACCGGGAGGTTTGGAAGCTTGACTCAAACATGAATTTTGAGGGAGACTTGGTTTGAGATTTTAAAATCTTGAGTCTAAGGAGCAAATAATAGAAACATGCTTTCTAATAAACAACAATTCGACTTAGGAAACAATGCTTGGACCTGTGAAGGCTCCTTGAAGGAAAAAAGAAAAAATCCCTTAGTAGGGCACTCGATACCTAAGACAACACACCGTTAGATTCCCAATGGTACTTAATCTAGGGCAAGAGAGCTTTTAGAGGGAACGTGACCAACAAAATAAGCAATAAGAAAATTGTTTTGATACTGTCTAATAACAAGTTCAACCACTTCAAAATTTAACGCAACATTAGGAACAAAATTATAATCATTACCTTGTCGTAAACTTTGGGGACAAATTTCCTTGTGCATTTGGAAGCCATCCTCGCCACGTTCTGGAACAAAATTTGTAATTGACTAGACAAGTGCCATACATATAGGCTCTAAGCCACCCAAAAGGGTGGATCAAATGTTGAACTTTACTTCAAAAGGATGTGAAAAGTCTTCCTAAAGCGGTATGGACTATCAAAGATTAACAATACCATAGACACGAGATATGACATGCAAATCATCCATCTTGCTATATCAACATCTATATATATTGACTAAATTTATCCATATATAACCAAATTTAACTATAACAACATTTATACAAAAATGTATGTGTGTCTTTATCAATTTACACTCAATCGTTCATTAATTTTAGAGTGAAGTGAGAGAATAAAAATATGAATAAAACCACTCTTAATTTGCACTCTCAAATCCCGTGAACGGTATCCATAAAACCACCCTCAAGTCACATCCTCAAAATAATTAAAAACACAACAATAAAAATTGTCCGCCCCTTAAATAGTTGTACACTTAGTCCACCAATAAAATTGTTTTTATAAGCCGCGTGTCAACAAAGTCGGCCTTAGAGGGAGCGCGTCAGAGTCGAACGAGAAAATTCTCGATATAAAAATAGAAAATAGCCTCCTAAAACGCATGTCGGGGATCATTTAGGGTTTAGTATTTTGTCTTTTTCTTTTTCTTTTTTGACATTTGAATCGGATTTATTCGCGGCAGCCAGATCAGAGCAGGGGAAAAACATCGCGGTCTTCAAAGGATTTGATTGAGGTAAGTTTTGCAAAATTTGGCCTTCAATTGAGTGAAGTTTTTGCTGATACGAAATTTGGTGTTATTTAATGGCCGAATAAAACTGCCTTTTAACGAGGAGTTGATTGATGCTAAATTTGTAAAACTGGCTTTCAATTGAGTGGAAATTTTGCAGATATGAACTTTATGCGTTTTTTAATTATCGAATAGAAATGACCTTTGATGAGAAATCGATTGATGTACATTTGAAGTTTTTTTGCATCTTATTTCACTTAAAAGCTTGCTGATCTGAAATTATGTTTTTTTTGTCAGTGAATAAAATTCGTGCTTTTATGAGGAGTCGATTGATGTATGTTTTGCTAATTCTGGCTTTAAATTGAAAGAAAAATTTGCCTTTTTTGGGAAACACGTTTTATTTTCCGTAATTGAATAAAACGGGCACTTAATTAGGAATCAATTAATCTTAAATCTATGGCATTTCCATTTAGTTTAAGTGAAGCACTGTTGAGATTTTGTTGATCTAAATTCACATTTTTTCGGTTCAATATATCGGACTTAACTTTTTTGAGGCAGTGTTGATGTTAGATTAAAGTTTTTTGCATTTTATTTCTGCGACATTTTGTTGATCGGTGGTTTTTGGTGTTTGAATAAAGACGGACTCTTGTAAGGAATCTGTTAATGTAAAGTTTATGGTTTTTGCATCTCTTTTCAGTGAATTTTTATGGATTGGTAGTTTAAACTTTTTGGTTTTTGTCATTGAATTAAGTGTATTCTTTCGAGGAAGCTGTTAATGTAAAATTTAAGGCTTTAGCCTTTTGCATTTAATTTCTGTGAAATTTTCTTGAAAATTTCGTTGATCTGCAAGGATAAGTGTCTTTTGTCATTGAATAAGGTTTTTGCATTCCATCTCAGTGAAAATTTGTTTATATGAAATTTAAGCGTTGACTTGTTATTTAATAAACTAGGATTTTGTGAGGAAGGGAGTCATGTATTTTTTGTGGTTTTTATTTTTACATTCAGTGCAATTTTGTTGAGCGTGTGAATGGTGAAAAATCTGAATTTAAGCCTTTTTTTTTGGCATACTAATATTTGATTAACTGGATTGGAAAAAGAAATTTGTTCGATTGAGGTGTTGCATGATATATACATCTATTTTGATATGGAGTTACTAATAAGAGATTTATAAGTTTTTATTGGCACCGTTTGAAGAATTTGCAAATGTTTTTAAAACAATAGATCTAAATTGAAGGTTTGGCAGAACTATTGCGAATCAGAAAATTAAAATTGTAAGTAGTAATCAAAATGCAGAAGGTCCATGCAAAAAGGTAAAAATGACTAGAGTATGAGCAGCTGAATCTGCACAAAATCCGGCCAGACCCGGATTTTTCAGCTGACCCACATAAGTTGGGCCGGGTCAGCCTTGTTTTTTTTTCAATTTTGCAAAAAAAGACACCCAGCAACCTTATCTATCATTCAATATTAAATATATTAACATTTTATATTGCATCATTAATTTTTTTCATTGTTTTTGTTAATTTTGCATATTTATAAAATTATGCTCATACACAATATGTATATATTAATATTTGAAACTGGATTTTTCCAAAACATTTTCATGTATTCCGGATTTTTGTTTTTTTTTGGCCCTCCCAAACAGATCTGGATTTATGAACTTGGTAACTATGGTGTTGGTACAAGCTGAAGTAAACTTTGAAGAATTTCTGAGAAAGTTTTAATGGATGGAACTAACTTGAAGGCTGTGGAGAGAATTTCAGCACTCGTGAATAAAAATAGCTTGAGATTTTTGGCATAATTTCAAGATTTGTTATTTTTTTTTTAATCATAGAGCCAAAGGGAAGATTTTGGCAGAAATCTCACTTATTTGGAATAAAACCTTATAATAATTAGCAAAATGCAAATAATCTAGACCAAAAATTGTATAATGTACCAGATTTTGAGACCCTTAACACAATTTCGAGGTAAATTGTGAAGAATTACCTGGAATTTTGATGATCTGGATTACAAATTTGAATCTACCAACAAAATTTAAACAATCAAGAGGAAGAATAAATAAATAGTGGACCAGAGTTTGGGGGTTTTTGATACAGATTGAGTTATTTTTGAAGAAATTCTAAACAGTTTTAGAAGAATAGGTCTAAAATGAAGGTTTTGGAAATTGAACTCTACAATTTGCGGATAAAAAAATGAAATGGTAAGCACAGTGTAATAAATCCCTAGAAAAAAACAGGAACCTAGTTTTCCACTAAAATTTTAGAATCTAGCATGTAATTAAACAAGTGTCATCTTTAATCAAAGTTGGTTTTTGTAAACTATAGAGCGCTTTGATGTGTGTGCACTCTTGTTTAAATAATAAAATGAAACATTTAAAATTCTTTGCAGAACCGAAAAGGTTTTGGTTTTGACTTTTTATTGGTTTTTACAGAATCAAAATATTCAAAAATGCTAGAGCAATTGCTGATCTTCACCAGGGGTGGATTAATTCTCTGGACATGCCGAGAGCTTGGAAATGCCCTGAAAGGCTCTCCTATTGATGCTCTGATTCGGTCCTGTCTTTTGGAGGAGCGATCTGCTGATGCATCTTATCAGTATGATGCCCTTGGGGCATCATACACACTGAAATGGAACTTTCACAATGAGCTAGGTCTTGTTTTTGTGGCTGTTTATCAGCGTATGCTGCATCTTCTGTATGTAGATGAGTTGCTCGCCATGGTAAAGCGTGAATTTGTGGAAATTTATAATCCAAAACGGATGATTTATATGGATTTTGATGATACCTTTAGACAGTTGCTAAAAGAGTGTGAGGCTCGAGCTGAAGAAATGAAGAAAATGAAGCAGCTGAATAATTTGGTTGAGATTCCAACAAAGAGACAAGGACAAACTGCAAATCAGAAAGCTGGATCTCAGGTCAAGGGAGGGAAAAGCTCCAACAGGTCACAGAGCAAAGGTGGTGCAGATGATGAAGATGGTAAGAAGTCCAGCAAAAAATTGCTCCCCAATGGACACACCAATGGGGAGATTAAGAAACATGAGAATGGCGATGTAGAAACAACAACTGATACAGCCTTTGATGTAAATAAGTTACAGAAATTGCGGGCAAAAACTGGTAAAAAAAATGAAACAGCTAAAGCCCCAAAGGAAGAGCCGGGGAAGAAGAAACCAAAGAAGAATAGAGTTTGGGATGATAAACCTCAGGATGTGAAGCTGGATTTTACAGATCCCATCAAAGAGAAAGGGGAGGAAAATATAGTAGTTATGGGTGATCAAGGTAAAAGTATGATGGACAAAGATGAGTATGAAAGCAGCGAAAGTGAGATGGAGGAGGAAGAAGATGCAAAAGGGAGGTCTGATTCTGCTCCAAAGAAGAAAGGATGGTTTTCTTCTATTTTCCAAAGGTAAATTTCAGCTCTTGTTCAGTTTCTTGCTCATTTATTTGCTTGTTAGTATTTTATGTAAAATATTAGCTCATTAAGAAGGGAGAAATTTTCATTTGGTGTTTGGTTCTTATTAAATGTTTTCTGTTTATTTTTATGTATTAGATACTTTGATAATTGATTACGCTAAAAGAACATACAATGAGAGCATATGAAAACAGGCTGCCATAGGGGCAATACCTCTAGCTTGTAGTGCCATAGATGGCCATGCCATGGGTAGGACTGTAGGTCCAGGAAGGTTTTAAAATGTCTACAAGATATCATGCAATTGAAATTTAGCATCCCAAGGTAGGCCCATAAAGTTATTAAAATGCGGGAAGGCTGTTGGAATGTCTGAGTGTGTGTTGATAAAATTAATAATGGAGCTGCAATCACTTTAATTTTGTAATATAATTTTCTGTTTCTGTTGTAAAAATATAGAAGACAACAATATCTTGTATGACTCTGTGCCATTCCACTGTTTCAGCATCTATTAGCCCATTCCCTACCATGCATCCCTGTAAAACAACAATTGAAAGGAATAAAGGTGTATTCATAGTCAATACATCATGTGAGAACAATTCTTCAAAACTGTCTAATTCAACTAAGGTTGGGCAGTGTTTTCTGACCTTTAGATTTTAAATAGGCTTTGTTGTGCTTCAATGCCTGCCATCAAAAGGAGACAATGAAACAAGTGTGAATCTAAATGGGAAAATCAAAATACAAATCCTAATGTTGAATGTGGCAACTTTGACATGTAATATTTCATTTGAAGAAAATCATGTTTCTGACAGTGACATGTAGTTTACAGGGAAATTTCATCAGACAATGGATAAAGAGACTGCAAAATTTTTCTAGTTCAACTTAAATTATCTTTTGAATGTCAAACTTTATCAAGTGCAGTCAGCTACGGATTGGAAATTTGGAACATGAACTGTTGCTGACTGCTAACTTTTAACCTAAGTTGCTGCAATTGAATTCACGCCAATGATAAAATTCGCTACTAAAAAAACTACTGATAAAATTTGTGATTAAGTTCGGCTATATAAAAATATACTTTTTTATTAAATATTTAAAAAAGAAAGATAATTCATAATTAAATTCGACTATAAAAAGAATACTTTTAAATTAATTATTATAATACATGCATGATTTTATATATATATAAATATATATATTTATAACATTTACAAATTAATTTTATAACTAAATTACTATTTTTTAACAATATAAAATTATAAAATCTAAATAAAAGACAATGATTTAATAAAAACAATAATCATAAACTTGATAAAATAATTAAACTTTTTCTACAAAGCAAACATTAAATTAAAAATTCCCAAAGGCTTGAAGAATAAAATTTTCCCTGTTCAACCTGCCTGCAATTTTTATGGCAGTTTTTAACTTTTCTTCAGGCCTCAGCTATGGCACATTCTCCCTCGTCCAGCTCAAATTGAACCCCTTCCCAATGCATAGGCGGTGACCAAAGTGGAAAATATCTTATCATTCAACCTTTGGCTAGGGCTTGGGTGGTTAATATCCCAACAGCGACAAAGCAACGGGAATGAAATTTGCATTTTTTCTTTCATACAAATAAATTTGTGATTTCACCCAAATTTAATCTGCCCTTTGAAATCTGCCAAATTCCGAATTTCAAGTGTGAAATTTGGTGAATGCAGTTACTTAGCTTCTAACTACTACTTTCATCATAAATATCCAACCTGCTCCAAAATAGAGAATGGAAAATGCCCAATAAAATGGTATCATATCGGCCGTATGTTTTGCTATTTATTGTGCCTCGAGTGCAAGGGTAGGAACCCCCTCCAATGTACATTGAATTGGATGGACCTCAAACCAATGAATCAGGAAATATGAGTTATTTTGAGCTGTATACAACTCTACATATTTTGAATTAGTGTATTATGTTTCACAGAACAGAGCGTAAGACCTTTATGAGGAATTCGTACACATCTAAGATCGCCTCAATATCTTCATTTACATACTTTGTCTGTATTGGCTTATGAATATCCTTTTCCAATCAGAGAATCCTCAAAAAATATTGGACAGCTGCAAGTGCAGAAATTTTCAGATTTATAACTACAAACTCATTATATTCACATACATTTGTAGATATTGATAAAGTGTCTTAACTGAACATCAATCAGCTATAGAATTTTATTTAGTCGGACGCTTTTGTTGAAGGTTAGTCCAACAATTTCCATAACTTAGAATATGGTAGATGCCTAGGCATAAGTATTTGAATTTTCTCATAGATTGATGTGTAATTTAGGGTGTGACACCCTCATACGCAGTGAGTACATTTCCCGAATTGTCTGCTTTTTATGGCAATAAATTTACATGCTCAATAAGATTTTTGGTAGCCATGCGATTCTCTGTAAACATGGTTTGTTGGACGTTTGAGATGTTCACCCGTGAGATTAGCACCTGTTTGGAGGGCTTTCAATATCCCAACACTAACAATGGGAATGTCTCCAAGGTGTGGGACACTTGGCTCCTTGAGGAAGACCTCCGGAGAAGGTTGACTTCATATCCTAACTACTCTATGCTAATCACTACTCTACTGTAATCTACCAGTCGCAGGAGAAAAGGGATGAGAAAACATGAAATAAAAACATGGTGATGCACCAAGAAGAAAGGGGATCATTCTCCTTGTATGAGTTAGCAAGTGAAAGGACAAAACACGCATTCAAACGGCAGATATGAGCCACAACCAGACTATGCATCTAAATCAAACTCTCACTCTCAACCTTTAAGACATTGTAAATCAAAACCTTGCAAATGCCACACACAATAAACCATGAAGATAGCAGAGAAGTAAGAGACAATTAACACAAAACAAAGGTCAGGCATGAGCCACAATTTTAGTTGTATTAAGAGCTAGAGTATACACAATTTGATATCAACACAATCCAATGCGTTCATTCATTTACAGAGCTCAAAATTGGAGATCAGAGGCACTCAAAAAGCTCAACATCCAAAAGAGCAGAGTAACCTTGCTTTCAAGAAAGAGGAACCGTTTTTACAATAGATTGATTTGCTACTTATAGCAAAAGAAGAGAGAAGGGGGAAGGAGAAGAAGAGAGGAGGAGGATGCAAAATATGTGAAAGATCCCCAAATGGATCTCTTTATACCCCAAAGAGCTTTAACTCAAACAGAACAGCAGATCTAATAATTTTGTATGCAGACCAGGATTTAACCTTAAAATTGCGACTAAGGTATTGGTATTATACTCACAAAAAGCACCCCTCTATTTCATGTTTCCACTTCAAATGTTTGCAGAAATTATGGAGACCATTTAGATCGTAATACATATACAAAATCATACAAAGATCATAGTTATTGACTGCTGTAATTAATTACTGGAAGTGGCGACTTGAACCATAGAAGACCGGTATCATTAGAGACATCAAACAGGACTGTATTCAGATCTGTTAAAACTGCAATAAATTTAAGAAGTAAAAGCCAAGAGAATACCATTAAAAGCATCCAAGGAAGTCTGAATTTTAATGCCCGACTGCTGCATTTTATTTAAATAAGTCTGCAGACCCAGACGTGAAGTTACAGCAGATACTGAAGGTGTTTTGGACTCACAAACAGCTCCAAAAAAGTACAGATATGTTTGGAAAAACAACTCAGAACAGCAGATACACAAATCTGAATATTATGCCCTCCAAATGTGCCAAAATCTGTCCCAAAATAGGTCGTTCCAGCAGTACCAAAATTAATAGTTCAATAACCTGATTGTCCCTGAATTTCCAATGCCAAATAGGAGTGCAAAAGAGAGTTTTCGTTCTCTTTACACTAAGCTTCTTGAGGGTTTTCGTCCTCAGAAGTTACAGCCACAAGAGCTTCAGCTTACAAGCTATTTGCAAAATATAAAATGACATAGTATGCCTCTTCTAAGTCGACCTCTCCTTTAAATAGGCAAAGTGACTCAAAGGAAGCCTTTTTAACCTCCAATCAGCTTGCAGCACAATTCTCTATGCAATTTTTCCAATGGGGGCCTAGTCGTATCTTTCCTAGGGGAAATACAAAATGGTTTTGGGTCTCTTTTTTTTTCTCTAGGTAGCTAATATATTCTAATCCTAGGCAAGTCGTACTTTTGCCTAGAGGGGATAAAAAACAAGGAATGGGCCTTTTTACTTTTTATTTGTCATGATCACTTCCCTAGGTAAGTCACCATATTTCCTGGGAAGGATATAAATAATATTAGACCCCTTCTGCACTTTTCTAGATATTACAACATTAATTTATAAGTTGTTTATATTAAGTCAAATAAATAATTATAAGTGCTTTAATATTTTTTCTTTTATTTTTTTTTCTTTTAGGCACTTATAAAAATTTATTGTGACTTAAGTTACCCTTATATTTTTCCTTTGGCCGTCGGGTCAACAAAATGGGCCAAAGGTCTTCGATTCGGAAAAGGGGACATTACTATGCAAAATATGCTAAAGAATATCTCTCTCATGTCTATCCCTTCACATAGCTCATATTTGTTATATGCTAAGGAACGAACAAATATTTGTTATAAAGTTGATCTCTTGAGAGAACATCATTGTTAGCCCATGAAACTAGGAAAATAAGTGAAGATGGGGCTGCCATTTGGTGAACAGATAATGATTTGATGCTTGGATCACTGTGAAAGCTCATCCCTTTGAACGACAACTTGTTTAACTCCATCTGTGTTTTGATGGGGCATAGAGAGGAATAACAGCTCAAAAGCATCTTTTAGAAGAGGGTAGAACCATTTAGAAGCATTTGAGAGTGATTTCGGGGCCATTTGATCTGTTTATTTATCTACAGACATCCAAGAACTCTGTCACAAATTTCTCTTCAATCCCTTGATCATTCTCTCTGAAACCAGAATCATTTCTTTTCAAAGATCTTTCCATCGGTACCGATTGCTCAGTGATTGGAGCTCTCTAGCAAAAAGATATGAAGGAAAAACCAAAGCCTTGTCGTGCCCTCTGCGATGTCTTCGAGCTCATTTTTACACTAGGCAAATCCATTAGATTTAAGCTAGTCAACATGCACCGTAGCGAATCTCAGAGTGCACCGATCTTTGCTCCGTGTTGATCCTACCATATCCTCAATCGATGCTTCGACATTGCTTGGGAGGGGAGACTAAGGCTTGAGAGAGTGCATGGTGCCAATGGTTGTCACATGTCTAGTATCTCCATGTGTTGTTCATCGGTGCAGTGCAAAGTTTGAAGTGAGAAGCCTTAACCTTGGGACAATCCTGAGAGAATGCTGAAAGCTGATTGCCGACACGCATCCTCCCGACCACTTGTCATGTATAGGTGCTTCATAAAGTGTAGAAGTTTAAGGCAAAGACTTAAGATTTGCGGGAGTGTAGAATGTTGATGATTGACACTTGTCAAGTATCCATGATAGAAATGAGCTTGCAGTTTTCCAAGTGCTTGAGGCCACTTGTCAACCATCGGCTTTCTGCAAGGATAAAGTGAGAAATCAAGGCCTTGAGACAGTCCCCTATGTTAGTTGCATCCATGTGTGCAAACCAGCACTTGTCATCCATTGGTACTCTGCAGTGTTTGTGGAGCGGGGCAAAAACTTAAAGTTTGTGGGAGTGCAGAATGCTGATGCTTGCCACTTGGCATGTATCCATGATGGGAATGAGTTTGCAGTTCACCAAGTTCTTGAGGCCACTGATTGATGCCACTTATCATTGATCGACTTTCTGTAAAGTTAGGAAGGCAAAATCTTAAGTTTGAAAGAGTGCAGAGAGCCGATGCTTGACGCTTGTCAACCATCCATCGTAGGTGCTGAAAACAGTGAAGAATTGGCTAAGTTCCAGAGAATGCAAAATGCGGTGAAGCCGATGAGTTCCATGTCTCGAAGATCCATCAAGAGTGGTGAAAAACATGATAAACAACCAAGTTCAGAAGTTTGGAGATGCCGTTGGGTGACACGTGCCCCTACTTTGCTCTATTAAATTTGACAGGCCTGCTTCAACGAGAAAACAAACGAGTTGAACGTCATTTTAACATTTTAAGAGCAAACTCGATTAAAATCTTCTAAGTCCTTCTGGATTTGGCTTGTATGCATTCAGAGGATAAGAAAGCAAAGTATTTTTGATAAGTTTCAAACACAAGGGTGCCTGTAAATGCGCATCTAACACCATTAAAAGCCTTCAAATCTTGAAATTAAGATCAGTTGCCCAAAAATGAAATACTGGGTTCATTTTGGCACCATGGTGCAAAGGATGTATGTGATTAATAAGGTGTACTTTGGTCGGGTTGAAGCTGATATGCATCATATGGTGAACATCAACATGTCAATAGGCTTGTCTACATAATGCTTATAAACATGTTTACAGGTTGGGGAGTGGTCCTGTACATGTAGCCACTTCTTCTGGTACCTCCTAACATGCACCCATGTCTTTATTTGAAAATGGTGTCCCCATCCCCATATCTGTTCCCCATGTTTCCTGGTGTCTATGCCACCATGGGAAGATTTTGCATTTTTATTATCACCATCTTTCATGGCTTCATTTTTAATTAGTTTCCTTGACGTATATTTGCTTTTGTGTTTTGGACATTAATGTGTTTGTCATTAAAACTTATGGGTTTCTGTCTATGTATAGCATGTTTTCATGGTAGGCAGTTTTAATAACTATTTGAATCTTTTATAAAAAGAAAATTAAATTGAACTGTTCTATAGGTGTTGGAGTGTAATAGTGTGAGATGTCAATAAAAATAGCTGATCGTAAATTTAATGCATTTGTTATGCTGATAGGTATAACCTACAATGACATCCAAGGGTTTGGTGGAGGAATGTAATAGTAGGAGATGTCAATAAAAATGTTCAAACTTAAATCCGATGTCTGTTTGACAGTCATAGGACACCTTTTCTTTTGCTTAGGTTAGGCGATAAAAAAATCATGGTATCTATAAGGGATATGGTGGAGTTTGGAGCCCATTTCTTATTCCCGCAAAGATTTTTTCAAGCCCGATGCAATGGTATAGCTAGATTGAGGCAACCTACCAATCAGAAGAAAACTTGTAGAGGAGGTGATGGATTTGTTAATCAATGTGAAACCCTTCAATAACTGAAACTATGTGACAAATCCAAGATATGCTCCTTGAGATTGATATCTATTGGCATTTTCCAGATAAATATAGTTAAAATATCTATACTAGTTCATGTACCTCTGTACCCTGATTTGATAATGACATCCCTGGCCCTGCTTCTGATGTCTCCTGGTGATTATGTGAGATTGGATGGAGGACACCTATAAAAGAATAACTATGGCGAATAGCAGAAATTTAACTATTGCTTATTTTATGCTTCATCTAATTTGCAAGCTCATTAAATTTATCTACTCTACCTTATTTCTACACATGAACTGTTATGAATCTTGTGCAGTGTTTCGGGTAATTCAATTCTTGAAAGATCAGACTTGGTGCCAGCCCTGAAAGCTCTAAAGGATCGACTTATGACGAAGAATGTGGTATGTGCTGTCTTGTTGTCTATGATAAATTGTTAGCGTGCTTGTGTAAGCTGTAAATGGAATATGAGAGGGATTATTACATTTCCCATGTTGCAGGCAGAGGAAATTGCTGAAAAGCTTTGTGAATCAGTAGCAGCCAGCCTGGAAGGCAAAAAACTGGGTTCTTTTACGAGGGTCTCTTCTACTGTTCAGGTGGGGTTTGAAAATAAAAATTCGGGGGGAAATTGAAGCCAGAGTGTGATGAACATAATTTGAGCAATTGTAACTTTGATTATGTAACCATCTTAGGCCACTGTATAGGATTTGATCGACGGTAGTTTTTTATTGCTATTGTGGGTTACATGCTTTTACTTTTGAGTGCAGACAGCTATGGAAGAAGCCCTTCTTCGCATACTGACGCCCAAACGATCTATTGATATTTTGAGGGATGTGCATGTTGCCAAGGAACAAGGGAAAACATACGTTATTGTCTTTGTGGGAGTAAATGGTGTGGGAAAATCAACAAACCTTGCAAAGGTCTGACATGCTATTTAGTTTAAGAGGCATTCTGTTACTATTCACTAAAGCTTTGGAAATGTATGCCATTAACCAAATTATTTTTCCTCGTTTTGGGCAATGCTGCAGGTTGCATATTGGTTGCTACGTCACAATGTAAGTGTTATGATGGCTGCCTGTGATACGTTTCGGTCAGGGGCTGTTGAACAGCTTCGCACTCACGCTCGTAGGCTCCAGGTAAGATAAACACATCACAGTTAATTTGTTCAGTCATACAAATAACCTGAAACCATCAATTGTATGATGTGAAAGAATTGTATGTCTTATGAATCTATGATATGACCTTTATTATTTTTAGATTCCTATATTCGAGAAGGGGTATGAAAAGGATCCAGCAATGGTTGCAAAGGAAGCCATTCAGGAAGCCAACCGCAATAAAGTAGACGTTGTTCTTGTGGATACAGCTGGGCGTATGCAGGTACACACTGTATATTGCAATAGAGCTTTATGTGACTCTGAGGTTTAAATAATGCAAGGGCTATGCCTATAAAGACTCATTCACATTTCAAGCAGCAGGGATTTGTTTTCTGTCAGGATGGCTGTTTGGTGTTGCCTATATAATGACTGGTTGACTGTCTGCAAGAAGTTTTATGATGTTTTTATGCATTCCGTCTTGTAGGATAACGAGCCTTTAATGAGAGCTCTCTCAAAACTCATCAATGTCAATAGCCCGGATTTGGTGCTCTTTGTTGGTGAAGCATTGGTTGGCAATGACGCTGTGGATCAGCTCACAAAGTTTGATCAGGTAAATACTCATGATAAACCATCTCAAATTATTGTTTCTGTCTAAACTGTTGCTTATAAATCTCAAATGAATAGGAATTCACAAACCCAGAAATTTGATCTGATAATTTCTTTCGTATTCAATGCATTGATACTTCAGAAACTAGCAGACCTTTCGACTTCTCCCAATGCAAGGCTGATTGATGGAATCCTGTTGACTAAATTTGATACAATTGACGACAAGGTATTGAGTTTAACACCTGTCTTAGCATTACTGTGATTTTTGGATGCCCGTTTCTTTCTTATTTGCTCAGGTTGGTTTAATACAACTGGGCATTTGAAGAATGTCCAGGTCATCTTCTACTGTATTCTGTTGTTCATGGCTTCCACAACATCATTGGCCTACAAACACAAACTGCCTTGAGGTTTAGCATGATTGAATGGAGCTGCACAAGTGAATTTATCAGTCTACCAATTTTCTGAATTGTCTTTTTTTTACAGGTTGGAGCTGCACTTTCTATGGTCTACATTTCAGGATCACCTGTGATGTTTGTGGGATGTGGACAATCATATACAGATCTGAAAAAACTCAATGTCAAATCAATTGTCAAAACCCTTCTAAAGTAGGAATCTCCTCTCTTAAAGCTGCTAAAAATTTATGTATTTGGCATCATACTTTCAAGGATTTAAATCATCATGACATTGGGCTGCTGTTGTGTTCCCCAGTGATCTCTTTGGTTTGCTTACCGAGGTTTGTTATTGTATAGATAGAGCTAATTGTAACAAGGCTAGTTAAAACTTAAGAAGTAGCTGTTCTGTAGTAAGCTTTATGAAATGTTCCTGTAGTGGGTTGAGGTAAATAGTCATCACTGATTGGTGTATTGATATTCAACATTTGTTTAGCATGCTGCTCAGAAAAAATGTTTCTTTCCACGACTGTTTATTGGCACAACACTTATTATTGTCAATTTGTTTTCTGGTATTAATTTTTATTGATAAATGTTGGGTTGAATGGGCCTGCACACGCATCTGAGACACAATTATGGGGGTCGTAGTCGGTTCTTGAACATCCAATATTCCAGTAAGCAACTCTGCTACCGCACTGCATCATCATATAATTTTAGGTGCCCCCACTATAGGTTTGCTCGACTGCTGGTAGGATTTGAACCTGAGTTGCTCCAATACGAGTGTATCCACTTAATCTTTTTTATTTTTCAAAGAGTGCTGCAACATAAATGATAAAACATTGATTCCATAGAATCTAGACAAAGGCATATTTATTGTTTGCTTTGATCTTTTTGCCATTATTAGATATTGCAGCACTTGATGTAAATTGGGCACCTTGAATTTATTTAATTTGTTAAAGGAGCAATGAGAAATTGTGATGTATTGAATATTTTGCTACGCTTTCCGATAGAATACCCCGAAAAAGAGAACGCAGATTTTTTTTTTTGGTTGCAAATAAAACCCCATAAGGTGGCAGGGGAAGTGTTTGGCAGAGTGCAATGTGAGGTTTGAGGACATTAATATTGTGGGCTGAGGACCTTAACAAGGGAGTTGTTATCAATCTTTTCTTAATAAAAACAATATAATGAAGAAAAATGGAAAAAGATAAATATTGGCAAAGGTGTATTGTGTAATATGCGTTTTTTTGATGTGTTTAAATGATTGTAGTGTCCGGATCATCAAGTTATCCATAGTGAGCAGGTTTTTTAGTTATCACATAGAAATTGATGCACGATTATCTGGTTCTACATAATGGTCTTGGGTGTTCATAGTAGTGAGAAGATGGACGGTGGAGAATCCAACATGCATTGGATTACACAGATGGAGCAGCTGTCCATGTTGCTTTAGAGTTGGCATCAAAATTGACGACTGTTGTGTGGAGCCGATCGAGCCATTTGTTTTAGGGATGACAATTTTTCATTCAATAACCCTAGTTTCTAAGTGGGTTGTTTGCTTGCGCATCCCCTCCGAGTGCTACATGTATTTTTCGTGGAAATGTTTTTTCCGATGTCATTGGTACTAAGTCTGCGATGGCTGAGTAGCGGGGTAAATTTTAGTGGTGATTTTTCGCTAATTCACGGATATTTACATTTTTGAAATTTGCATTTTGCAATTTTGAAGAGTCATATGGAGCAGCATTTCACCTAAATTTTTGGGATGAAAGTTATTTTTGCGGGTTGACTTGCTTAGTGTTCGAAATAAATTTCATACTTAAGCATGTATATCGCCGGTACATTTGCCAAATATACTAATTAAAATTGTAAGCATTTGCCAAATATACTAATTAAAATTGTAAGCATTTGCCAAATTCAAATGCCATCAATCACTTGCATAAAAGAAGTTCAACGGTCGACCAAGTAGTCCAGATGCATGACTGCATAGTCTAGATGCCTAACTGTGTTGCACATATGCCCCAACAACATACTTTAGACACTCGTCAAAAGTGTCATGTTGGTCGGCCACATATCCCAGATGTAGAGTCTAGATTTTAGATGCTTGGCCATGTCATCCAGACACTTGATTGCATATTCTAGACACTTGACCATGTGTTTGTGATGCTCGACCATATAATCAAGATGTTTGATTGCATATTCTAGATGCTTGATTGAATAATGTAGACGTCTGCTTGATAATTTAGACGGCCGTTGACCCCTCGTCTAGGTTCGATTGATAATTGAAATGTGATGGCCTTGGTAGGCCAATCATCAAAAGAAAGAATTTTTTCTCTTAACCATCCACAAAAGGGGTCATGCAGATGCAACCATCCACACCGAATACATGTACTATGTATTAACTAAATAATTAAGCCTTATTTATTTTCAAATTACAAATTGCAATAATATACTTAATAATGCAAATTTTAAAAAACCTATTTTTATGCAGAACACACTGATAGTGATATTCTACATGATGATGATGTCATGCCTTCGCTTGGGAACAATTCTTATTATGTGCTTACATTGAATGACATTCATGCTTACAATATTCAACAAGCAGAAGACATGCCTCCACTTGAGGACAATTCTTATTATGGGCTTACATTGGACGACAATCACATTCATGATTACAATATGCAACAAGTAGATATTTCCTGTCATCAAACACCAACTTCAGCTGGAAATTTTACCATCAATTCTTTGAAAAAGAAGAGAATAGATGACATACCTGATAATAAGATATACCAAACAACAAATATTTCTACACATAGTGATCAAACACCTATTTCATGTGATAATACAACACAAAAAACTGTGTAAAGAAAGAGAAGTGGATGGATTATAGGAGGGTCTTTTAAGTTCGGTTGGGTAGCTAAGTATCCATTCATTGAACCATTAGAGTCAGAAAAAGGTAATGATACTCCTACAAAATGTAAATATACAATTTGTAGTTGGAAACTCAGAAAAGAGCATAAAATGCAACTCACGCTGGACACAATTGAAAAACATAATGGTAAAATATATGTATTGGTTAAGCAAAAAGATGGTCAAATAAAACAAACACAGATGAAAAATGTAAAAGAATGCATGCATGTAAAGATATGTAGTAGAGTATGAAAATGAATAGAAATGACTACAAAATCTTGTTGAAAATGGAGTGATTACAACTCAGTTAGGAAAAGTTGTTCAGTTTAATTTATATGTTAAAAATATATAGTTCTCAACCATCTACCACATTCTAAACAAATGTAGACCTATTTTTGATTTTTTAGGATTATACAATTTTATTTCAACAATGGATTCCCTAATATTTCACAATCGCATTGGTCAAACAACAATGCTTGGGAAATGCCAAAATGTCTAGCGATGATTGATGAGGATTTAAAATAAAAAGTAAAAAATGCACGATTTATCTCAATGTCTATTGATGAGGTCACAACAATTGACAACACATCATGAGTTTGCATTCACGTTTATACTTTTGAGAACCATCTAAGGTAACCTCATTTTTCCATAAAATGATAGAAAATTGTAATGTCGAGAACCTTTACAAGTTGGTTATCGCTGGGATGGATGATTATACTATTGCTACTAAGTTAGTGTGCATTGGCACAGATGGTGCATCACTAATGCAAGGGCACAAATGGTCTTTGCATTCGACTACAAACCACTATTGTCACATATAATTCCAATCCACTACATGCTTCATAGAATGAATCTTGTATACAGAATAGTTAGCACATTTGAGAGTGTTGCGAAAGTCAAATAACTTATCTGTGACTTGTATGCATATATGTTCTTTAGCCTGAAAAGATTTATAGAGTTCAAGAAATTTACAATTGGAGTGACTGATGGTAAAAAACTTCTAAAGATGTTGATACAAAGTGGATTTCCATGTATGAATCTGCATGCAAAGTTTTAGAAGAATATTGATCGTTGACAGGTTTTATGTATAAATATTGTAGAGAAGTTGACAAGGCAAAAAATTTGTTGTACCGTTCAACAAATTTAGAAACATTACTTACATTAAGTGGTATTTTTCCCATGTTGAAGGAAATCAATTGTTTGAGTAAACATGCTCAAGAGAGGTCCATATATATTGTTGATTTCATATGGTTGAGAAAACATTTTTGTCAAAATTTAGATATTTAATCTCTGTCCCACGAGAATTTTAAAGGGCTTGTATTTGAGAATTGACAAATATTAACATGTATTAAGGATCCTAATTGCTATTTTAAATTCAATATTAAGGATTATTCTGGTATCGTTATTAATGAGCAGAAGACACCAATGCATACTTTTCAAAAAAAATTTGATTTGATGGGAACACAAATTGAAGTTCTTGTAATATGTGTTTTATATGACACTATTATTTTTGATACACGAATGAAATTGATAAGATTTCACAAAGCTTATCCGAGGAAATTCAAGACCGTTTTAAAAGGGATGACCTGCTTGAGGCCACGAGAGTAGTGAATCCCATATTTTGGAACATTGTGATGGTCATAGTGAAGAATTAATAGTAATCTATATTTCGCATATATGAGTGTTCTGATCAAGCATTTCAACAAGTCCGTACAGATAAATGGAGTTGAAATTAAAAATATTTTGCAAAAAAAATTACTGACATCTCAGTCAATACATTTTGGATTTAAAATGATTGCTCAATATCCGTATCTAAATAAACCAAAGAAAAATGGAGCTATCAAAAGGCTATGGAAAACACTATATCCCAAACAATGTCATGCAAAAAATATTAGTGAAAGATAAGTGGAAGATAAACGAGTCTTTAGTGAATTATCTTTTGTTAAATCAAAACTTCGAAACAAATTGGATTAAAATCTGGAGATGCGTTTAGGATTGTTTTGCGTTATCCCGTGGATGCATTTCCTCATGAAAGGCCACTTGCCTTTTGGAGTTCACTTACTAAAAGAAGAGGATTCACTAATACAGTGAACAATAAATATGATCTTAATACTTGATCTACGAAGTGGATGTTCTCCTGACACAATAGATACAAATGTCTCTAAAGAAAAAGGGCTTGCTCAAAGATTGTTTCAGTTGCCCAAGTTTTAGGCTTTTAGCTTGGTAAGAGACGAGGTATGTATTATATAAATGTATTCTTATATAAAACATTCATATGAAATTGTTACAATTATGTATGTATGTTTTTGGATAAACGATTTCAGTATGCTTATTTTATATAATTTTTATGCAATACAAAATATGAAAACAATAATTACAAATAAAACTCTGATATTATAGTTTACATTGTTATGAAACACAAAACACCATAGATACTATGAAAACAATATATATTAATAAAGTGTCGACTATTTCAAAACAATTTACAAAAGTGCAAAATATCTCAATTGAAATTTGAGATTTATATTTAAATTCTTCTCAATATTACAATTATAGTTATACAATATAAAGAATCATAGTCAACTCTCATTCTAAGATGCCCCCTCAAGTCTTGCATCTTATGTCACTAGTTCTCTTAATTTAATTAGATCCTCTGTTGTAACATTGATACTAGTGAGATTTTCCCTATCTTGATTGGTCACATCACATGTTGAAAACAAACTAGGATCCACATTTGATTTCTGCTTGAACACTATATATGGATCCATGCTATGCTCCTTAATTATTTTCTTCAATGAGTTGTTCTATTTATTTAGGAGCACAAGTTTTTCCTTTGGTGAAATAATATTTAAACTTTTGTGTGCATTCTCGAGATGAAGATCCAAGACCGGTACTTCATTCTTCAATTTTTTATTTATTTTTTGACTGCATTTGAACAAATACACATTATTAGTTAAAAGTTAAAATATGTAAAACTAAATTTAAACTCAAAGAAAGAGTTAAATTTACAACTTTATCTTTTTCAACATTTGCAATGACAAAAAGGTTTTTGTCTCTAGCCCATTTGTTTAGTAAGCTCACGCTTCACAATTCAAAATTTTCAACATGTTTAACATGACATCCAAAACATTAACATTGTAGTCATTGTTTACTGTAATGGCACATGAGAGAGCTTGATTCAATAATACATCTATCTTTGTTGGCTCATTTTGAACTAAAATAAATAAATGATTTCTTTGGGGATGGTTGTGAAAATGAGCATTTATTTCCTTCATCAAAGCTTTGGCCCGTAATTCCCATGTTTTCAAAGTCTCTATATCTTGCATAACGACATCATTAATAGTAGCATAACAACTTTCTGCCAACAAATTATGCAACATAAAAGTAGTCAATTGATCATCAGATGGTGGTACTGGTATCTGTGTTGGAGAGGGAGTGTTGTATGACGAACTGGGTGTCTGTGCCTATAAACCATGATTTATTTGGGGAACTTTATAAGCTCTAAATCATATCATGTGGATTAAAAGTAGTTGGATCACCAATACCACTCTCGATACCCAATAAATCATCATCAACATCCATTTTTTGTAAAATGATGGCGTCCATTACTTTAGGGAGACCACCAAAAGAGAAATTTGGAAACCATGTTGCTGTCAGATGAACCACACCACCATTTTGAGATGGAAAAGATATTCATTTCCCCCATTGTCTGAACTAGTCTAGGCGGCGGCAGAGGTGGCATCGTTCCTTTTTTAGAAGAGGGAAGTGGAATTGTAAAAATAAAATGTGAACAAAACACAAAAATAAGAATTCAATGTTTAGTAAATTTAGCATAATAATTAAACTTTGAAGTGATACTGATAATGTACCTTGTAGAGTATGTCTAGGTGTAGTTTCTTCCCCTGTCAGTGGTTGAATCCTGTAAATTCCATTGGTTCATGTTAATGCGGGGAAGTTTGATGAAAACTATATGATGAATTTTTAAACATACAGTAAATATTAAAAACAAGTATAGTTCTATGAATAATTTTTTTAAAACAATGTATGTTCCATTATTCATAACTTTCTAGACTGATAGTAGTAATACCGAGAATAATTGATGAAGTTGCATGTTGCACTTATAGCTGAGGGGGTGTAATAGAACTCCTCATCTATTTTTGACTCATAACCGTGATAAGATTGGAAGATGATTGTACTATGTGAGTGCAACTCATGAAAGACTTCATAATATAATGCAATTATATAATGACAACATGACAATGTCGCAATGTCATTGCAAATAGTATATGACAAATCATTTTGTATCATATTGGATATATTTGTACAACAATCAAATTGTTCGAAACTTAGAGAATGAAGGATGTAGATAACAACCCAATACAAGATGTTAGATTGTCTTCCCTGCAAGACTATCCTAGCTTGAAAAAATTCAATCATGGACTGTAAAAATGCCTGTGGAAAAAATTGCATAGATAATCCCCTTCTTGATTTAGAGGAGTCACCAATACTTGCACAAAATGAAAAAAACATTTTATTAGCTTTTTTGATAAAAATAGAAAGAAAAAAAATGTAAAAACAAATTATTACCTTTAAACTGCACGCCGAAGTGGGACTCTAGACACGTTTTGTCAGAGTCAAAGAGTAAGGCTTTTGTTGTCACATGGTTAACATTCACATGCGGAAGCCCTGTTAAGTGGTGAATATATTCTAGAGATGTTCCAAAAGAAAATTCTCGTGATGGCAACTTGATTGTGAAGATACATATGGATTAATTGGATAAAACAAATTGCATCAAACTAATATCAATGTGATATTGAGGCATATCAATTAATGCTAAAAAATAATATCCATCTACCCAATCACTGAATGTGTGCTTCAGTTTGAGCAAGGTGGCAATTTGCGGGCACATAAGGTTTTAGAATTGAATTTTGGGTTAAGACTGAGAGGATGTAGAAATGGATGCCATTTTTGGATATTAGATGTGGTGTTCATGCTTGTTTGTCGAGTCTGGACTCTAGAGCCTGGTACGATAGCCGTATGAGCCTAGAGGTAGAGACTGACATGGAGTGTGGAGGAATAAGTGATGACAAATGAGGCTATAAGCTTAAATATATAGGCGAGTTAGGACACGCGGCAATAAATGGGTTTGTGTAGTCAGGCGGATGCATGTGTTGACACTTTGATGTGTATACAATTGGGCAATTGCATTTGCAGACATTTGGTTGTGCATGCAACTAAGCGTCTACATATGCAACCAGACGACCACATGTGTAGCCGGACGTCTGCATATGCAGTTTTTGTTGGTGTGTGTGACTGTCCAGTCATCGTCCACATCACCTAGGTGAGTCATCTCGCGTTGCGAGAGTCATAGGTCTTAGGAAGTTAAATGACAAGTGTCAGATTCTGTCATAGAATCTGACATTGTCATTTGCGTCAATGCGTCATAAGAGTTACATTCCTTCTTTGGAATTATAACTCCTCTTCTAGTGGCGTCATATGCGTCAGTCAACGTCATATGCGTCATTGGAGTCATTGAGATTTTTTCCATGTTTAGGCATGGGGGTTACACAACACCCCTATTTGTACTTCCTATTTTTCGATCTATGAGCATGAGTAGACCCATTCTTCTTACTTGTAATCTTATTTCCATTGTTTCAAATCTTGCGTATTGCGTAGGCTTGAAATTACCATCGGAGTGCAACTTCATTGTGGTGCATCGCTTTTCGACATCGGTTCTCGCGAATCCCTCTTTCATGGTATCAGAGCTAGTTTCGGTAAACATGCACTCTTCGGTTCTCAGTTGTTTATTACATCTGGGTTCTTCTCATTTCCTCGTGTGCAAGTTTTTTTTTTTTTGATTATCATTTTGGAATTATTCCTCACCTCGTATTGAGGTTTCAACAGTTGCAAGTTAAGGTATTTGGTTGGTTTGCTTATCAGCTGAGTTCATATTTGTATATTTCTAGATCTTTGTGGCTGTTGTTTCTGGGTTGTTTGTGTGTTTCTTGCTGGTTGTGTTCAGATTCAGTGCCTGCAGGGTAAAAGAAGAGCTCATTTTTTGGCATGGACCTGTGATTACTGGTTCTTATTGTCTGCTTGCTGCTCGTGCATGGTTTGGGCTTCTACCCGTGATCTTGTTTTCATTCACTGTTTGTATTTACGTGGAGAGCATGCTTATTTTTTGGCGTGGCTTGCTTACATTGCCTTGAGTTCAACTGTGGCTTTGGTTCTCTGCATTGTTTCACCTTGCACTTGGACTGTTCATGGTTTGCAAAGCTCTGCCACCTCTTCATCCTCGTTTTTTTCCTTCGTGTGGAATCTAAACGTGGCGTTTTTTTGTTTGCTAGCTCGTGTTGGTTCGCTTTTCATTCACCTGATCCTACATTGTTTCCTCTGCACTATTTTCTAACTTGAGTTTCTCTCTACGTGGGAGTATCTGATGTAAGCTTGTAACTTGGGCTCATGCACTAGTTGAAAACTTGCTCATTCTCGCTGTTCCCTGTGCTCGTGGACGTTTTCCTGCGCTTTGGACATTTTTTCTGCAGCTTTGGATGTTTGTGCTACCTGCCCCCACAGTTACCTGTCTCTATTGGCACGTGGCCTTCTCCCTCCGCCTGCCAGATCTCTCCTTTGCGCAGCTGTTACTTTTGCATTGTTCTGGGCGTTTTCTCCCAGCTGGCGTTTTTTTTTTGCAGTGGACAATTACACTGCATTATCTATTTTTTTTGCTTGTCACTCTGTGCTTTGACCACTCTATCCACGTTTGAGACGTTGGGCTCAGTCTTTTTTGATTGACCTCTGACTGGGCTAGTTGTCTCTTGGGCTCTCCCACTCCTGCTCGGCATTGGACCTTCCACGTGGGCTTCACAACTGTAGCAGCTCGGTCAACTCTGGCTTATCCCTTATCCACCGGTTAGGATTCATTATTAGCAAACTTAATCTCACCTTTTAATGTTTAAAAGGTGTTAAAATATTTTTTTAAGTGGCATTGTAATATTATAAGTTTTTTGGCTTGTTTTATTAACCTTCCGTCGAGTGTCGAAGACGAAGGGTGAGGTCCGGGATTGGCAGGTGGCTAATCCCCCCTCGCAATACAAACAAACCCTACCTCAAATTCCATGCCATTTCCAACGGGCATACATACAACACCTTTTGCATGTGTTTAGGGTGCTTTTTTAATCCGTTTGCAGGCTTATTGGCTTTTTCTCATTATTATCGGGAATTGGTTTTTGCTATAACTTTTGACTCGTTGCTCGGTTTTGAGCACTTCTTTAGTCAAAGTTGCATGTTTTTTCACACTCTAGATGATGAGATCATTATTTTTGTAAACGCACTAATTTTATAAAGTGCGGCATTCTACGAGGGTGTCTTTGTATTGCTTAATTCAGCTCATTTTTTCTTGAGCTTTGTTCTATTCCTTTTTTTCATGGACTTGTGAGTGCATCTGCCACAGTCTTACGACAAAGGGATTATTTCGTGCAACGTGAGATGCTGTTTCTCACAAAGCTCTTTCTTCCCCCTCTTGCTTCTCTCTTTTTGTGCTTGCTTGCAGTGTCGATCTGTTGCGCCCTACGAACCTTGATTGTTGTCTCCACCATTGCGCGTTATTACGCTAATTACAAGGTGAGTGACAAACTGGTTCTCGGAACACATTTGCATCTGGTTGTAATCAACACACTGAATTATAAAGTGCTAGACTCGGGGGGTGTAATTTTGTTCTGGGGTGGTTGTTTCTTTTCTCTCTCCTTCCTTCTGCATTCCTTGGTTCTATCTCTTCATTATGGATATCTCTAAAGTACCAGTGCTTACACCTTTTAATTTCTTCGAATGGAAATCTAAAATTATAATGGTTCTGCGAAGTAAAGGGTTATACTGAGTTACCATGGGGTTAGAAACCAAACCTACTGAAGAACCCGAAAAATCTAAATGGTTCAACCATTATGATGAAGCCTCAGGTCTTATCTGTATGTCTGTCTCTCCTGACTTGTTCTTCCACATCGAAACTTCCTCAACACCCGATCAAGCATGGAAAATGCTCGATGATATGTTTGGGAAGCAAGATGACATGAGAGCACAAGAGTTGGAGAACGAACTACTAGGGTTAAATCCTAGTGACTTTGAAAACCTACAGGCCTTCTTCTCAAAGTTTGTCTGCACTAGAATGCTTCTAAAGGAATGTAAGGTGGATAAGAAAGACTGATCTTGTTGATTCTTTCTAAGTTAGGTCCTGAATACTTTGTTTTCGTTTCAACTTTCCACGCCACAAAAGCCGCCTTATGTAGTACGTGGACTATGCCCTCCTTTGATAGTTTTTCGTCCCAACTCATTCGAGAACATGACAAGCTCATTCAAATGGGGACTCTAAAATCCAAGTCACATGCCCTTGTGGCGAATAAGGGAAAGAAAAATGAAAAGAAGAAAGAAACTAAGGACCAACCTAATAAAGAAACCAAGACCAACCAACCCCCAGTTAAGCCCATCACTCATACTTCAACTTCTGAGCCTAAAGCAAAGAAGGAAAAGTATAAATGCTCCTATTGTAAGAATTCTGGCCATGACGAGAAGCATTGTTTTTGGAAACAAATTGATCGCTTAACTCATTTACTTGAGAAGAATAAAATAAGTGTTCCTGAATCTGTTAAACAAAATGCTCAGAAGGGCGAGTCTTCTAATGCAAAGTAGACTAAAAATGAAAACAAGAAAGGTAAGGCCCTTGTAGCTAGATCAGATCCATCATCAACTTGGATTATCGATTCTGGTGCCTCGCACCACATGGCTTCTTCAGAGGTTGAATTCTCTAGCATTGAACCATGTGGCATGTCCCAAATCATGTTGGGTGATGACACTCATGTGTCAGTTTCCGGCAGTGGATCGGTAGAGATTGAAGGTGGAACATTTAACCAAGTGTTGAGTGTTCCCAATATCTCTACCAATCTCCTATCGGTTTACCAAATCACCCACCTTGGTGAAGGAATGCGAGTGGAATTTGGTCCTAACCCAGTGATTATTCGTGAGCTTAACTCTAACTACACTGTGGCTGAGGGAAAGGAAGATCACCGTTCATGGTTATATACCTTTTCCCACTTCTCTTCTGATTCGATGCCC
This sequence comes from Taxus chinensis, assembly GCA_019776745.2. NCBI lineage: Eukaryota > Viridiplantae > Streptophyta > Pinopsida > Cupressales > Taxaceae > Taxus > Taxus chinensis. The sequence continues at coordinate 758,694,365 of CM034153.1, forward strand.
AATGCCTTGCTCACTCATGCAAATGAGGTTAACAAGTTATGGCATGAGCATTTTGGGCATCTAAATTATCTTTACCTTGAACAATTGAGCCAAAACAAAATGGTCAATGGGCTACCCCGAGTTAAGTTTTCTAAGGGTCTTTGTGAGGGTTGTACCCTTGGAAAGAACCTTGAAAAAAGCTTCGACAAGGGAAAATCCTGGAGAGCTACTCATCCCTTGGATCTTGTTCATAGTGACGTTTCTGGCCCTTTTCCGTCTCCTTCTTTTACTGTTGTCGCCAAATCAGTGCACCCTCCGAATGGCCAGGATGTGAATAGGACGTTCGGTGTGATTGGGACACATGGGATCACCTCTCAAGCTGTGGGACTTGGGCTCGAGGTGAACCTCCAGAGAAGGCCGGCTTCCTCTTCCTAAACTAAGTGCTGTACTACTCATAGTGTAACAAAAATGATTATCTAGTCCTATGCTAACATTTTCATGGGGTTTTAGGGAAAGAGATTTACAGAAATGAAACTATACTAGGGATGGCGATGCACCAAATAAAGGGTGTCTTTAGACTCAGGAAGGGTTAATTTGAAGAGGGTGTGTGCACCACAGGTCAACTTCACCTACTGCAACTTAGAGAGGGTACATGATACCACAAACTAAGAGACACGCGTTCCCTTTGTTAAACTTTATCAGACCGAGAAATATACCAGTTTCCCAGTGAAGAAGGATGAACTCAACAAGGGTCAACAGACACCACAACTCAACTGCATGCAATACTTCACCACTCGATAAGCACAGAACTCCAATAACCTGTAATAGAACTTAAACTTGCATAGTGTACCTGCAAGTATGAGAAAGGCACAAAGAAGCACAGAAGGATGAAAGGACCGAGATTAGTCACAAAACACACACTTTTATTGCTTCAATAACATGCACAATGCATCATACATTTAGAAGAGGCAATAGTTGCCATTACAGTCTTGAAGAGGAGGCTTGAAAGTTCTCTCAACACATAAGAACAACTTGCAGAAGAGAGAGGATTCTTGAAAAGTATACACTTGCCTGAGATATCTAACTGTCCAACTTGTCTGAACTGTTGGAACCCTTTGAAATGAGCTTCCAACTTACATTTATAGAAGAATATGTGAGAAAGAAGAGGAATGTCATAATTACATTCCTAAAATGAAGGCCCATGATGTATTTATTACAGTTAGTTGAACCACCTGAGAAGGTTCCATCATGGGTCATTAATTGCCTGATGACCTAGTCTTCTCAATTAATTAAAAGAACATTTAAATAAAATATTTAAATAATAATAATAAATATTATTATTAAAATATTTAAATAAAAATATTAATTTAATTAACATAATATCGGGACCCCCCTCGTTGACCCGTTTGACTTGAAGAGGAGGGGGGTCCATGTGGATAGAGTCTGCACAAATCTCAACTCGGTGAGTTTCAAATCCTCTAACTCAGTGTTGCAATCGATTTCTAACCCCGCACTAACTCTTTCCTTGCCTTGGTAATCGGGCTCTTTTGCATTAAGTCCTTTGAATGGTGAGCTATCAAACTCGATTCTTATCATTTTCCTCTGTTAACTCGAGGCCATTTATGCATTCCACGTTCAAACTTCATGAAACATCACCACGAGCTCACTGCGAAGTCACCGAGCTCTTCATCCAGCAAATGATCTTACCTTTCCTGGGCTCAAACTCACTTGAATACCGAGCTTAACCCAATATTTCTAAAAAGAATGGTTTTACCACAATGCTCAGGATTCTTCCTCATCATATAACACTTGTAGTAAGAATGTTTTGGCTTTGCCATAATAAGCACAATTTGTACCTTCCAAACGATGAGAAAATGCCATTATCAATAAAGACCTAATACTGCCATGATGATGACCCAGGCTCATGCCCATAACATGTCGATAGACACCCTTGAGACTAATTTTTGGCCAAAGAACCCTTCGGTATTTTGGTAGTGCACTCGACAATCTCGGCTCCAATCAACAATTATGCCACTATTGGGATCTTAGTATGACATAGGTAGCTGTGAGCTACACCATATACTCATTTTTCCAGAAAACTAAAAAGATCCTTTATGTTACAATCTGCAACACATAAAAGAATCCCTTCAAAAAAAAATACATTGAACAACTGGGGCAACCAAGAGGACCTTGGAAAAATGTACAGGTAACAACCATATGAATTCTTCCTTAGTCGTGGATCAAAGCTAATAGAAATAAAGCTAGATAAAATTAGCTTGAAACTACAGTATAATCGTCCATTGTAAAAAAACAAGCTTCTCTGAACCTGGTAAAAAGAATACTTTTATTGTCTGATTGGACGTACATAATGGAAGGGTATAAATATTTCCTACTGCCCACAGAGTTTCTCAAAGAGACCATTTACAAGTGACAAGGATGTAGCATGCAAAACGGCCAACTAGGTATTTCAGAGTTGACCTTCACATTCACTTCGTTTCTAGGAGAAGAAGTGCTAAGCAATATGAATCGTTTCATTCTGCACAGTAATAAACCTTCATCTCCTGAATCAGGAAAAATTTTATGAAGCCTTGAATGGCGTGACTCCAATCTATCATACACGGCAGTGAATATTTGCTTCCTGCAGCTGCTATTCGATACTGAACAGATAACAACACAGTTGGACAACCTGCTTGCTGGAAGTGCTCAAAAGAAAGGCCTCTACTGTACTGCAACATGCCTGCTTCCTGTGCGTGGGAGCTTGTCTCGCGACCACATCAAGTTCAGAACTGTACAGAGGACGAGGAGAAGGTTGTGGCAGCTATCAAAGCCGATTCAAAGTCTGAATAGTTTCAGTGGAATCCTAACAAGGGTGGATCCGTATGAAAGGAGACACTTTCTTCGTATGATCTATGGAACCCAATCCACAGTCCATGCAACACGCATCCTTTCCATCTGGACGAGTTTTCAACATTGCTTTTTCGTCAAACTCTTCGCATATGAGCCACGATTGAGCCATTAACGTATCGCCTTGGTTGGGTCTGCCTGTAGCCTCCGCTGAAATTTATATCACGTTGTGTTTTTTTAACCCATGACCCGCTCCAATTCACAACTGTCCTATTAATCCTCCCAGTGACTCGCACAAAGACTCGGACCACTCCAAGCTGCGCGGAATTCTGTTTACATGGCCCATGCGGAAGTATCATGTTGGATAGCCATCGTAATATTTCCGCACTTGGCAGTTTGATCCGATTTCTCCCATTCACGGAAGTTTGATCATGGTTTTACCAATCCAATATTTCCACTTGACGATGCTTGCCTGAATCTCCCCCGCGTGGAATTTCTTCTTTGGCTTGCCATCCATGAAAACCCACTTGGCATTGCTCGCCTTATTTTCCCACGTCTGGGATTGGAGTGCGGGGTTTCATTATCATTTGGCCAGATTTCGTTTTGGACAGATGGCCGCCGATTTCCACTTTTCCACTCAGCGTGAGGAGACATCATTTTCCTCGGTGCAAACATTTCAGCTGTAGCTTGTAAGGTGTGATAATTCCGACAGAATCCTTTATGCTCGCCAACTTAGTGACTCGTTGAAGATGCTCATATAATTGCAAAGCAAAATTATGCTCCATGAATATTCTGATATGAAACAGTTCCACCTGTATGAGATCCATTTCCATGAGTTACATCGTAAAACAAGTAAGATCTCGATAGAGAATCTTTTTAATAAATTTCCTCAGATCTCCTGGTAACACTCTCACTGTCACTTAATCGATTTTCATAAAAATATCTTGAAGGAAAATCCCAAATTTGAGGATGCATTCGATGCTGATCAGATAACAACATAGTTGAACAACCTACTTGTTGGAAGCGCTCAAAAGGGCTTCTACTATACTGCAACATGCCTGTGCATCGAATGCTCGGCCGCTTTGAGCGTAGAACTGAAATTCTCCTAGGAAAGTGTCGTGAGGGAGTAATTGGCTATACGCAGTAGCTACAGGGTAGAGAATTAAACTTATCTCAGAAAATGAGTGGCCTCCAGAGAGAGTTGATTGCGACAGATGCCGCAGGGCGATCCCAAGGAACTGTTGGTGTTGATCCTGATGTTCTGGTTGCATACGACCACAGTCGTGATCAGTTGTTGTAAAATCTTGCCGCTGTAGTAGAAGAACGAGAAAAAGTTTTAGTTGAGTTGTCTCGCCTTTTCACTTTGGAAAGTCGCTTTCATGGAAGAAGCTCGATCAAATCTTGAGGTGATTTTTTTGCGAATGAGGCTGAGATTGTGTTCACTACTATTTCGAGTAGTGGCTGGAAGTTATTCCAGTGCCTAGCCCATGGGTTTGATATGGTGGTTATAGATGAAGCTGCAAGCTAGTTAAGTAGGCGTGTTACCTCCACTTTCATCTCGTTTCGCACATTTTATCCAAATCTATGCATGGTGGTTTATTAGTCCAAGCTTGAGCTCCATTGGTCTCATTGCGAGCAACATCATATCGACCTCTATGTATGGTGGTCGACTCATTCCTTTAACTATGACTCACCGCGAACTCGACATGATTTCTCTTTGCGGGTTATCTTATCAAGACCGGGCTCGGTCATTTATGCTATTGTCTCCGTCGAGTCATTAAAACTGAGTTTCATATTCCAACGAGGAAGCATCGATCTCTCCATGTTGAATTAAACCGAGTCGAGCTCGTCATTTCTCTGCCTCAATGAGCCAACCATCGAAAACATCCTCCGCTCCTATCGAGATTCCTTTATGACAAGCCAAACTCAGTTACTGAGCTTACATTTCCTACTCATGAAATCGTCTAAGGCTTGTGATCTGAGTTATGACCGAGTTAGGACAAGGCACAAGCTCCTCCGAGGAGTCGTCTCTTTATTCCTGATTTGACACTGTTGACTAGAAGTGGGTCCCTGGGACCAATTGTCGTGATTTGATCGTAATAAGGCCCTATTTTCCAATTTTTTCCATGTGCGTAAAATTGGATAACATTTACTAGAGCTCTATATATACTAACCTTCATTGATAAATTTTCGCGTTATACTTGGGTATATTTTCTCAAGCTTAAGTCTGAAGTTTTTGAGCATTTTCAAAACTTTAAGGCTCTTGCTGAGAAACAAGCAGAACGGTCTATCAAGGTTCTTCGAATCGACAATGGAGGCGAGTATGTGAGCAACAGGTTTGAGGATTTCTGCACTTCTGAGGGGATTGCTTTGTAGCGTATAGTTGCTTACAACCCTTCCCAAAATAGAGTTGCAGAAAGAAAGAACCAAACTTTAAAGGAGATGGCTACTTGTATGGTTCACTCGAAATCTCTTCCTCCACAGTATTGGGCTGAAGCAGTGAATTGTGCTTGTTATATTCAGAACTGTGTTCCACACAAGGCAGTAAGAGGGATGACACCCTTTGAATCCTGGTTTGGACATAAGCCTGATGTCGAGTACTTTTGAGTCTTCGGATCCAAGGCTATGGCTCAGATTCCCATAAAGAAAACCGCAAGGCATTGGATCCATAAATCCAAACCTTATATCTTTGTCAGGTATCCTGATGGCATGAAGGGACATCGATTGTTGAACCCTACCACTCGTGAGCTTTATATTGAGAGGAGTGTGAAGTTTGATGAGTCATCCTTGACTTCAACTTCCACTGAGGTCCTTTTGCCCACTGATTCAGATTCTGAGTCTTCAGATGATGATGTTGTTGAGCGAGTTCCACCTCTCCCTACTCCTCCTGATCCTCAAACTTCCGAGTCTTCTAATTATGACAGTAGTGATGATGAGGACTATGTCCCTTCTCACTCAAGTGAAGAATCTTCCGACTCTAAGCCTGAGCCTTCGGGACCTCTTTGGGCCAGGAAAACTTTACAGAGTGCTGGAGATTTAGTTGGAGATCCTTTGGATGAGAGACATACTCGCTCAGACTTCATTGGACCTCACTCCTTCTTCGCCTCTGCTTCTGATCCACCATCTTTCCAGGAAGCTTCTGGGATTCCTGAGTGGGATTCTGCCATGGATGAGGAGTATTCCTCACTCATAAATAATGACACTTGGGATCTTACCCTTCTTGCGAAAGGAAGAAAAATCGTTCGGTGTAGGTGGGTATATCGAACAAAGTATGGGAGCTAATGGAGAAGTTGAGAAGTATAAAGCGCAAACTTGTATCTAAGGGTTTCTCCCAGGTAGCTGGGGTTTGATTACTTATAAACCTTCGCTTCAGTTGCGAAGATGACTTCCATTCGACTGACCCTTGTCATCGCTGCCGCTAACAGATGGGAAGTCCACCAGATGGACGTTAAGAGTGCCTTCCTTCATGGGGACCTAAAGGAGGAGATCTATATGGAACAACCTCTGGGTTATGTATATGATGCATCCCTCGTTTACAAATTAAAGAAGTCTCTCTATGGCCTTAAACAAGCCCCTCGGACTTGGTATGCCAAGATGGACTCCTTTTTTACTTGCATCAGGGTTCACTCGGTGTCACTCTAACCCAATGGTGTATATTCTGTGACAGGATGACTCCATGCTTATTCTTGTTCTTTGTGTTGATGACTTGTTGATCACAGGTAGCTCTTCCTCTATCATTGATTCTGTGAAGATCTCCTTGGCCAACAAGTTCTCCATGTCTGACTTAGGATTGCTTCATTACTTTCTTGGGATCCAAATTTCACAATCTGACTCGGGCATTATGATCTTGCAGCCTAAGTACTCTCTTGATTTGCTTGCTCGGTTTCACATGTCCAACTATAAGTCCTCACCTACTCCTTTTCTTTCCGGGATTACGTTGGTTTTTGATTGCTCTTCCCCCTTGGTTGACGGTACCCTTTATCGACAGTTGGTGGGAAGCTTGATCTACCTTACTCACACTCGGCCAGATCTATCGTATGCCGCCAGGATTGTGTCCAGATTTATGTAGGAGCCTCATGAGCTGCACTTAAAATCAACAAAGCGGATCCTTCACTATGTTCATGGCACTCACAACAGATGGTATTCATTACTTAGGAGGGACTGAGATTGACTCGATTGGATTTATAGACTCAGATTGGGCCGATGATCTAGATCATCGGAAGTCTACCTTAGGCTACAGTTTCACTCTTGGTTCAGGTCCTGTCAGTTGGTCCAGCAAGAACCAGAATGCCATTGCCATATCATCGACATAAGAAAAATACAGAGGAGCAGTTAACGCTGCCACAGAAGCTGTTTGGTTACAAGGTATCATGACAGAGTTTGGCATCCAATTTCGGTGGCCTACCATTATCTACTGTGACAACATGAGCACTATCTTGATTTGTAGAAAATCCAGTACATCATCAACAGATGAAGCACATTGAGATTCATATGCACTTCATATGGGAGATGATACTTGAAAACATCATCGACATACAGTATGTTCAGACAACTGATCAGGTTGCAGACATTTTCACCAAGCCCTTCACTGAGGTGAAGTTTCTTCACTTGCGGTCTCTTCTTGGGGTGAGATCTGTTGCAGCCGCCCATCTTCTTCGGGCTATATAGTCCCTCCTTCTTCTCCTCTTCTTCTTTCCAGAAAGATGTTGTTTGTACATGGGCACCTTATCAGGCCTTTAGTTGCCGGGGCCCCGTTAACACATCTTTCTTAGTTGTCTAGGGGGTCTTCTTTTCTGTTTTGGCTTACCTTGACCTCTTCCTCGGCTTCGATGAAGGGGGGGTGTTGGTGTGTGTGGACTATCCAGTCATCATCCACATCACCTAGGTGAGTCATCTCGCCTTGCGAGAGTCATAGGTCTTAGGAAGTCAAATGACAAGTGTCAGATTCTGTCATAGAATTTGACATTGTCATTTGTATTAATGCGTCATAAGAGTTACATTCCTTATTTGGAATTGTAACTCCTCTTCTAGTGGCGTCATATGCGTCAGTCAACGTCATATGTGTCAGTGGCGTCATTGATATTATTTCCATGTTTAGGCATGGGGGCTACACAATACCCCTATTTGTACTTCCTATTTTTCGATCTATGAGCATGAGTAGACCCATTCTTCTTACTTGCAATCTTCTTTCCATTGTTTCAAATCTTGCGTATTGTGTTGGCTTGACGTTACCATCGGAGTGCAACTTCGTTGCGGGGCATCACTTTTTGACATCGGTTCTCGCAAATCCCTCTTTCAATTTCCTAGTTGCATATGTAGTCGGGCGTCAACACATGTAGACGCTCGAATGTGTATACCACCAAGAGGCTGCATAGGTAGACGTCCAATTTCATGTGCATCTAGGTGTTAACACATGCATCCACCCAATTGCATACACAACTGAGTGTCTGCATATCCAAACACTCGATTTGCATACGTGGTCAGGAAACTATGTATGCAAATGTCTGAATTACTAAACACCTTTGTATAGATGATGCGTTTTGCGTATACATACCCATGACTTACCTGGGTTTCCTTATAGATGACATGTCTGTGTATGCATATGCCTACCTTACTGAGCTTTCATATAAACGACACGTTTGTAACTTGTTTTTCAATTACCCGTCTGCAAATGGTGCATCTGATTACTTCTCGACATGCCTTTTCCTAGAAAAATTATTCTCCTGTGTCACTATAAAACATTTGTCTCTTATTTAGTCATCAACACACGAAATCCATTTTTTACAAATTCACCAAAAAAAATCCAAGTTGGATTTTGGTAAGGGGTCTTAAAATTTTCCCTGTAGTGTAGTGGTGTTGTCATGGATGGAAAATCCAAAGCCTCAAAACCAATCTCCCATCCGTCGATTTTTCTCTTATTGGTTTTCTGACGTCTTTAGTGAGCTCTACATATTTCACCATTATTTTTAAGTTATAGTGGTAGGAAAGAAATGATATTTTGAGGAATCAACAACCCTTAAGCTACAAGGAAGGTGATCACTAGAGGTCATGGTGGGCAGGGGTAGGGAGCGTGAAGGATTTGAACATATGTAAGTTTCCCCCATTTGCAAGTGGTGGTGAAGGAGAATCTTGATGTATCCACCTGGATCACTGATATTGTTGGCTCGAGTCTCCCACTCTCGACAAAAAGTGTTAGTTAAAAGAATAATTAGTGTTATCCTATGTTTTTATTTAGGGTTTGTATTTTCTTCGTCACTTCCTTGCCTTTGTTTTGGTTCATATGTATGGGTGCCGAGTTTATGGTTTGTAGGAACAAGATTTGTGGCATACAAAAGGTGAGTGACTTCTCTTGTAGGTGACAATAGTGAGAATTTCATGTTAAATTTTTTCTTCTTGGCAGATATAACATTTCCCTGAGAAATTCGTAATAGTGCTTTCGAGTGCGGGGAGAATGTGGACGATCCTTAAAGGCCACATAGTTCTTTTCTCGTTCTTGTTTTTGGTCTTGATACCTCTTTTCTTGATTCAAGTATAGGTAGGAAACATACTAATTCCCCTTTTGGTGTAATCTAGGATCAAAATTGATATTCTTTAGAGCAAAAAAAAGGATCTCCAATGGATTGAATCAATAGGATTTTTTTTGTATTTTTTTGCAATAGAATAGTCATAAAGTTGGGATATGATAAATTTATCTCTATCTTGCCCTCTTCTATTGGATTTGAACCAAACCAGATGCTTAATTTTTCATATTTTATCCAAAGAGATTCATATAACTTTACAATTCCAATCCATCGAGGACCACAATTCAGTGATGAAATATGTGTTTAATCCCTCATACAAAAATATCCATATAGGTACCAATACATATACATGTTGCATCGTTTCCCACCGTCTTACCATCTATAACATCTCGTGGAATTGTCTTAGGTCCTCTAGTTGTCTTGTGAGGGTATAATATCTATTTCATGTTGTTCCCCTCATGCTATGCCACTCAACGCTATATAATGTTGTGTGTTTTTGTTAGTATTACAAAAAAACATCTATGCATCTATTTTATGGTCATCTAAAGTAATATTTACGTGATGTCAGAGATTCAATTTTCCATTGAAGTTACATAGTTGATATTAAAGTGACACTTGTTATTTCATCTCTTTTTTTGTCAACATAATAATGTTCCCTTATTAACATAAATTGTTTACCGTAGAGCATTTTTTGAAACACTTTATGCCATAAAATGTTATGCTAAAATAACTTTTTTTTACTAATGAAGCACTTATAGTGGAAGTGTGCACTTCTTTCGACCATGAACATTTCACTACCAAAATGTTGGGTTGAGAATGTGGCTAAGTACAAGCCACACGTGGAGGTTAAAGATCGCGTGCAGGAGGGGCACACATGAACCATAAAAGAAGTATTAAGGAAACAAGAAGGTCCGTGCATATGAACAAAGTATATGAGTTAGCTAGAATTATGAAGGGGCTAAAAATAGGAAAATCAAAGATTGACGTAGTAAGCAAGAAAGAGTTATAAAATGGATGGAAGCATGGATAATGAAGTGCTAAAGAAGTCTACAGAACATGTAGGGTGCTAGATAAAGATGGAGTAGACATGGACAAAGGTAACTAAAAATAATATGAAATGAAGGTTAAGTAATCTATTAATAATGTAGATGGATATAGAACAACTAGTTTAGGACAAAGGCACAGACTGAAGGTACATGCAAGATAAATATAAAGTAGTAGATTAATACGATAAAGCATTGTAAAGTGACAAAGGAAAATATCTCACTAGCTATATATACATATCATGTCCAATGGTGAAATGGGGTATGTATGTATGTATGTGTGCATGTGTGTAAGAGAGCTTGTTGAGCATGATGCTAATTCTGTAATATTGTGAGACTATGTTATATAATGGATGATCTGATATGTATTGCAAAGATTAGGAGAGATGGACATGGTCTTAATGGTATTCAGATCTTCTTGTTAATTATATATCTTGAGGAATGAATGATCAAGATCCATACTATTATTGCCTTGTTGTCTTTATTATGATCTATGTTATATTCTCTTCTACTCCATGCCGTGCAATGTTAACTATTAATCATACATCTTGAATGATCTAAATAAAGAGGGACCTAGTAGGTTTTGCTCTTCAGGTGAGAACTTGGACATCAGTTTGAATGATGTGCCATCGCACCTGACTAAGTGGTGCTGAATTTAAAGACTACATTTTGGTTCAGTTTTCGGGACCTATTTTGATTCTATACATTAAGATGTGGCATGCGTATGGCGTTTCAAATGTCATTGGAGAATATTAAGCGTTGGGTACATGATGGATAAGACGAGTTTTCTCAAAGGTACAACACTGTAAGTGGTTTTAATCCACTCAAATGGGTAGATTATAACATGTATGATGAATTATAAAAGACCTTTAATTTATTTCTAAGCGAATTTTATGAATGGTTAGTAACATATCAGATTGGGATGGATGTTCATATGGAGCCAAGATAAGTACCAAACATTAGTTGATATGGATGAACCCTGGACACATGTAGTAGATCATGGATGGGCAGAAATTTTAAAAAATTACACATTAGAGAACACAATCTCAATGTATTCATGTCATGAAGAGGCATAATTTCAGTTCCTTCATGAACCTAAGGAACGTGCCTACTCGCACTCCCGTTGGATATCAATGTTTTAATAATTGTGATTGGATTGGAGAAGATCCCTATGGTAAGCTAAAACCCCACCAAACACAGAGACATGAAAGAGCTTGGGAAGGATGGAGTTGGTCCAAGTGGAAGACAAAGAGAGAGAGAAGAGAGACTTCACATATATAATAATGCGTGAGAGAGGGAAGTTTAAGAGGCACTAATAATGAGAGGAATAGGGCCAGATGAAAGTGATGAGAACCTTGCAGAAGGTGAGTGACCACGAGACCATGTTCCACAATTATTGGGGAAGCGCAGTATAAGGACCCCCTCAAAATCATACAACGAGTCTGATGAAAGAATAAGAGTCATTGACGTGCATCTAACCCACCTTGGACCCCAATCCATTGTGCATGGTGTTTGAAATCTGGAAGTTATTAAATAAGATCATCACAATGACAAGGAGAAAGAATGCAATCGTGGATCACCACGTTGGGTTTGAGATACATGTAGATACGTATCGGTATCATATTAGGAGTCACAACAGATTAAGGCAATGCACATGAAAGCGCGGAAGGCTTCTATGGCCAGATAACAATTTTTGTTTGAGAGTAATTTGATAGGGGCAACATTGGAACAAAGTGTTTGCGCACTACATGTTGGAAGTAATCCCATAGGCAGAATACCAGGTTAGAAGGTTGGCATGAAATTTAGCACTACGACATGAATGCAGAGTAATACTTCTACAGGTCCATAGGTTGTAGCAAGAGGCTCAAGAGGCTATGGCGGAGGCAACCCTAGGGAAGGTTTGGGGTTAGGATTTGGTCCTCCCCCAAGTGAAAGAAATCCAAGACAAGGAAGTAACATGCCACCACAACCTCCTCATATTTTATTTGAGATGTCGCTCCATTTTCCAGAGTATCGAGGTGTGGAAGACATGGTAGAACACGTGAATAAGTAAATATTTTTATAGAGGTCCAAAGGAGTTACAACCTCATACAGGAAGGCGAGTCAGTTCACGACGAAATTTCAAGGCCACATGCACAACTGGTACAGGAAGTATGACCTACATCAGATTGTAGTGGACTATGACATGCTGCACACCACATTTTTAGCTAAATTTCACATACTCGAGTTTGAACAATGAAACATCAGCACGCTAAAGGAAATTAAACAAGTTTTGGTTGAAAATGTCAGGGAATATGACACGTATTTCAATACCTTGCTATCTAAGCTTTCATATGACATCCACCACAGTCAACATGCTCAATGGTTGGTGGGTGGATTAATGACCCCATTTTTAAGGGCATTGTTCGTGCAGAATCACAACACCCCCGAATGACCTGATTGTGAAGTGGGACATTCGGTGTGATTGTACAACATGGAACCATCTCTCAAGCTGTGGGACTTGCAAAACTTGAGATGGACCTCCGGAGAAAGCCGGTTCTTTCCTCCTAATCTACCTGCCACAAGCTACTCTAGTGCAGACAAAACCTATCCTATCCTAGAGAGAGAGAGAGAGAGAGATAAGAGAGAGAGAGAGAAGAGAGAGAGAGATGAGAGAGAGAGGAGGAGAATAGAGAGAGAGGAGCGAGAGAAGAGCAGAGAGAGACGAGAGAGAGAAGAGAGCGAGAGAGATCGACGCTCAGTATATAGCGACGAGTGAGCTTAGACGAGTCTCTCGCGATCTATAGAGCTCTTCATCTAGAGTCTGCGAGCAGACTTAGCGAGATAGAAATGAGTGATAGATACAAGATGCACCACGACTATCACCTCAAGTGCAACTTGAAGATAGAGGAGAGGTGGACAAGATGCACCACAGACTTAGAGATAGTTTTCACACAGAGCACCACTTTGAAACCCAATAAGCACAACTCCCAGAACCTGCAACAAACATTAGAGTATGTAAAGTATACCCTGGGACAATGAGAGGTAAGAAGAGACAATAAAATGAGACAAGGATGGATAGATGCATCACAAAACAAATTCTATTGCTCCAAAATTTACACAGTACATTGTCAGTGGGCAAGAGGTAAGAAAATGCCATTATAGAGCCATGGGAGGAGGCTTAGACTCCACATTTGACCCTAAGGAAGAAATAGAGAGGGGGAAGAAGAGGGAAGATCAACAACTAACCCTTTGAATATCCCCCTCCTTTACCATATATAGGAAGAATAAGAGAGAGAGGAGGGAAAAAATTTGAATCCTGCTTCAATCACCTTGAGATATGCATTGAATCCTACTTTGAAAGATCAACCACCATCAATCAATGCCCCTCCCAAATTTGCCCCAAATCTGTCATGTCTGCATCGATTACTTGTTCGACGTGTTGAAGGAGGAAGAATGGCGGATCAGATCGAACCCGATCTGGTTATTAGAGAAAATAGATTATGTATTAATGGCTTGGGAGACATTTTCTTATTTTCACCCACCAAATCATGTTAAAGATAATATTTTATGTTTTCATGACGTAGAGGATGTTGAGACGTTTCTAAAAATTCTTGCCCCACCCAAATATGAGTCTCTAGTCAAATGATATGACCATTTGAATATTTGGGTTGCAGGCACGCAATATTTAAAAGAGTATACCATACCAGGTCCATGTGGTAGCCTCACACTTCTTGAAGATTTGGCCCCTACCTTTCACTTCTAAAATTATGCCGGATTGATACGTGGCGGCTTCTGCGAGCTCTTTGCTTGGCGGGGCAAAAAATGTGACCCTGGACACGTGGCGACTTGGCGCTTGTTTGAAAACCTGCCCCAAATTTTACCTTTGAAATAGCACCGTGCTGAAACATGGCACCTTCCACCAGCCTGCTTCTGCTTTGACTATTCAACCCTAACTTTGTCCCTTTTTGGACCTGGGACACGTGGAAGGCCGGCGCTCATTTGAAAACCCTGCTCAGGATTTTACCTTTAAAGGAGCATCATTAAGACATGTGGCACCTTCCGCCTGCACTCTATACTTAATCATTTTGGGTCTGCTCTCCTTTTTGACCTTTGTTGACCATTTTCCACATTGAGGACTGGCACAAGTTTGAGTCTCCACCTTGGGTTCCCATCTTGGAATTGTGACGAGCTGACACTTGGCACCTTCTGCTGAGTCAAAGACTTTTCAACGGCCGGTGCAACTTTTGGAGCTCTTGACGCGTGGAGGTTTAGTGCTTGTTTGAGCCTTCCCCTTTGGATTTAACTTTTAGAGGTTCATCATTTGGACACTTGGTAGCTTCCACTATTTCCCCCATACTCAATCAATTTTGGGGCTCGTTCTGAGTCATTTGTAGAGCTCGAAGACTTCGAACCTTTACTGTTTATTTTCCTTTGAGCTTCTTGTCCCTTTGACACTTCTCGACTTCTTTCCCCGACCCTGTTATTCCATTTTAGAGCCCGCCTGCAACTTGTTTGTTGGATTTGAAGCATGGGTTCGTTCGACGGAGCCATTTCTTGAATTTATTCTTGCACGAGGTCGTTTGATCTTTTGCAGTCCCTACCACTCCATTGTAAAGTCCCTCTGTTTCTTTATTGTAGGATTTGAATGTGATTTCTCTAGTTTCTTCTGTGTGGGATTTTGGTTGATCTAATTTTACCCAGGGGCAAAATTGGGATTACAATTTGGCAACTCGCAGGGGCATCTGTCTGCTAGATGAAGAGATCGGTAGCCTTGAAGCATCCATTGGGCATGGAGTCACAATTAATAACCTGGTACTGACCCTTCTTTCAAAATGGACTCTCTGATTGCCCGCTTTTCACTTTTTCCTGACTCTGAGCCTGCCTGTATGTCCACACTCTCAATTTTCATAAGAAATCTTGAAACAAGGCTTCTGAGAGTAGAAAATTGTTTTGACCCGGGGCTTTCATCTACCCCTAAATGGACTGTCTTGAAAATGTTCTTTAGTTGCTCTGCATTTGTTTTATTATGAAATTTGCAACTATCACAGGAAACTATGAGTCTTCTGCTATGAATAGTGAAGGGCTTGGCCTCAGTAGCTCTGGAGAAATGTGAAAAAAAAATTATGTAAAAAGACAAAATCATACATGCCTCAAATGAGACATGCAGAGTGTGCACGGGCACTTCTTCTACTGGAAACAAAGTCTACTCCTACTCCTGAACTAACCAGAGAGAAAGGGGCTAAACAAATTCTGCTACAGTAAGGGAGAAGTATCTTCCCTTTCTCAAGAGGGACAGTCATGCAAATGATTTGACACTGAATATGGCTACTTGTATGAGTAAAAAAATGACTTTAAGCTGATCCTCCACCCATATCAGCAAGCTATCAACATTAATGGAAAATACCTCCTCAAGCTAATTTGCATTAGACTCCTGGAGGTGTTAATGGTGATCCTTGGTGCTTTGATACTCATCCTCTTGCCCTGAAGTAGGCATGACTGGTTTTGGCTTCTCCCTTGGCTCCAATGAAGCCAAGTATCTAATTGGGCAAGGTCTAGTCCTTTGAATTTTCCCATAGTTCTAAACTTTCACTCCAATAATGAAGCCTTCTTGTTGACCCTCATGGATGGATGGTGTGGGAGGAATGATAGCCTCATACTCTTTCTCTTCCTTTGCAGTAGGTGTGACTTTTAGAATATCAAAATCTTCCCTTTGATTCAGGAGGCATGTTGCAAACTGCAGGTTGTGATTGCACATTCTCTTCCATGGCAGCAAATTCTTGTGATTGAAGAATGAATGATGGGGGAGAAAATATTGCAATTTCAACTAGCTCCTTATCAAAACATTCTTTTGAGTCTGATAGGAAATCAAACTCTTTACTGTCCTTCTGTAACAAGGTATCTCCCTTTTGCATGGTGATATTAAAATCTTCGTTATTTTCACCATATGAAACCTCATCCTCAAACATGAAGGTAGTGAGTTCACGCTCTTCCAAAAAATCAGACTTTTAGAGAGATTGAAAGGGAGAGGGGTCTATACTTTCTTGTGCAACTGGCTCATGATTCAGTGCCTCTAAATCTGTCTTGGTCACCTCCATATGCTCCTCTTTAACTGGACTTGGAGTTGGCTATTCTACTTCCTTCTCTTGTGAAGAACATGGAAGACTCATATCTTCCAACCTTGGTCTCAAAGAGTTGTTATGAAGTGCGGGTTGTTGTCCTTGAATGTCCTCCTTCGTGGCAACAGGATTATATGCTTGGAATATGGATGGAAGAGGAAAAAATGATGTGATCTCCTCATGATCCTCTTCACCAAAGCAATCTTCCAAGTCTGACAGACACTCTGCCTCCTTGTTATCCTGTTGCAGGTGCTCTACCTCCTCCATGGTGTCCTCCTGATCTAAAACTTTCTCACCATGGTTCCCCTCTTCCTCAAACATGAAGTTTGAAAGTTCAAACTCTTCTTCAACATTAGAGCTTGAAAGGGATGAAGAACTGAAGGTTCTTCTGTAGCCTACTCTATGATTGGAGCCTTTGAAACTATATGGTCCTCCTCCATCATGGGTTCATCAATCAAATCAGGACCTTGAAATGAAAGCAAAGAATCTTCAATGATGCTTTCTTCATTGAGTGGCTTCAACGTTGATTTGATCTCTCCCAGTTGTCCCTCTTCATTGGGGCTTGGAGCTAATTATTCCTCCTCTTTAACTGGTTATGCAGCTTGGATTAGATCAGCATTCTCTTCAGACATAGTGCCATTAGGGATGTTGTATTCAAAGCAAACAGGTTGTTGATCTTCTTCCTTTTGTTTTTTATCCTTCTCTACTGCAAACTCAGCCTCAGCCACCACTGGCTCTTCAACCTTGACCTCCTCTATTGGCTTAACCATCAAGGGGATCTTTGTAAACCCAAATTTAGCAGCCCAACTCTTTAGATTATCTGTCATTTCTTCTCTGTTGGGATCCTCTTCTTGCTGCCCTTGGCTGGTTGTTTGATTTTCATCCCCCCAACATGGATTTGGGGAAGCAAGAGGAGTGGCAAGTTGGGGTTCAACCGGTTTTGCTATTGTTAGTGGTGGAGAGGGAGGTGGAACTTCTTGTTTCTTTGGAGGGAATGACTTCTTGGGAAGGAAAAGGGGAGAAGAATTGAAATGGGATGGAGGACTAGGAGATGGAGAAATGAAATCAACACTTGGGGCAACAAGTGAGGGGCTTGACTCTTGATCATGCTGAAATGATAAAGATTGAGAAAGAGAAAATGAAGGACAGGGAGCTGGTGATTGACTTACCCATTGACAAGGTTGTCTTGTGTCCAACTCACAAGCCTCAATATCTTCAATCCATTGTGTAAGCCAAGGCAACATTTCAACCATGAATTCAAGCTTCTCCTAAGGGTTGTAATGTCTTGGAAAAGGGTCTTCCCATGGAAAAGGTGCCCTGCAACCAATATTGAATGCTTTCATTTGTGTTATGGCCCTTGATTGAACCATGTCAGCCTCCATTTTTTGAATCTTCTCCAGCAAACCAGCATTCTCCACATAGTTGTCACCATTTTACGCGTCCCCTTATTCATGATAAGCTCCATGGCCAAACTGACTTTGACATTGCTCATATGGGTAAGCATAATGGTCTTGGATCTGATTATAATGCTAATTTGGAGGAGTTGGGAAATGCATTGGAGGTGAACTGCATTGTTGTTGTAAGTGTGAGTTCCATGAAGAGAATGAAGTCATGATTACACAACTTCATGGAATGGGGGAAAATGAAAGAGATGGAAGAAGAAAATGGATGGAAATGAGTGGAAATGGATGTAAAATGTCTGCAACTCAGAAGATGGGTTATTGACCAGATGGAGTCGCCATATGTGCTTTGAATGTGCCTCTAAAGGTTGAATCTCACCAAGAACACATCAACTTGATGAAATAAAATGAAGACCTCTTGTTCCACCGAGCATGCCAAAACTGTTAGTGCAAAATCACAGCACCCCTAAATTTCTACAAGAAAATGGGTTGAGACATTCAATGTGATTGCACAACATGGAGCATCTCTCAAACTGTGGGACCTTGCAAGTTGAGAGAGTTCTCTGGAGAAATCCAGTTCTTGCTTCCTAATCTACCTGCCACAAGCTACTCCAGTGCAGGAAGAACCTATTCTATCCTAATATAACCATTCCAAGGGGACAGGGATAAATAGAGGGGGAAAGAGAGCCTACACTAAGCGGTGATACACTAGAAAAGGAGGTGTATGATCACATACCTGACTACCTGAAGTAGAGAGAGGTGAGCAGAGGAGAGGGTGGACATAATGCACCATGGTCCAGAGATAGATTTCACACAGAGCACCACTTCGAAACCCATTAAGCACAGCTCCCAGAACCTGCAACAGACATCAGATTATACACAGTATACCTTGTGACAATGAGAGGTAAGAAGAGAATAAAATGAGCCAAGGATGGACAGATGCATCATGAAACAAATTCTATTGCTCCAAAAGTTACACGGTACATTGTCAGTGGGCAAGAGACAAGAAAACACCATTACAGAGCCATGGGAGGACGATTAGACTCCACATTCGACCCTAAGGAATAAAGAGAGAGGGGGCAGAAGAGGGAAGATCAACAACTGTTTGAATATGCCCCTCCTTTACAATATATAGGAAGAATAAGAGAGAGGAGGGAAAAATTTGAATCCTGCTTCAACCGCCTTGAGATACACATTGAATCCTACTTTGAAAGCTCAACCACTATCAATCAATGCCCTCTCAAATCTGCCCACAATCTATTCATTCTGGTTCCCTCTGTCTGCTCGGCGTGCCAAGGAAGACGAACAGCAGATCAAATCAAACCCGATCCAGTTGTAAGAGCAAATAGATTCTGTAATAATTGTCTGGAATACATTTTCACATTTTTCTCCCACTAAATCCTGTTAAAAATGATATTTTATGTCTCCATGGCATAGAGGGCATTGAAAAGTTTCCAAAAATTCTTCTCCCGCCCAAATTTGAGTCTCCAGTCAAAATATATGGTTGTTTGAATATTTGGGTCGTGGGCACGCTATATTTAAAGAGTCTGTTCATACCAGAGTCCACGTGGCAACCTCGCATATCTTGGAGATTTGACCCCTGCCTTTCATTTTTGAAATAGCGTCAGACTAACACGTGGAGGCTTCTGCGGGCTCCACGGTTTCCTTTGTATTTTTCATGAATCCTTCATGTTTGGCGGAGCAAAAAGTCTAACCCTGGACACATGGAGGTCTGGCGCTTGTTTGAAACCTGCCCCAAATTTTACCCTTGAAACAGTGCCACACTTACGCATGGCTCCTTCCATTGGCCTGCCTCTGCTTTGACTATTCAACCCCAACTCTGTCCCTTTTTTGGACCTAGGACACGTGGAAGGCCCGTGCTCTTTTGAAAACCCGCTCAGGATTTTACCTTTGAAGGAGCATCATTAAGACACGTGGTGCCTTCTGCCTGCACTTTATACTTAGTCGTTCTAAGCCTGCTCTCCTTTTTTACCTCTGTTGACCATTTTATATGTGGAGGGTTGGCACAAGTTTGAGTCTCCGCCTTGGGCTCCCATCTTGGAATTGCATCGAGCTGACACTTGGCACCTTCTGCTGAGTCGAAGACTTTTCAACAGTCAGTGTAACTTTTGGATCTCTCGACGCGTGGAGGCATGGCGCTTGTTTGAGCCTGCCCCTTTGGATTTAACCTTTGGAGGTTCGTCGTTTAGACACTTGACAGCTTTCGATGTTTCCTCCATACTTAGTCGATTTTGGGGCTCGTTCTAAGTCATTTGTAGAGCCCGAAGACTTCGAACCTTCATCGTTTCTTTTCCTTTGAGCCTCTAGTTCCTTTGACACTGGTTAGCTTCTTTCCTCGACCCTGTTATTCCATTTTAGAGCCCACCTGCAACATGTTTGCTGGATTTGAAGCATGGGTTCATTCAAAATATGTCGGCAAGGGGTTGTTTGATCTTTCATAGGCCCTGCCACTCCATTATAGAGTCCCTCTATTGTTTGATTGTAGGATTTAAACGTGAATTCTCTGGTTTCTTCTGTGCGGGGTCTTGGTTGATCCAATTTTACTTGGGGGAAAAATTGGGATAATAGGTGTTATCACATAAATCATTTACAAACCTGCACAAGGCCTTGGAAGCAGTACTGCACGCAAGGCAATAAGAAGCATTGACACTAGGGTGAGCCCGTTCCTTGAAGCTCAAATTACAGCCATGGCTAGCCAGATAGAGAATTTATCTCTAACTCAACACATGAAACTCATAGTGGAATTTGGTGCACAAAATGTGATGTAGAGAGGAATACAAAGATTAATTATTTGCACAAGAGTGTGCTCACGTTTCTCACAAATTACGAAAATTTTGACAAAAACCATGATGTTTGAGACAATGGCCACTTTTGTAGTGTGCCACACAGAAAAAGGTGTGAATTTATTACAATATTTATGATGTACATAACCATGATATAGCCAAATTCGTGCTGATTGACCACATTCATGAAGCTTGTGAGACATGATTGTGTCAGGCTAGTGTCACGAGTAGCTCATAATGACAAGAATGAGAAAGTGGAAATAATGGATTTGGACAGAATAATGACACAAAAAAAATGGTAACATAGAGTATATTGAGGCAGAGGTTGTGGAGGTCATGGATGCATATTTACCCGAGGAACATGCTATACATGTGGATCGCCATAATATTATCAACGTGAATGCCCAAAGAACTAGTCTTGCACAATACGGTGGAAAGGGGCACAAAGTGGAAGACTTCTTGGAACTGTATGCACACATGTGTAAAAATAATAAGGATAGGGGCACAAAAATGATACAAGTTGAGCACTCTAGGAAGGGACAATAGTAGCCTAAGACTTTGGTTATGGCAAGGAAACAACCATTATTGGTTATAATGCACATAAAAGCTTCATGCATGCGTGAACAAGGGAGAAAAAAAATTGATCATCAAACGGGATGAGAATGTACAACCAAGTAAATATCCAAACGAGTGTCAGCAAAAGGAATTCTTCCAAGAAACCATGGGATTGATTAGGGAAAAGATAGGGAGAAAAACTTTATTAGTAAGGGAAAAAAACACGAGACAAAGAGCACGCCAAATAGACTGAGGTACTTGATAAGGATGTGGACAACCTCAAGGAATTACGTAGAATGATTAGGAAAGAAAACATCATCCCCATGTTAGGAGAATAGCTACAGGAGAAAGTGCCATATGCAGGAACATAGAGTGATAAACAAATCTTATATACTAATTTTCCTCCACAGGATCATGCATACAAGGAGATTACCTAGGATGTGGTTATAGACGGATGGTTGGTAAGTAAAATTTTGATTGATATAGGCACAAAAGTCAATTTCCTTACACTTGATGCATGGAACCAAATGGGCAGGCCACCATTGCATCCATCTTCAAGTGTGTTGTATATGGAAAAAAAAAACAAGTGAAATGCCCATTGTAGTCTTAAAGGATGCAAGCATCAAAATTTAGGGAGCAATGTTCAAAGGTGACTTTGAGGTTATGGAGCTGGTTGAAGTAGATAACTTCCCTGCCATATTGGGCGTTCCTTGGTGCTATGTGAACAATGCATATCTGCACTTTAAAGGAATATCAACTTTGAGTACGAGGAACATGTAGTGATCTATGACTTTAGATGACACTAAGATTGCTACACGTATATAGAACTAGTAAGTGAAGAAGACATCAATCAGATATACACATAAAGAGTGCATGAACCAGAGAATATTGAACCAAAAAGGAGGCGAATGCTTAAGTGGGGAGACATGCATTCCATTAACGACACTACCAATTTTTCTTGTGACAATTGGGCTCATGGTACGTACGAAATGGTTGGTCAGTGAGTTTCATGGAAGGGTAACACATGTAGTCATACCTGCGACAAGTTTAGGCGACTGAGAAATACCACATTGCCCAAGTATATTGGAGAAGAGAAGCTTGAGTATTTCTTACACACAATGGAGGAGCAATTAAAAAATGAATGAGATAGGATAAACATGTTGGTTTGCTCCTTGAAGGGAATGACATTGCGTTGGTGGGAATACTGCATAAGGTTAATATTTTTGGATGACACAAAATAAGAGTTGATTTCTTCAACAAGGTTTTCTCAGAGACAATCTACCTTCTCGACATACTAATGTATGATGGGAAGAAGTCCCCTCATATTGGTATACATGTTTGTGATAAGATTTAGTTACAAGGTCCTGATGTGATATCACCCTCGCTGTGGGTTCATAAGTTATATTCTACACTACATGAATGCGCATGTATGGTATATACATGCAGAGTTGAGGCAAGAGACAATTGAGTTTACATGACTTAACCTGTAGGTATTGTGCACACCTTTGATTTTTTATAATAAACCCCTTGTTAAAGAATCCCTACAGATAATGAAGCACATCACTATGGGAAACAACGTGAAGGTAGAAGATCTTGTAACTCTGTTATAAGGTGAAAATCTCTTGAAATGAGCATGCAAATTCTTGTGATTAAATGAATTTTGATGAGAAATTCATGGGGCATGTCTGGAACAAAAAAGAAAAAGGGAATCTCATTTATCTCATTGATGATGAAGAGGTCGAGGATTTAAATACTAGAGCATGTAAAGGGTGAGCGTAAGGTTTTAGACACCATAGATGAATAAGGCACACGCCTACCATGTGCCGCTAAAGACAAAAAATTGAAATTTAGGATTGATGACGCACCAAAGGAAGTAATTATTGATGACTAATGGTCTAATAAGAAGGTTAAAAAAATGATTAAACTATTGCATGAATCCCAAGATCTGTTTCCAAGGGAGTACCACAAGTTGAAGGGTATCCATCCATCAATAAGAGAAATGAAGATAAAGCTCAAAGACATCATGTGACTAATTTTCAAGAGGCCCTACTAGATGAATCCCAACTTGCACGTGAAATTAAAAGATGAGATAGATAAGATGCTGAAAGAAGGCATTATTAAACCTATTCAAGAATTAGAATGGATCAGTCCAATGGTCATAAGCATCCAGAATGATAAGAGGATAATGAAATATGTGTTGACTATAGAGTTTTCAATGCCTCATGTGTCACTGATCCTTCTCCCACACCATTCACTGAAGAGATACAAGAGTGTGTTGCAGGGTGTGAGATCTATTCTTTCATTGATGGGTTCTATGGCTATCACTAGGTTAGGATCACACAAAAAGATAAAGAAAAAATAACATTTACAATAGAGTGGGGCTGTTTTCACATACATAATCATGCCATTTGGATTGAAGAATACGCTAGTGGTGTTCTTGTGCATCGTTGTACAAGCATTTCATGAATTCATTCATATGTTTATTTAAGTATATCTAGATGATTGGACTACGTATATGGGATGGTTAAGGATCATTGTGATTGTATAAGGATGATGTTTGAAAGGTGCATAAAAATTATTATATTACCTGAACATTAAGAAATACATTTTTGCATGACACCTTTCAAAAATTTGTTTGGACACATCATATGTAAGGAAGGATTGTTGGTAGACCTAACCAAGATAACGTTCATCTTGGGTTTTGGAGGAGCTAACTAATCAAAGTGAAGTGTGTAGATTTCTTGGGCATACGAGATACTACTAGAAATTCATTATCAGCATGCGAAAATCACCTTGAAAATCACCATGCCACTGGAGGAACTACATGAAGGAAAAGGAAAATATTCTATTGGTAAGATGCATACCAACAAGCATTTGAAACCTTGAAGGATAAGGCTAACCACTATGCCCATTTTACGCTTCCCTTATTAGAATTTACCATTTCATGTCCATGTGGATGCTTCTAAAACAACAATTGGAGTAGTGTTAGCTCATCTAGGGGAAGGTAATGTGGATAATCCTATTTGTTTTACGAACAGGAAGCTAACACCAAGCCAAGCAAAATTATACAACGAACTGAGCGCGAAGCATTGTCCATAATGTATGTGCTTCATAAGTTCTGAAAGTATCTACTGGTAACACCATTTATCTTCTACACTAATCATATGGAACTCAAGTATCTAGTAAACAATGCCATTGTATTACAAGGAAACATCTGTTGGATTATTTTATTTTAGGAATTTGAGTTTTCAGTCATAGTCAAGCATGAAAAAAGTGTCCCATTTGGGACAAGTTTTTGCACTTTGTAAAATAGGGACGAAAGCATGTGATATTTTATTAATTATCAAAATCAATTTACAATAGATGGGCATGCAATTATTATAGGGAATTGAATAACCATTTGAAGACAAATGCAAGGTTACACAAGTACAACAAAAAATAATAACTTCCAAAATACATCCGGGAAGCAACAATAATTAAATACAAACAAATAATAAGTTACAACTATGCAACGTACAAAACTTGAATAAGAATAAATAATTATATTAAATGCACAATTAAATTAGGTAAAATAAATTTACCCTAACATTCCCCCCCCTTAATTTTGCATTGCCTCATGGGATGAGGAGAGGAAATCTCTTAAGAACTCAAACTTGTCTCGTGCAAGTGAATTTGTAAAGATATCTACTCGTTGTTCTAGCTGTTGGAAAAAATTGAAGTTGGATATTGTGTTTCAAGACATGATCATGTATAGATAATGTACATGTAATTCATTATGTTTTGTTCTTTCATGAAAAATTAGATTGTGAAAAGGATTTGAGAGCACCTTCATTTTCAACATACAAGGTGGTCAGTTAGTCCTGTGGTATTTCAAGTCCTTCTAGTATGTGACGTAGCCATATCACTTCATAGAAAGCTTCACCTGCAGAACGATACTCGACTTCTATGGAAGAGTGAGAAACAAAGTGTTGTTTCTTTCTTCCCCATGATATTGGTCTAGATCCCATAAAGAACACAAACCCTGAAGATGGATTTTCTGTCATCAATGTTTCCTACATAAGGATTGAATCCGAATATCTAGACAAGAACAAGTTGTTGTTCTTCTTGTATTCTAGACCAAGATCCACTAATCCTTTGAGATATATCAAGATGTGCCTTGAATGCTTTCCAATGACTAAAAGTTTTGGGTATCCTGCATAAATCTGGATAGATAACTTACTACCCTAAAGCTGATATCTGGTCTAGTGTAAGTCAAGTAAATGAGACTAAACTAATTAACTACCGATAGAGAGTGGCATTTACCACAGGAGATGGATCTAAAGTGAGATAACTATAATCTATTAGACCATAGGTCATAGCAATAGGTGTGCAATCCATCATCCTAAATTTCTCAAGCTATTGTCTTGGTATACTTCAATTGAGAAAAAAATATGTGACTCTCTTTTAGTCATACTTCCAATCCAAGACAATAGTACATTAGCACTGAGATCTGTCATGTCGAATGATCATTTAAGATCTTTCTTTGTTGCATCGATCATCCTCACTAAACTGCCAGTGATGACTAGATCGTCGACATAGAAAACAACAATCACAATCTCCCCCCCCCCTTTATTTTTGAGGTAAATATTGGGATCGTATGGATTTCTAACAAATCCATTTTGTACAAGATGCTCATCAATTTTGATGTACCATGCTCGGGGTGCCTGTTTGAGGCCATATATAGATTTCTGAGTCTGCATACCTTTTCTTCTTGACCAGGTACATACATATCCCTCAAGTTGAGTCATGTAGACTTCTTCTCGTAAATCTCCATTTCAGAAAGGCACTTTTTACGTCCATCTGATGGAATTTCCAACCAAACTGTGTAACTAGAGAAAATATCATCCTAATCGTTTTGATCTTAGTTGTGGGAGAAAATGTCTCCTCGTAGTCAATTCCTTCTTTTTGTGTGTACCCCTTTGCTACTAGTATCACTTTGTACTTGTCTATGGTCCCATCTTCTTTGTACTTTGTTTTGAATATCCATCTGCATCCAATGGGTTTCTTCCTTGGTAGAAGATCGACAAGCTGCAAAGTGTTGTTTTTCATGATTGACTTATACTCAACATCCATGGCATCTTTCCAAGATTTTGAATATAAGGATTCTTGGACCGTAGAGGGATCATCAGATTCAATAAATCTACTCATCAAAGAAAATTTCACTTCTTCTCTTGCTTTACTGTGAGTCCGTGGTCCAGTGGGAGATGTATCCAGTGGAGCATCCATTCTTACATCTCGTAACATGCTAGTATACCACTTGGGCATACACTGAACTATTCCCGTGGGTCATGGTTCTATTTGATCATCACCATCATCCCCATCATCACTTTCATTATCAGTGGGAACATCAGCTTCAATTTTTACAACTGGTGAAAAATATTCATCAGAGGAGGAGTCTCTGCTTCCTTCTTCTCAAAGAACTCAACATCTCTGCTGGTGTAGACTTTCTTGGTATTAGGATCCATCAATCTTTACCCAAGAGTCTCTTCATTGTACCCAATGAAGATGAGTTTTTGTGATTTCATATCCAGTTTCTTTATTTTCTGCTTGGTTATATGCATACTTGCTTTGCACCCGAATACTCTGAGGTGTGCAACAGATGGTTTACTTTTTGACCATGCTTCATGTGGCATTACTTCATCAAGAGCAACTGTGGGCACTCTGTTCAACAAATACACTTTTGTCTTTGCTGCTTCTGCCCAGAATGTCTTTGCTAGTCCAGCATCATCGATCACGCATCACACAATTTCCATGATAATACGATTTATTCTCTCAACGACACCATTCTATTGCGGTGTGTGTGGAGGGATGCATTTGTCAATGAATTCCATGATCTTGAAGGTAGGATTTTGAACTCATCACTGGTGAATTCCCCCCTCGATCTGAGTGGAGAGTTTTGATGTGATGAACTAATTTCATTCTCAATGACCATTTTGAATTTCTTGAAGGTTTCAAAAGCTTCACTTTTCTTGTGAAGATAGTATATCCACAATTTTCTTGAATAATCATCAACACAAAGCATGAAGTATTGGAACCCTAGAATGACTTGGTTGCATCAGACCACAAAGATCGGTATGAACCAGGTCAAGCTTACCATGAGTTCGATATGTACTCTTCTAGAACAAAGCTCTATGTTGTTTTCTTGCAAGGCAATGTGGACATTTATCTGTATCCTTCTAAAGAGTATGGTAAACCATTTACCATATTGTGTTGACGAAGTGTCTCGAGATAATTGAAACTTATATGACCAAGTCTCTGATGCCACAATTGTGAAAATGTAGAGTTCTTAGCCATAAGTGCTTGATCATCTCTGTGGAAAAAATCAAGCTGGAACATGCGTCCCACATTAGAGGATTTTGCAACTATTTTTAAGCCTCGTGATTTGTCTCGAATTAAACACGTTTTCTTTCCATGGAATGACTATCAAAGTTCAATTTTTAAGTTGTGATCTAGGAGTTGACTGACTGAAGTTTATTTTTAGTCAACCCAGGGACATATAATACATCTGATAACCTACAGCTGCGTGAACCAAGGGGTAGAGAAATGTTCCCAATCCCCTGAACTATGTATGAAGAACCATCACCTAACGAAACATGGTTTTTTGAAGGTGTGTCCCTCATTGAAGTAAACCAGTCTTTGTGGCCGGTGATGTGTCGAGTGGATCCTGAATCAACATACCAGACATCACTAGATGATGTGGAAGGTTCACTTGATCGAGTAGTGTACAAGTAGTCTTCATTATCTGAATGTTCTTCTTGCTCAACAATATTGCCTTACTGATGGGGTCTTCTTTTCCAATTCCCCTTTTTCTTCCCTTGATTGTAGTTAGTATGCCCCTTGTGAGATTGTTGGTGTTAAGGTCTAAAGTTACTTTATGAACCTTTCTTGTAAGTATTATACCAACAATCTTTCAATTCATGTCCTCTTTTACAGATTGGAAATTTCTTCTTTTGTTGTTTGTCCCCTTGTTGATTATGATTCTGATGTTTGGGATTTTTGATAGGAATTAGGTTTTCCCTTTTCCTTTCCATTTTTGATGAGAAGAAATTGCCTGCTCCTCTTCATCATCCTTATTATGCATGGCTTCATCTTGTTACAGTAGATTTACCAATTTGTCAAAACTAACTGTCGTATCTGACAAGTTTAGGGTTGTCACAAAAATGCGGTATGAAGAAGGGAAGGATTTTAGAACAATTGGAATGAGAGCATCATCAATGACCTCCTCTCCTAGGGCTATAGAAGTGAAGCCCTCAACTCTGTAACTATTCTCAAGAAAGCTTCGATTTTCTCATTTTTCTTAAACTTTAGTGTGTGTAACTGACTCTGGAAATTCAGAATGACATTCTTGTTTTTGGCCTCATCAATTTATCCCACGCTTCTTTGGCTGTTTTTGCATCTCGAATGTGGGGTTGCACATCATCGGACACTCCAAACAATATGATTAGCTTCGGCCTTCTGATATGATCTATCAAACTATCAATGTTGTGTTGTATCAGTAGTTAATCTGGTCAGAGTACCATTCACAATTGGCTAGATCTCTTCAAACTCAAGTTGTGTCTTGATTTTTGTCTTCCAGGCAAGCATAGCTGTTTCCTCTGAGTAGTTGTGAATCTAGAAGAAAAAATTTTGGGGGCATTGGTTCCCATTTTGTAGAATTCACTAACAGGGTTAGGCTCTTATTACTCTAGGTATAAGGTCTCCCAATCTATATACTGTTAGTTTGATATATCAAACCTTTCTATATACATGCCCTTCGATATATCCGTCGGTACGTGGAAGAAGCTCACCCTTTCTATATACCTGGTGGTATGTGAAAGAGGCGTTAACGTACGTGAAAGAATTCGATATGTGGTACCAAGACAATACTGAAAGGGGCCTGTGTGATTATTGACACCGAATTAAAGAAATATCCTCATACGCATGCGTAACTTTGCTATATACTCAGATAATTTATCAGTTCGGATTTAAGTCGAGTAATCATTCATAGATAGATGGGATGGCTCATAGTGTGTGCAATGTGTCCTTATTACTCCTCGTCGATTTAAAGGGTCGATGCCCAGATGAATGTTGTTGCAGCTATATTAGGTGTTAAGTAGTAGTCGTGATGGCTTTACCCGTAAGCACTTCCTAGAGGCACTGTTTATACCGAACATTGCGAATGAGATCTAGGATCTCGCGAGTGTTTTAAGAACCAAATTTCACTTTTTGTGATTACAATTCTTGCCAATTTTTGAGAAGTTACAATGTTTACGGTTGACTATGACAACATGCAAATTAGTACAATACATTGAAATATACAATTACATTCAATTTTTTTGAAAAATTGAATGACATGAAATTTGTTTTTGTTTTTCGGGGCCTTGGTGGCCTCCAGAGCCCAATACGGCTCTCTTAGCAAAAAAACCTTAAAAAACTAGCTCAAAAGGAAGGTTTTAGGTAGCCTTCCTTTAGCAAAAAGTGCTTAGAATGTAAAAATATGCAGAGTGAAAAAAAAATTTCGGCCCTAAAATAGGGTTTTCCTTGCTATTTTTAGTGGCTTGTGTAGCTGTAGCTAAAGGCTTTAGCGGAGTTTTTCTGTCTGCTTTGGCAGTGCCAATTTTGCTGCTAAATTTCAATTATTTTAAAAAATGAATATGGGGTGGGGGTCGAACCCCAAACCTCACCCACCCCAGTCTTTTGCACTATCCAACAAAGCACTCAATGAGCTATGCATATCAATTGAAGTAAACTTTATTTAAACAAACAATAAATACTTGACCTTTCCAAATGCGACGTGGCTGGAGGGAGGATCCATGTGGATTGCGGCTGGAGGATGACACATTAGGTTTCTCGACTAAAAAAATGGATCTGAAGCTTATCTTTTGCTTTTAATTTTATTGCCCGCCATTTATTGGGTTTTCCCCCACTATTTTTGATTTGCTTGATCGCTGTTTTTGTTTGCTTGTGCTTTGTTTTTGGTTGCAGGTTGTAGGGGGCATTTAGCATGTGGAGTAGACTTGCCAATAGAATTCTCCAATGCTTAGCACAATGGGACTCATGCCCTCCTCCCTGTCTTTCAACATTTTATTTTTTTTGTGGTGTATGTTGTAGGGTTCAACGAAGAGATTCACTTGTGAGGAGGGGAGCTTGGTTTTGTATGGTGGATCCAACTTGGTAACTCCACATGCAGGTTCGATCCAGTTTCAAACAACCAGCTCATCCTTTAAAAACACTGCTTGACCTTTTCTCGTGGCTCGGCTTTGGATGGTTCAAAGCATGGTCTTAAATACACTCAAACACCAATGTGACTTGGCCTATAATGAAGAATAGCTCAAATAGCTCGGTTTCCTCAAAACAACTCACCTCCAAAGAAATAATGTCACGGCGTATAAACCTTGTAACCCGAATGTAACTCAATACAGCTCAAAATGAGTTCAGTTAGAATTCGGTGGGGGGGTGATGTAGCCTACTATTAACTTTGACTAATTATGTCACCAAATTTTAGTGACAAAACCCCTAATGGGGCAGAAATGATTTTTTTTAATTTTGTGAGTGCCAGGAAGCAAATTTGCTTTACATTTACTTGGATGTCACACAGAAGGTTGTGGGACTACATGGAGATTTGGGAAGCTACTGGAGGCATCACTGGCTCTCTGACAAAGAATTTTTCTTCTCCAAAACATTTCCTTCCTCTGCAACCTTTCTCCAACCTTGCCAGGAGCTTCAACTAGCTCTGAGACCAAATGTAAAACATGGACGGAAGCCTGTGATATTTTATTAATTATCAAAATCAATTTATAATAGATGGGCTGCAATTCTTAAAGGAATTGAAAAATCATGTGCAGAAAAATGCAAGGTTGCACATGTACAACCGAAATCATGACAAATTCCAAAATATATCTAGGAAGCAACAATAATTAACTAAAAACAAATAATAAGTTACAACTATGCAACATACAAACTTAAATAAGAATAAATAAGAATTTTAAATGCACAATTAACTTAGGTAAAATATATTATACAACAACAGAGCGTGAATCATTGTCCATGGTGTATGTTCTTCATAAGTTCTGAAAGTATCTACTGGTAACAACATTCATCTTCTACACTAATCATATGGAACTCAAGTATCTAGTAAACAAGACAATAGTATAAGGAAACATATGTTGGATTATTTTGTTATAAGAATTTGAGTTTTTAGTCATAATCAAGCCTAAAAAAAGTAATTTGGGACCAGACCACTTGTTAAGAATCAACTCTAGTGAGGACGTGCAAATCATAAAGGTAACTATGCTAGATGCCCAACTATTTAGATTGAAGTGTGCGCCAAATGACTTGGAAGACACTACAGTATTCTTGTTTACATGTGTTGCACTTGAGGGAATGAAAACATTGGAGAAGAAGCAAATTTCCATTCGTGCTACACCTTATCAATTGATAGGAGGAGACATATATAAAATGGGTTGAGATGAAGTATTGCGCATGTGTTTCTTTGAGCGTGAGCCATCATGGAAGAAACACATGGCGGGATTGTTGGAGGAAATTATTTAGGAGAAACTCCAACACACAAGATACTCTTGGTAGGATTAAGGCGAGATACATTATACAAGGATATCAAGGCCTTTACCAAAGCTTGTGATCATTTTCAAATAATGGGAAAACCAAGAGAATGTGATGAGATGTCACTACAACCCATAACAAGTGCAAAACCTTTTGGGAAATGAGAAATTGATTTTTTTGGCCCAATTGCATTGGTTGTGAGGAGGATATGTGCGTGATACATCATCACATGCACAAATTATTTGAAAAGGTGCGTAGAAGCAACTCCCACAAAGGATTGCAATGCAACTACAACAAACATATTTTTATGGGAAAATATTGTCAGTATGTATGGCTACCCATTGAGCCTTACCAGTGACAAGGGAACTCATTTCTTAAATGGGACAATTAGGATATTGTTATCTAAGTTTATGGTAGCTCATCATAAGAATAACCCTTATCACCCATAAGTTAATGGTACTATAGAATCCTTCAACAATATATTGGGACATACAATGACAAAAATTGTGATGTAAGAAGAAAATATTATGATGATAAAGTATCATCGATACTATGGGCGTACATAACTACTTCAAAATGTTGAATAAAGCCACACCATTTTAATTAGTGTTTGACGCAATGATAGTTTTTCCTTTAGAATTCATGCTACCCTCCCTGTGTATTACACGTTCAGGAGGAATTGCTATGAGAAAATACTAGAGGAGCCCTTTGAAAAATTAATGCAATTAGATGAATGACATGCAATTGCGCGATGGATCCAGAAGAAAGAAAAAATGATAGAAAATATTTGGCATGACAGGAACATTAAGAACAAGTTTTTTATAGTTTTTGGGATGGTGCTTTTGTATGATTCTAAATATACACGCTACCCAGGGAAGCTCAAAGTGCACTGGTTAGGGCCATTTATAGTAACAAGAATATTGGATTCATGGTGCATGTCAATTACAAGCATGCTGGATGGCACAATATTGTCCGGGTTAATTTAATGGGAGTAGGTTGAAGCCCTACTAAAAATACCCTTATTTCATTCTATGTTGTAATAAGACAATATTTCTATTTAGATTAGGTTTTCCCTTCACATTTTGTTTTTGTTGTTTTGTTGTAATAAGCACAGTTCTTGCGCAGGAGCAAATGGTCTGTTTGTTCTATACTGATACACAAAGGACCGCGCATGACTTTTAGTATGGGGTAGGAAACAAGGTAACAGGAGGATTAATTTGGTGTACCATATAAAGCTAAATGCATTATGTATATGTTCTTGCTCATCGATTGGACCGTTTAGATATGCAAAACGTGCCCAAGGCACATGTGTACTGGTAAAACATGCTCAAAGGTGTGATGGATGATTACTGCGTAAAGGAAAGTTGGTAGATTGCATAGTATAACGCAAGAAAGACAGTCATAGTAAGGGAAACTACTTGGCAAGTGGTGTGGACAGAAGAATGTGTGTGGCACAAGATGAATGCACACAAGAGGGTTTGCAACCTAGGGATTAGTAGTACACTAGAAGGTTATAGAATTCCACACGTGTACTGATGCTAGCTGAAGACCACATGGAAAATGGGCGGGAAAATGTAGAACAAAACGGGAAAATGCAAAAATCAAATTTAATGCTAAAAGCGGTGGTAGGTGAAATGAAATGGACAAAGTGTTAAAATGGAAAGCTATAAAAGGGGAAGAGCATAGTCATTCCCTCACCTTACGACTTGAGAATTGAGAAGATTTTAAGATTTTGTGTGAACTCTAAGCTCGTGCAAACCAGAGCAATTGTATGTAACAGAAACGTGACGAGGATAGTCGATCATCTAGTAACTAGTGCCTAGAACTAGAGCTCCTTGCAAATAGCTAAGGTGACTTTTGTTTTGTAGAGTGGAAGTTGAAGTAGGGATTGCTGAAGCAAAATGGACAGTTGTAGGGTTGCGACATGAAAATAGTTTGTATGAGCTACAGTTAAGGGAAGGTCTAAGATGTAAGCAGAGTGAGCAGTTGAAAGCAGAGAATATACTAGCAGGAAGTTGAGATTGTTATGGAGATTCAAAGTTTGCAATTGAAAACCTATGCTATGACACTGGTACAAAGAGAGCACCCAGAGGGTAAAAAGATACCATAGAGGAAGCACCAAACGGCTATTTTTCAGAGATGCAATATCCACAAGAAGTAATTGTGGGGAAACCATGGGCATTCGTAGTTATGGAAGTGTAAAATAAGTGAATACAATCACTATGCGTAGGGCCATGAGACAAATATTCAGAATGATGTGTTGAAGTAGATGAGGCTGAACGGGCACTGGGAGGCTAGATAGTCTTTGATGACAAAGATGCACAAGACCTTGGAAAGTGCAAGGGTATTGCAATTATATGAATTACCCTTTTTCGGTAAGACGCGCATGACTATACCAACAGATGATGTCACAAGTCCATGAAGACTATTTCTAGTTTGTGGGTAGGAGGATGTGCACTTAACTGCAAAATTGATTGGCAGAGTCACATAGGGCCATACGAGATAGTGGTGAGGAGGTAGCGCTTGATCTACGCAATGAGGCAGCAGTAGAGGAGACTTCCACAAAACTTTAGTATCAAAGGGGAAGTCGTGCCTTCAGTGTCATAAACATTACTAACCCTAGAACCAAAGCAAGTTGTGCCCCTGAGTGAACTCCAAATCACGCACCTCTGAAAGGTGGTCAAAGGTCAACAAGAAGGTTTTTGGATATTACGCGAAAAAGATGGCACAGGGGACCCAATATAATATTTCCCTATTCATAGCAAAGAACATCATATAAAAAATAAGGACCAAAATGGAAAAAGGAGAAAAAATCACATGGGGTTGGTTTTGTTGTTGATAGTGTTTTGGAAGATAGGAGTTCCAGATGGTTTGGTAGACAAAAAATGGGAGCATCCTATTGAGAAGAAATCTCCGGCGCAATGGTTCGTTAAGTATAATTGCGATGGAAAAATTTCCAATCCATACAAGGTGTACCTAAAGAAATGGTACAAGAGAATGCATGATGCATTTGAAAATGAATGGCACATACTAAGGGAGATTCCCATAGAGATGGAAGGACGAGCATAATTTGCGGTCATGCAACATTTTTTCCTTGCAAAAACTTTATTACAAAATGGAGAGATGAGGCCTTAGTGTAAATTTCCATTTGCAATCACTATTAGATACTTCAAGGGTGCAATCAATAGAATAATGGATGCTCAAACACTTAAGTGCAATATGGAGAATGTTGATTATGAGTATCATATGCTGCATAAGACATATGTGTACGAAACTAAGACACCCTGAGTAGAAACAATAGAATCTGATTTGATGGACCTCCATCACATCACGACACTAGCAGTGTGGAAAGAGGCATGTCAGGTGTATATTTACTTAAAGCCCAAGCTATAAGATGGAAAGGTGTTTAATATGCATGATACCGCCCTTACACCACCACCATCAAAGAAGATAACCGCGAGGATTCCTAAGTGCATGCATGAGCCCAATCCTCTAGAAGAATAAGGAGAAGAAGAAGAAGACACAAAGGATTTGTTGGATCATAATGCACACACAAAATGATGCAAAGGAGGTGCCAAGAAAACAAGCACTTCGTGCACTCCACAAATATATCTAAGAAAAGACACACAATGACCCATTCCCATGAAGGAGGATCAACCTCACATTATCCATGATCTAGACAAAGAGAAAGATTTAGAGTAGTTTGAACATTACGAAGAAGAAGAACACCAAGAAGAGAAAGAAGAAGAACAATGCGAAGGGAAAGAATAAAAACAAAAAGAGCAAGAAGTACAACATAAAGAGCACACACATGAAGAGAAGTGTAAAGAAGAGCATGAAGAAGTACATGAGGAAAAGGAGAAAAAAGTATCAGGGAATTGGGGAGAACCAAGGCATAAGTGAGGAGACAGACCATACCCATCATGATATTGTGCAAGAGATACCACGCAGGCAATGCACACAATGAGATGGAGGTTAAGGAAACCACCGCAAGGACCCCTAGGGATGTCATATATAGATGTCCCGAAAAAGCTTATGAGGTCCAAATTTTAGAGCTCAATGTGCACATGCTATCAACTAATTTTCACTTCACATAATTAATAAACGTAAAATTTTAGTTTTTTTTCAAAATTATTCTTTCACGTGATTTCTCATCCCAATTGTGATCGTATTGTTCTTGTGATCATTCTAGTCTTCGTTTCATCCATTTTGGACGAGAACTCCTCCTGCCACGTCACAAATTGTGTTAATAATTAATTAATTAATTTAGCCCTTTATTTGAAAAAATCAATTTTATTAATTTTTGATTTTTTAATAAAATAAATATTAATATAATATTTATTGAAAATCAATCGACAAATTTTTTCTTTATTGCTGAGGGAAAATAAAGCTTTCGCTCCAATTGCCAGGGTAAAATAAAGCTTCCGCTTCCAATTGCCGGGGATGCCAAATTGGCTTCTCGTACTCGGATTTCCCCTTTCTTGGCAATTTTTTCTTATTTCCCCGCTTGTGGGATTTCTTCTATTGATTGCCAATCCAACCGGTTGGCAAACGAGCAAAAAATCTCCCGATCTCCCACATGGAAAAATAGGGCGGGGATTGCTAGCCTACCTTGCTATTTCCGCTGGCAAATGGTTATCTTTTTCCCATTTTCCTTTGGAAATTAATGCCTCTACCCGAAGGAAGAGGAGTCAATTATTTCAATGGGAAGGGGAAACGATTACGGGGAAGCTTCTTTAATCCCCGTAACCATTTCCCCGTGAAACTAGTTGGAAGAATTTTTGTTTCTTATTGAATAAAGTCTCCATACTTATTGCTAAACTATTTTTTGCATTTCAATACAAAGAAGAAACAAAGAATAATAATCCACTGTGAACACATAACTATGAGAAGAACAAAATTTACACAAGTTTTGAAATATCCACGCTAACATTTGGAATCCCACGTAGCTTTTGATTGAATTTCAACACTGCCAAACATGAAAAATTAAAAAAGAAGAAGAAAAATTTTCAACATTAAGGAGGGAGAAGATGACCAATGCAAAGAAGGGAGAAAACAACTAGGTCAAGAAGGAAAGAGTCCACTCAAGGGTGAAGGATAAAAGAGGAAGGCCACACGTCTTTCCAAGCAAAAACACTACATAGCCAAAGGAATCCTGCTCACGCATTGAAGAAAACCACGTGGGAATGACAAGGAAGGAGCAAAGTATACACTGGCCAAAAGAAGATTTTCTCACGCAAACAAGGACTTAAAGATTTCAATGCATTGGTAAAAAAAAAACACCAAAAGACCAACATAAAACAACAACAAAGGCCACACATTGGTATGGATAAGATAGAATAAAAAAAAACAAAATATTTTAATGCATTCAATAAAGTTTCCACGCCTATGCAAGAAGGAGAGGCCTGGCAATGAAGTTTTAACACAACATTTAAAAAATAAAATAAAACAAGAAACCAATGCTGGAGGAGAAAAACAAAGTTCAATGCAGCCAAATTCCAACGCATGCAAGAGAAATATCATCCACGTTGAAAGAATTTGCAAAGAAGAAAAACCAATGTTGTTGGTAAATGCTGCAGTTTTGAATTTCCATGTTGAAGATTTTACACAAACAACAATTTCCTACACAACCAGCAAGTGAAGGAGCTCACGGTAGAGAAGAATAACCACATAGTAACAGAACATAGGAGTCCATGCATGCCTACTACAAAAGTCAGAGGCTTCACCACGCATGCCTGAGAGGAAAGGAAGTGTCACGTCTCAGACAATTAATAAGAAGACAAAGGAAATAGGAGCCAACGTTGTTGGTAAAGAGTCCAAGTTTCATGCAAAGTTGAAACCAGACAATGTTCACAGCAGAGGCTTTTGGTGAATAAACTTCATGGGAGAATTTAATAAAAAAATATATTAAAATTAATTCTGTGCGAAGTCATTAAAATCGGGAGAATTTAATTAAAAAAAATAAATCATTTTCATCACGCATTGGTGAGAAGTATTCAGGATATTCAATAATATCACGCATTCAAATGCATTACCGGTGTATATCAACACAAAGGAAACTGAATTTAATGAAGAAGATAATAAGATGTGGAAAGAACGTGTCACAGGTTGTGTCTGATGAAGTAATCGATTTCGGAGCTCAATATCTCAAAGTTGAGTGATTTTCGAGAAGAATGGGTTGTTTCACTGAATTCTTACCATCTTTGTGTGCTCGTTTTCCAAATTTTAAATGAACAACACCTCATTTGATATTTTTCAGGAACCCAAGAAAAATACAGTTTACTCGATTTTGTCGTGCACACAATTTTAGCTGGGTGGAAGACCTACTTTGAGAATCCATATCTTGAGCCCAGATGATCGTCAATAGAAATGGTTTAGTTCATTAAATTATTCTCATATTCATGTACTTATTTTCCAAACTTCAAATATATATCACTTCGTCTGATATTTTTCACAGATTCAAATAAAATGCAGTTTGCATGATTTCGCTGTGCGCACAATTTTTAATCTGTCAATGAGACTAACTTTGAGGGTCGATATTTTTAACTCAAATGATCATCAAGAGAAAAAGATTAGTTCTTTGAATTCTTCCCATATTCATATGCTCCCTTTCCAAGTTTTAGATTTTCCAGGGTGACGTTTGGTAGTTTCCCAGGCTAAAACGAAACCAGATTTTCACAATTTTACACTTGCATTTTCCTAGCAGTTTCATAAGAGTCAACTTTGATCTTTAATATTTGACTGAATAATTTGATTGGAAAAAAACCCTCTAAAACAAAAACTTTTGGTACCTTAATAGACTCCCTCATACAGTGAGAGTTTCTTAGAACAAGATTTGCTATTTTTCCCAGGGCAGTTTCAGAGGCAATTTGTGTAGTTTTGCAAGAAAGAAGTAATAGCCTGAAATCACGCTTCTGTCACAATCATGTCATCTTCAAACAAAACGATGTTGCGGTATGGGTTACAAGACATTCTAACCACCTCGATGCTCCATTCAGAGTATGAGAACATCGTTGATACCAACTTGGGACACGTTAATGTAGGTCGATTCTGCGATCACATATCAACCGAAGGCGAGTCACAATTTTCCCAACGCTTATTCCGAATTGGTCATCACTTGCATGGATGCACCACGACACCTGCACAGTATGGAAATTCAACTCCAATGGCTCCGGAGCGGAAGCAACATCTGACTTCCTTATTATGTGGTATAAGTTGTAGCTATTAACATAGGTCTCTTCGGAGTCAAAATCCATTGTTATCGACAGAGATCAATAATGGGAGAAATTTGTCTACATCAATTGTCTTCACTTGATCGTTGTACGGATCCACTCATTGACATACCAAGACCAATGACAAGTGTAGTTGTGTGGATCATTAAACAAGGCCACATGATTAAGCGTGTCCCTATCAACTCTCAGTTAACAATGAGTACGTTGAAACGTTCTTGAATTGGTTGATCGTGAGTGAATCAAAATGACAACACTTCAGGATAGTGAAAAAGATGAAAGACATAACTCCAGGAAGTGGATTGCAATCTCAAATATTAGAAGATCTTCTTAATGGCGAAAGATTAAGAGATGGATTCTGATAAGTCAAGGTGGCATAATGACTACGGTCTCACGACAAATGAAGAATTCACCATGGAAAGGTTTTTAGAGCATGTGGAAAATCGAGTGTAATTGCGAATGCGAATGTGAATAAAGTCAAATTTTTTCACACCAGGATGTTGCTAAAATGGAGAGGTGGATGAATTGCTCAAGTTTCAAGCTCGACTCTCTTGTCATCTAGAGGATTACAGAGCACGGTCAATGAGTTCATTCCCATATGACCGGGGATAGGAGTACTCTTGGCCCAATGGATAAGGCACTAATCCTAGGTGTCTTGATCTAGGTGGCGCGTTGCTGACTAAGATGTCTATGTGTGTGTCCAAGTCATTTAAGTGGGGTCCACATGTATCCATTTCTTTTTGTTATTAAGTGGTGTTATTAAACTCAATTTTGGAAAACTGTGGATAACCTAAGTGATTTCTATTTTTAGTTATTTTTAATAAAGTTGGTTGAGAAAGTCAAAGTCACTTAAGATGCACTTATTTAATGTTCATGTAAAACCCTAACTACTTTGTAACCAACTTCTGAGTTATAAAAGGAATCCAGGGGCTCATTTGTAAGGGTGACTTTGAGAGAGGAGAAGAAAATAATTTTGTATGCAAGCTTTACTTCAAAGAAAGAAACTTTGTGTTCTTTTGAGAAGACATTTCAGAGTTAATGAAATATGAACTTTGTGTCCCATTCATTGTCTCTTATAGCATTTGATGTTCTTATGTTCATTAGATGTTAGTGTTTGAATCTTACATGCAAATATTGTCTTGGATCTTATTGTCAACGCTATTAATATGTTGTTCTAGTTCACAGTGATCAAGTTATGATTATCTACTTGCTCACGTGTGTTTCCTTTTACTCATTCTTGTTTAGCTGATGCAAACTCCGTTTTATTTGTGTTAGTTATTGATTGTTCTTCTCCATGCAATATTAGGCTCATACTTTTAGCTAACTCTTACATGTTCCTTCCATTCATTCCTTTCCTTCATTCAATTCCATCTCCCTCATTCACTATTCTTTCCATTGATGTTCCAAAAAACCCCCCACATACAATTTTGAATGTACAAGTGTAAATATATTTTGGTTTTCAATAAAGGTAGCCTCACCTTCATCGAGGAGGGACTTCATTCTAACACTGTTGCATTTCATTTGCATGCGTATCAAATCCACATGATAACACCACCAAATAAGAATATTTTGCCTTGGGACATAATTTGTTAATACCAAGGCCCACCCGTGCACATGGAATATTCTCTCCTAGGTGATGTAGACACACATGGAGGAATTCAAAATTTAAAGTAAAGAAAGATTCAATGTTGGAATTCCACTATTCCAAAAAGGGAACCCGAGATGGTTTTCCGCAATAATAGACTCTACATGACTCTCCGCATGAGCATCTTCCAGAAATGCTATAATCAAAAATGGCTAACGAGGTTGGAACCCGTATAAATATTGACAAAAGTTCCTTCAATTAGAAGAGTGCAAAAGGATATGGATAGGGGGAAAATGATGAATGAGAATCTAGATGAGGAGTTGTGCGATACAAAAAAGAGGATACATTATGTGTATAATAAAGCGGCTGACTTAGTAAATAATATTGCATGCACATATCTAGATATCGTAAATTCAGGTAATGACCCAATAGTAGCATAAAGATGGAATACTTGGAAGAACTAGTACAAAACTACTATTGGTAAAAGTGAACAATGGATAAGGGACTACAATAAAAGCACTGGCTAGTATAAATAATGCTAAGATGGACTAGAAATTAGAGGAATATATAGCGCTTGGAAAATAGCTGAAGGAAGCCACGAAGAAGGTTGAGAAGATATTCAAAAAGTTTCAGGATACTCCAATGATCTTGATCATGTGCACTTCAGAGGATAAGGCAAAATTAAAAGAACTACAATCTTCATTCATTAACAAACAAGTTTGCGCATCTCAAATAATTTTACAGGAGGTTGGAGAAATGAAAGAGGTGATAAAGGCTAAGTGTGAGAAGATGGAATAAAAAATTTAAGAGATACAAAAAATGGTGATGTTAAGGGTATATTGGATGGAATCGCCATAGAATGAGATGTCGTATTAAAAGAGTTCTAGGAGAAGGCCGACGAGTTAACTCTGGAGAATATTTTAGTTATTGTTAAGCAATGCTTTGAGAGAAGGTATCTAATGAGATTGAGTAATGGAAACAACTAGAAAAGGGCATCACCATAGAGTTCCTGAAAAATTCTGTCATTGCCATACCTTAGTTTTAGACACGCACAAAGGAGTAACATTATTTATTCTTTGAAATTAGGGGTATCTCCCCTATTATTTCATTCTGCTAGGGAATCCACATTATTTGATTCGTTATATTGCCGAGGATGGAAAATATCCCTATCCATGTGGGGTAATGTTAGGTTGATTAATGTGTCTAAGTACAAGCCGCATGTTGGAGGTTGAATACCATGCACAAGAGGGCACACATGAACAATAGAAGAAGTATTAAGGAGATCCAGAAGCTCTACACCACATGGAAAAAGTACAAGAGTTAGCCATAATTATGAAGGGGATAAAAATAGGAAAATAATGGATTATATAGTAAGCAAGGAAGAGTTATAAATGGAT
This sequence comes from Taxus chinensis, assembly GCA_019776745.2. Lineage (NCBI taxonomy): Eukaryota > Viridiplantae > Streptophyta > Pinopsida > Cupressales > Taxaceae > Taxus > Taxus chinensis. Next base: position 758,736,398 of record CM034153.1, read on the forward strand.
AAAAACATGGATAAGGCCATGCTAAAGAAACGATAAAACACATGCAAGGCACTAGATAAAGATGGATTACACATGGACAAAGATAACTAAATATAACATGGCCGTGTAGGTCAAGTAATCTATTAATAACACAAATGAATATAGAAAAACCAGTTGAGGAATGAGACACAGAATGAAGGTACATGTAGGCTAAGTATACAGTAGTCTATTAATAAGATAAAGCATTATAAAGCGGTGAAGGACAAGTTACTCCGCCATGTTTAATGGTGAAATGGGGCACGTACGTAAGTATGCATGTGTGTGAGAGAACTTGTTGAACATTATGCTAAGTATGTAATATTTTGCGGAATATGTTATGTAATGGATGATCTAATATGGATTGCTAAGATTAGGAGAGATGGACATGGTGTTATTGGTATTCAAATCTTGTTGTTAATTATTTATCTTGTAGGAATGAATGATCAAGATCCATATTATTACTGCCTTGTTATATTTATTATGTTCTATGTTATATTGTCTTCCACTCTATGTTGCATAATGTTACTTGTTAATCATACATCTTGGATGATCTAAATAAAGAGGTACTTAGTAGGTTGCACACACTTTAGGTGAGCACTTGGAAATCAGTATGAGTGATGTGCTAGCGTGCCTTGACTAAGTGGTGCTGAATTTAAAGACTATACAAAATAACTCTTTTTCCTACTAAATAGAGATTATTTTTACAATTTTTCTATGCTCCAATATTCCACCCTTTTCTACTGATGTAACCTCACGTGTTACCGAAGATTCAATTTTGTAAATATTGAGCTATGGAATTTTTGCTTCTGCAACAACCAAATAAATTTAATTTGATTGGTTGTGTGTTGAGAGTTAATGCTCCCCTAAATTCCACATGTATCTAAGGTTCTATATTTTATTAATAATATATAAGGTTTTCCAAATTTATCTTTAATATACCATGTTTTGAATATTTTCTATTTGCATCGTGTTTATAGTTTTTTTTTGTTGAACTTGAATGCGGATGTTAGTTAAAGAAAATATGTTTTTGTAATTACAATAATCCTAAAGTGAAGGCTTTCTATGATGAAGCCGTTATTAAGATGCATTTTTTACTCTCAACAAACATATTATTAAATATGACAATTGTTTGTGTTAATTATTAATATCTAAGTTTGTAATGACATAGTTAATTTTTTTAGAGTCTATTACAATTGAGCTGGTGATCCTTTTTTGGGAATCTACTACAATTTGGATGATTATTTTTTTTCTTGTTTAAATACTTTACCCCCCAATATCCATGGGTATGTGCCACTGATCAGGGGATCATTTTCAGTTTCAAAAGTTCCCAAAACATCCCTGGACTGTTTTCAGTGCAGAAGATCATCTCGAGAGCTTTCCAACGACTGTAAGAACGCGACAAAACGGACACTCGGGAGCTCTAGATATGTCCGGTCAAAGTTCGGTCAACATGGAAAGTCAACTCTAGTCAACATGGTCAATAAGTGGACCAATCGACGCTGCGACACGTGGCAAAAATGGCGAAAAGGGAGTTGTTTGTTGGTCTTTTACCACCGGTCTTCGACAAGCGTAAAAAAAATAAAGGTGCTCGGGAACAAGCTAGGCTCACGCAATTTTGATTACGGAGGGGAGCCCGAGCCGCCGTGTGCGACTAAGGTATGCATAGTCACCGATGTGGTGCGGTCCACAAGCCACCATGATGGCTTGCCACCACTCGTCGACATGGACAACTGCGATTTTCCTATCGAGGTGTCGAAAAGTTGGTAGGTTTATTGCCACATTTCATTTGGAATGTCATTATATTAATTGGGTCGAAATTGTATGATCTTGATAGGACCACTTTTCATATTCTACGCCTTATAAGCCAAATGCCACGCATGGGATTTAAAACTTCCCACGCATTAGTTGTGAATTGTCCACCATGGTTAAGGTTATCCATACATAGATCCTATGGATTGGGCACTAAAACCAAACAATGCGCATCCCCCAAGTCAAGCGCCTATTACATAGGCTTAGGTGGCTTCCTTGCCACTTGAAATGCGCACCTACTCTTCTAATTTAAACTATTAGATAAAGCGCACTTCCAAGCGCCCAATATGGGATTTTATTCCCAAAAGGATAAGTGTAAAAGACATAGGAGGAGAATGGAACTCGGGTGGGCCGAGTAAAAGGATAGGCGCCCAGCCGTCATACTAGGAGGCACTTCTAAACAATATCAAATCGGGTGATATTCTATTTGAATAATAGGTACAGAATCGGTGCAAGAAGCTTAAGGACCAGATGGTACAGAGAACTCCATCTAATTTGAAGGCTTCTGTGCACTCAGATTGGGAATTTGGAGTAAAAAGATAAAATGTCAGACGAATTATGAGATGATTCCAACGATGTAAGGTTTGATCTTTTTTGCATGATTTTTATCCTGTTTTTGGAAGCTTTTGAATGAAGACTTTAACAGGGATCTTCAAGACAGCTAGTTGGAAAACATGAATTTCAATGCACTTCTAGTCTGAATTGTGACTTGGTGGTAAACATGAAAATTATTCAGAATTCAGATCTGATCTCAGAAATATGATTTGTTTTCATAGATTGTTTTTAAATCTCCATTTGTAGGTGTATTTCTAACACAGTTGCAGGGAGATCACATTGTGAAAACACTGTAGGAGCCATGGATCGTTCTTGGGACAGTTTCTGCTATTTTTCAGAGTTCTGGGGACATTGATCAGCTCATTTGCAGGTTTTGATTCATTATTTATTGTTTGTAAGAGTTATTATACTTGCATTTCAATATTATTAATGGATCGGTTCAATCTGAACCCGGGGACGTAGGAATTCCGAACCCCATAAACAATCTCTTTTGTTATCTGAGTCTTTTCAGTTTTTCTGATTATTTATTTGCTATACAAGTTTTTTCCGCACTTCTATGGATGCAAAATAATCAGAATTTAATCAATTTGTGGATTCAAGAATACTTAAAATTGGTTTTAAAAAAATCACGATCTTTGGAAACTTATAAAAGTGAAAAGAATACAACATCACGTTTTCAGATCAAGTTTGGTATCAGAGCAGTTAGATTGCCGGATTAGCTTCTAATTGTGTTTGAAAATTTGGCTTCAGTTTCAATATTGATTTCAGTTTTCAGTGTGCAGACATTTTGGGGCTTGTTAATCTTCTTTTGCAGTGTGCAGTTTTAGAAGTACAGGTTGTGTTTGCAGGAACAAGGAATCATGGGCAAGTCATCCAAACAAGAGCAATTGGATGAGCTTGAAGCCATAAACCGCCAACTCCAAGAAGAAAACTCTTTCTTGAGAGATAAATTTTATTCCTTGGAAGAGGAAATAGTGCGGTTAAAATCTGAGCCACAATCCTCTATAACCAAGAAAGAGGAGTATGTCAACAAGATGCTTGAAGAGAGCAAGAAGTTGATGGGCTTTGTTAAAGAGTTGCAGGAAGAAATACGGACCAAGGATGCCCTCTTGGAAAAGCTGCAACAAGGTGAACACAAGAAGGAAATGCCTTCCAAATCAGATGCAGGTACTATGACAGAATGCACTGTAAGTTGTTCACATTTTAATTCTTCCTCTCATTCAGTTTCAGATATTCCTTTGGGTTAGTTTGAAAAACACACTAAGGGAATTGGGTCTAAACTAATGGTTAAGATGGGATTTAATGGAAAGGGCCTTGGTAAAAATGGACAAGGTGATGCTAACCCAATACAGGTAGAGGATCAGCCTCGGTTTGCAGGTTTGGGCTATTCTAGTGGGAAAATGGAAATTGGAGAAAGTTCCAAAGCAGCTGAAGGAAGACAAGCTTCCAACAGCCAAGGATCTATGCCACTAGAATTGCAGGATTCCGCCATCAGGAGGAACAATGAAAGGTGTAAGAAAATAGGTAAAAGAGGTAATCAGATTCCACCTCCTCCACTTACACTAAAAATAGCACTAAGGGAAAATCAAATCCTAAAACTTCTAATACACTCTTTCAGTTGGAACAATATAGCTTTGGTAGACAGAAATATGCTTTCCCTTGCACATTTTGTGAAGGTACTAATCATTATGTTGCATATTGTTGGAAGAGGAAAAATTTGATTAAGAAGTTAATGCCTTTTGTGAATGATAAGGCAGGTGCTAAAGACCAATCTCACCAAGGAAAGGTGAGAAATGGTAACAATGTTACCTCTCCTAAACAGGGGAATCATTCTCGTAGACAGATTTCTGAGAATGGTAAAATGGGTAAGACTCCTAAAAACAGGGAAGTTAAATTTTGTTCCCATTGTAATAGGAATGGTCATGATGTTAAGGTTTGTTGGTTTGTTCCTAAACAACAAAATTGGAAAGTTGTTAAAAAGGAACAATATTGTAAAACCAACAATGCTAAACCTAACTAAAACTCATTTTGGTACTGAGAAGGTAAAACAACCAAAACGGAAAAACCCAAGTGATTGGTTTGGAAAAACACTCCTCAACTTTATATTTGCACTACAGTAAATTGTTGATAGTAGGCAAGCAAAATGTTTTTCAGAGATATATTTTAGGGATTCCTGTTGATTTATAAGGATTTGTTCCTAAGTTGATATTTAAGCTTTGAAAATGAATGGAAATAGCTGAAGAGAAGATTTGATTTGAGTGATAAGGTTCATCATACTCATGTTTTGTTTTCTCAGATTGGTTGGTAGTTCCATTGTTGAAAACACTATGCATGGATAGGCATCAGTAGCATGTCTAAATTTGAAACTTGCAGTTGTAATCAGCATAATCACAAAGTGTCAGTTGAACACTAGCTTCTGTTATAGATGGGTGTTATTATCTGACTTATTATTTGTGATGGCGATACAGTGTTTTGGCATATTCATGTTGATTCAGTTGTTGACTATAGCTATTTTTGGGCGTTGATAGTCTATTATATTCTGATAGTGAATACTTGCAGTTGTTACAGTTTCAGATGGGCAGTGGGCACTAGCCTAATTGTGGGCAGTTTAGATGTCTTGTATACTGATCTGTGTTATGGAATTGTAATTTTGGGTAATCGGCCGTATCACAAAGTGACAGTTGAACACTAGCTTTCTGTAATAGAATGGGTGTTATTATCTGGTCAGTTATTTGTGATGGCATTACAGTGGGGTATGACAGTTCACAGTTGTGCGTAGAGTTGACAGGGTTGTAGTGTTTCAGTTGAACACTAGCTTAATTGGGTGTTATTATCTGATCGGTTATGTGACTAGCTAATCAACTATTTGAATTTTTTAACCTATAATGTTATTTTGGGTTCTTGTATGTGTTTGTGCAATGCAGGAAGAGATAGCATGTTTTGTGGGTTGATACACAGCTTTTTGTGGATAAAAAGCCTTCTTAGTGGGGAGGTTTGATCAGGGGATCATTTTTGAAAATGTTCCCTAAACATCCCTAAATGGTGTTAGTGTAGAAGATCATCTTGAGAGCTTTCCAACTACTGTAAGAACGCGACAAACGGACATCGGGAGCTCTAGTTATGTCCAGTCAAAGTTCAGTTAACGGGAAAGTCAACTCTAGTCAACTGGTCAATAATGGACCAATCGCACTGCGACACGTGGCAAAAAGGCAAAAGGGAGTTGTTTGTTGGTTTTCGATCACCGGTCTTCAATGAGCGTAAAAAAAAAAAGGTGCACGGGAACAAGAGGCTCAACTTTTATTACGGAGGGGAGCCCGACCGCCATGTGGACTATGGTATTATCGCCGACGTGGTGGGTCCACAAGCCACCACTCGTCGAATTCGCTCGATTTTCCTATCGAGGGTCGACAAGTGGTATTTATGGCCATATTTCATTTGGAATGTCATTATATTACTTGGGTCAAAATTATATTATCTTGGTAAGTCCACTTTCCATATTCCACGCATTTAATCCAAATCCATATTACATTTTCCACGCATTATATTTGGTTTAACATCCAAGCATTATTCAAGGCGCATAAAAATACCATATCCAAAAATATCCATGTGCCATCCTAATAAAACCAATAAATGCGCCACTTCCCATGGCTAAGGTGGCTCTTAAGCCACTTAAACAATGAACCGCCTACCTTTTTAAAACCTCCTCCACTTTAAAATGCGCCAAATGTGGGATAAACCTCTTGAAATGTGCCTAAGGAGAAGGAGGAGAAGTGGAGGGGATTGGAACAGCTGACCTCCCATCCAAAAGTATAGGCACCTAACCAATGGCGCCAGCTGTTTGGAAACAATATAAAAGGAGGCATATTGTATTTGAATAGCAATTGGTGCAGGTCTGTGTAAAAGCCAGAAGAGGAGGCAGTCTCAGAGTTCTTGGGACATTGATCAGCTCATTTGCAGGTTGTTATTCATTATTGATTGTTTGTAAGAGTTATTGTACTTGCATTTCAATATTATTAATGGATCGGTTCAATCTGAACTCGGGGACGTAGGAATTTCGAACCCCGTAAACAATCTCTTTTGTTATCTGAATGTTTCAGTTTTCTGATAATTTATTTGTTACAAAAGTTTTCCGCACTTCTATGGATGCATAGTAATCAGAATTTAATCAATTTGTGGAGTTTAGAATACTTAAAATTGGTTAAAAAAATCACGATCTTTGGAAACTTTTAAAAGTGATAAAAAATACAACATCACGTTTTCAGATCATTGAGTGCACCAGAAGGTTATGGAAAAAGTGTACAGGACCACCACCCTGTCATGGGTGGTAGTCACGGGACTGCCACCCAGGCAGGGCAGTGGTCCTGTAACTTAAGGACTAAAATACAAGAAAAAGGGAGGCAAAATTTATAATGAAGAATTCAAAAGTTGGATAAGGAATTTTAGGATGCAAATGTATACTCGATGAACTTTCTGGATTTCAAACACCTTGCAAAGAGATCTGAATCATCATTGGGGTTTTTTGTAACCTCTTTCTGACAGTAAAATACATACATGTTTGGGTACATATAACAACTATCAGTCTTCTACCATGAATAGTGAAGGGCCTGGCCTTAGTAGCTTTGGAGCAGTACTAAAAAAACTTATGTACAAATAAAAAAATCATACATGCTTCAAATGAGACATGCAGAGTGTCTGTAAGCACTTCTTTTGATGAAAACAAAGTCTACTCCTACTCCTACACTAACCAAAGAGAAAGAAGATAAAAAAATCCTACTACAAGAAGGGAGAAGTAGCTTCCATTTCTCAAGAGGAGCAGCCATGAAAATGATTTGACACTGAATATGATAGCCTGTATGAGTGAAAAAGTAACCATAAGCTGGTCCTCCACCCAAATTATCAAGGTATCAACTAGAAACAAGATAAATGCCTCTTTTAGTTGCTCTTCATTTATATTAAAGATGCATTGTAGCTTATCCTTAGTACATTGGAGCTCATCCTCATGCTTAGAAGCAAGCATGACCAGTTGTGGCTTCTCCCTTAGCTCCAATGAAGCCAAGTATCTAATTGGGCAAGGTATGATCCTTTGAATGCACCCTTTGCTATGAAATTTAACTCCAAAAATGGAGTCTTTTTGTGGACCTTCTTGGGTGGATAGTGTGAGAGAGATGATGAAATCCTCTTTCCTTTTCTCTTCCTTCTCTTGTGAAGAACATGGAAGATTCATGTCTTCCAACCTCGGTTCTAGATAGGGATAATTTTAGTGGTGAATATTCGTAATATGGTGAATATTCCATTTTTGTAAAATTTGAAAAGGAAAATTTTCTAGCACGGGTCAGTGACTTGTTCACCTAAAAATTATAGTTTAAATATTTTTAGGGGTCGGCTTCACCTACCCTTGAAACTATCCCCTATATAATCCTAGATTATTCACTAGGTAGAACATTACTAGCTCACTCATACCACTTGGGGGAATATGTATTTTCAAGTATATTAAACACGCGATAGGAGGGTGGAGGCTACAGACATGAGACAGAAGGGAGGAGGCTACAGACATGTGACAAGGAGAGTTTGTTGACGTGTGAAAGGGAGATTTTGTTGACGCTCGATAGGAGTGCGGAGGAAGTAGACGCGTGACAGAGAGTTTTTTGACGCGTGACATAGATTTTTTTTTGCGTAACATCAGAGGACGAAGGCTGTAGATATGCGACAAAAGATTTATTGTCACACATCAAAAAGGTTGTTGATACACATCAACAATCCTCATTGTATCACATAAAAAAGGTTGTTGACGTGCATTTTCTAGGTTCATTGACATACGTCAGTAAGGTTTGTTGATATGCGTCAACAACCTTGTTGACGCGCGACTAAAAATCTCCTATCGTGTGTCTGCAACCTTCTATCACACCACTTAAAAATCAGGAAAATTTTTTGCTGTTGGACACCAAAAAATTCACCTTCCTGCAAAACCAGTTCCGAGGATATTCGCTAGGTATTTTCTAACTTTGATTTCTAAGAGGTCTCTTAAAATGAACCCTGGTTCCAGAGGGATGTCATGAAGTGTAGGATTTTGTACTTGAATGTTCTCCTCCATAGAAACAGGATTATGTGCTTGGAAGGTGGGTGATAGAGGAGTAAATGATGTGATCTCCATGGGCTTTTCTCCATCAAGGAAATCCTCCAAGTCAGACAAATAGTCTACCTCCTTGTGGTCTTATTGTATGTGCTCTACCTGCTCCATGGTGTCCTCCTGATTTGCAACTATCTCACCATGGTTCCCTTCATCCTCAAACATGAAGTTTTAAAGATAAAACTCTTCTTCAACATCAGAGCTTAAAGGGGATGAAGTGGGAGGAAGAATTGAAGGTTCTTTTGTGGCCTGCTCCGCACTTGGAGCCTTTGAAACTATATGATCCTCCTCCATCATGGGTTCATCAATCAAATGAGGCCCCTGGAATGAAAGCAAATTTTTTTAAATGACGCTTTCTTCATTGAGTGGCTTCAACTCTGATTTGATCTCTCCCATCCGCTCTCTTCAATGGGAATTGGAGCTGATAGTTATTCCTCCTTAACTGGTTGTGTAACTTAGATTAGATTAGCATCCTCTTCAGATAAAGTGCCATCAAGGACACTACTTCTAGAGTAAATATATGTTGATATTCCTCTTCTTGTTCTTGTTCTTCTTCTGCTACAAACCTAGCCTCAGATGCCATTGGCTCTTCAACTCTGACCTCCTCTATTGGCTTGACCATCAAGTGGATATTTGTAAAACCAAATTTAACAGCCCAACTCTTTAGATTGTCTGTCATTTCTTCTCTGTTGGGCTCCCCTTCTTGATGTTTTTCTTGATTGGATTCTTGAGTCTCTTCCCAACATGGACTTGGGAAAGTAAGAGGAGTGACAGGTTGGGGTTCAACCAGCTTTGCAATTTTTTTTGGTGGGGAGGGAGGTGGAACTTCTTGTTTATTCGGAGGGAATGAATGTTTGCGAAAGAAAATGGGAGAAGAATTGAAATGGGGTGGAAGATCAGGAGATAGAGAAGGGAAATCTACACTTAGGGTAGAAGATGAGGGGTTTGACTCTTGATCATGCTGAAATGATAAAGATTGAGGAAGAGAAAATGAATAAGAAGTTTCAACCATAGAGGTTCCTTGCTTGTCCCACCCAAATACTTTCACCTTCAACACATGCATCTCTGATGGGAGTCTACTTTCCACTGACCTTTTTTTGTCTTGATGTTTCTGAAGTTAATATAATCAAAATTTCCATAAATAATGGGAAAATAATCATGAATACAATTCAAAATGGTGATGTTATGGTAATAAATCTATGGACAATTTTTGAGCAATATTCAATGAGTAGAACTCAAACTACAAGAAAACCAAGATCTTAAAATGAAGACAAAAAATCTTAGAAATTATTCTCATGAAAAACATATGCCATTTTTGAGGTTATGAAACATATACAAGATTAATCCTTACTTCAATATCTTCCCAATTTTTTAAATTTCACTCAAAATTGATTCGAGATGAGAAAGTTATGGTCAAAAGAAAACTGGTTCCAATGTTGCATCTCATGAGTTCTTCTCTACCTTTAAGGCACAAGCACACTTTTTGACTTCATTAAGAACTTGGGTACACTTATAATGAGTTTTTATAACCTTGGGTGTCCCATTTAGACCTTTTGGGAACAAAATTGTTAGAGTAGGTATTTACCTTAGCTCATGTTCACCTAAGTACTTTATTTACCTCTTGTATTTATCCTCGCCCACTTATGTGTGTGGATATTTCTTTTATCTTATTTAGATATTAGGAATATATTATCTAGTTATTAGGTATAGTTCTTTCCTTGATCTATGGTATTGAATAGATCTTTGATGACTAGTTCTTTCCTTGATCTATGGTATTGACTAGATCTTTAATGACTAGTTCTTTCCTAAATATAAGGTCTTGATTAGTTCTTTGATGACTAGTTCTTTCCTTGACTTATGGCTTGATCTATGGCCTTGATTGGTTCTTAGATTGATCTTCCTTGCCTATATAAGCAAGACCGATTCTCATTATATAATGAAAGTTCCAAAATAATATATGAAATTATTATTCTTTGTTTGCAAATTATTTTGTAAAGTTATTCTAGTGAATTTCTTTCAGCTTATCAAATGTGGTGTGCTATGATCATCTAAGATCTTCATGACTTGGAACGATCTTCTTATCGTTCCTTTCATGGTATCAAAGCGATAGATGATGTAGACATTCATCTGTAAGTTTTTCTTTGCAAGCAAGGGTTTATTATTTTCATGTATTTGGAATTTGTTATCACTTTTCTGCAGCATACATTTTAATGCAAAATCAAGTGCGCCGTTGGATTTGGAAGGTGTTAAAACCCTTGAATCGACTGTAAAATCAACCATGTTTTTAGACAGTCAAATATGGATATTTTAAAGGGTTTTTGGCACAATTTTTAAAAAATCCATACAATTATGTACAGACAATTTTTTTGACACGAAAATTGTATCAATTTTTTGGGTTTTTCGAGAAAATTTCTGGGTTTCTATATGTTTTTTGATACATGTGCCAAAAAAAGAGATATTTGTAGTCTAAGTTTGTATTAACAATTGTACTTTTTGGGTGCATTCTTTTATCCATTGGATATAAGCGTGTACCTTCTAGATGCATTATTTTATCCTCTATATATTTATGTTTTGGATGCATTCTTTTATCTACTAGATGCAGATCTCTACCCTCTGGGTGCATTCTTTTATCCATTGGATATAAGTGTGTACCTTCTAGATGCATTATTTTACCCTATGGATATTTCTGTTTTGGATGTAGTCTTTTATCCACTGGACGCAGATATGTACCTGTACGCACCCAAAATTACATGTGCTACATTGTTAGAAAATGGTTACAAAAGTCCCCAATGATGATTCATGTCCTTTAAGAAGGTGTTCGAGTTCCAAAACCCATTCACAGTGTATATTTGTAGCCTAAACACCCCTTACTTAGCTTTTCCATGCTTTCTTCTACCTTCTTGCTCATTTCTGTACATGTTTTGGCTTTAGTGACAGAATTGGCCTCTTAGGTAGGGTGACGGTCCTAGGACCACCTCCCAGGCTTGGGAGATGGTTCTAGGACCCACCTCCTAGGATTAGGGTAGTTCTAGGACCGAATCCCAAGTGGGTCTGTGGACCTACCTCCTTGCGCAAGGGTGGCGGTCCTTGAACGCTTTTTCTAGATTCTCTTTATGCGTGTTTTTGACATGCGACGCTTCACTTAACTCGAACTTTTAGGGTGTGTTTTGTGAACCAAATTTCCTAAAAATAGTGTTATTTGCATGTTATTCCTTCCCTCTTCTATTTTTAAATAGATTTAATTAGTTGAAATGCCTCTTCTTACCTTGTGCATGAAGGCACCTCCCATCCTCAATTCCTATATATTCCATGCTTGTATTCAAGCAAAAGGGCCTGAGAATTTTTGTGTATCTTGCATTGTATTATAGCTAACAATCTTGCTAGGAATTACATAGCCAAGCTCAGATCTCTTGTGATATCTCTCTTCTACTTTCATTGCATCCAGAATGCCTTCAAGCTACCATTTCTCAAGCGTCATCCTCCTGCTATTTTTCTTGCATTCCCAATCCCTTGGACTCATATGGACACATAGAGAAAGAAAGGATAAGCTGAGGGGAAAATTACTACACAGTTGGATTTACCTTTGTTCTGTGAATTCCAGGTTGGATTTGTTGTTTGATTTCCTTCATTCTTACAATTTATCATTGTTACATCATATCAAATAGAGTAGAAATCAATTTCCTTTCATTTGCAAGTAATTAGTTAATTTCCAAGAGGGTTTGAATCTTTCATAGCAACCCCCTAGTGACGGATCCTCTTCTTCCCATCCCTGTGGATCTGAAGGAGAGAATATATATAGGACGTTTTTCTACATATCATAGATCATTTGGAAAATTTCTTGTTTTAAGTTAGTTTAGTTTCAAAACATGTGAATACACTCAATCCACAGGCCATCTTTTGTGAATAACCACACCAGGTTATCTCGCTTGTTTAGTTTTAGTGTAGAAATATTTTAATTATTTATAATAGAAGCAAATTATTGTTTGTGATTGTAATGTTTTAGTTTTTATGATTTGTTTAGATTAGTTTCCCTTTCAGCAGTAGCATAGATTGTTAGTTTCATCTTAGTTAATTTGGACACTTCAAACTAGATCAACACGTAGATCTAAGTTAGGAAAACAAACCATAGGGAATTTATGCTACCCGTTCATAGCCTCTAAATCTCCCCTTTTCCAATTCAGCTACCAGGAGATCACACTACCAGATCTTAGTCATTGATCCTCCTATAGTTAGCTATACACACATTCAACATCGACTGCTCCAGCACAACCTTGAGGGGTCGAGTGTGGTTAAAGGTTGTATGTCAATTTTCATCCATACAAATTGGTGAACCCAGACGATGAAGGATTAATTCCTTCTTGTTTCCTTTTCTTTCATTGTTATTACCTCATCTTTCCATTTCTTCCCCTATTTTGGTAAGTATTTTATACTTTCTAAAATATGTCTAGAAGAGAGTTTGGTGGGCCATTTGGCTCTGATAGATATTACACCAATGTGCAATCACAACAGTCCCCTTCTCTTTCGAGATGGGATAATTACACAAGCAACGTGACAATTACACAAGCTATGTAAATGGAGGAGGTTGAAACCTCACCATGCAATATAGTTACACTTCAAACCATAGGGTCTTGTCATTAGCTATGTAAGGATGGAGGAGGTTGATCAACCAATTATAATTGGTTAGTATGTTTGTTGATATATTGTTATTAACAAATGTTTAACAATATAATACGGGTAGGTTATTGTTTTGTAACCCAATGTAAACCATTCCTGGCGTTGTTATCATGAAATCAAGAAGAATATGTTTACTGTGTTCTGTTTACTGCTATAGATTTGGTCAGAGCAATATTGTCAAGACCTCACATTGTCCCTGTGCATGCAATCAACCCTAGTTCGCTGAAGGAATTGGATGATACTATATTTTATTTACATGAATAAGTCCGTGGCTTGAGAGAAGCAAATCCTCTTCCAGATTTGGGTTGGCCGCTTCAGGATAGATGAGTGCGGAAAACATTTTTGGATAGAATGAAGGCATAGATCTATTCCCAGCTATCTACAAACTGAGATTCGTGAATGCACCTATTCCTCGAAGATTCAAAATCCCTCTCAAGGTATATATAGGAATTTGCTTGTGCTCGTTGTTATACTGGACAACTGTGTAAAAATACACGGCCAACACCAAACGAATTGGATCCTTCAATGACATTCGGTATCATGAGCTTGCTCAATCAAACCCTATGCCAATAGACTCGGCATTGACCCCAACAAGGGACTACCGTGGAATGCAAGCCTGCAAATTCTAGTTTCCCAATCAGGGATAATAATCTCTGATTTCTGACTTTGATTTTTCTGTGTAAATCTGGGAGGATTAGAGAACATGAGAAAGTGTCCCATGGAGAAGATTGAGATTCATTCACAACCAACACATGCATTTTGTGGTCTTTAGGGTTTTTTAACTTTATAACATTGTCTGCCAAGGGGATATGTGTCCAGTTGAAAATAAATATGTTTTTGGATACATCCCTCTCCAATGAGTTTGAAAATTATTGGAACCATTTAATTGTTTAATGTCTTAATATCGGTATCCATTGTCATCTTTGTCACAACTTACAAGTTGTAAGGTTATTCTTGGTTAGGCAATTCAAATCAAGTCAAAAGGTGATCTTCTCACAGTTTAAAAAATAAAATAAAATTTGCCCGCATTTAGAAACATTTTTTCTAGGGATGAAGGTATTTTTTCTTCATGATCATCCTTCTCAATCTTATCCTATCGCCACAAGGGCCACATATCAGCTTTGGTGAATGTGCATTCTTGAATTCCACCACAACAGGAAATTTCACATGTGATGTTCCCTAGTATGTCAGCTTTTTCTATGTTTTACAACAGATGTCCAGAATTTCCTAGTCCATATCCAATGATAGTACTTTGGTACTATAAACCACACCTTACCAATGCATCCATGCAAAACCATATTAAACCAATTGCAAAACCCCCCAGTTTTTGGTCAACTGTTTGACCCATATCACCCATTCCTAAGGCAGGTTTTCCCATGTTTGCATATGCCATATCAAGGGACCCCATACGGGTAGGTTATTGTTTTGTATACTTCCTATTTTATAGGAAGTTGTTCAATTCCTGGCTTATAATAGCCATTCTATTAGCTTATCAAGAAGAAATATATGTTTACAACTCCTACTCCTCAAGACCTCCTACCATGTAATCAAGGATCTTCCACAATGGTGGAATCTTACGCAATGAAGGTACATACCTATCCTGAGTACTTAAAGGAGCCTGAACATTTTGACAGGGTTCATGACCATACAGGTGGTGTCATTCTTCGATCTCATGCCTTTAGTGGGAAGGATTAGAGAACTGGAAATCTTCCAAAATTTAAGGGAGTTGACAACAAAGGGAGAAACCAACAAAATAATGCACAACAAGGTTCTCATATTCAAAAGTGATCTTCTACACTATCCTTCTGATTATCCTATTAGGGAATTGAATTCCACCTTCCTTGGGATGTTGCTAGTGGCTAATGCATATTTTCCAAATTCGTGCTACCTACTCTCAAGGGACCCCATACGTTCCTGTCAAGGAATCCCACTCCTCCTCCTCCACCTCCTCATCAAGGATTGGTATCTTACCATGGGTATACACTGAG
This sequence comes from Taxus chinensis, assembly GCA_019776745.2. Classification (NCBI taxonomy): domain Eukaryota; kingdom Viridiplantae; phylum Streptophyta; class Pinopsida; order Cupressales; family Taxaceae; genus Taxus; species Taxus chinensis. Next base: position 758,751,569 of record CM034153.1, read on the forward strand.
AAGCTGCTTCTATATGCTTTCACACCCATTCCTTCCAAAATTTAAGGGATAAACAACTTTTTTCCATGAGTTCCTTTGGATCAAAGCATTTGACATTGGAATATAGGATACTGTTGTTGTCTGAGTTATGAAAGCATTTGGGATTAGGGAGTTCCTGCATATTAGATAGGAGTAAAATGAATCTGACAACCCATTTCATCTAGAGATGGCAGCTAAGTTCTCTATTCCTCTGCAAGTGCACCCAATATGGACCAGATGGAACTTTGTGATCTTTTCCTTCACTCACTCAATCGAGGGACTAAGTAAGAAGTCCAAAAGTTTCCTTTCCATAGTTATGAGGAAGTTTTGGAAGGTGCTGCTTCAGATTGACCAAAGCCGTTATAGATAGTGGGCATAAGATCTATGGTCCCAATGGGAAATTGGTATCCCCAACTCAAAATAATGTAAATTATCAAAACAATTGGTGCCAACAACCAAGGACCTAAGGGTGTGAATCGTAATCATGGTGCTACCACAAATAGCATGCTACTGATCAAGTCAAGAACTATTGGTTTTCCAAACAACAAGTAACAATAACAATAACAACTCGAGGGAAATCAAAGAGGCCTTAACACTGTGTCCTCTGTCAACACAGTTGATGTAAATCATCCAACACACAAATAAAAATCAAACCCAAGGCCCAAACCAGTATCAAAACTTTGGCCAAGGGGCAATGAATCATGGTTATAACAACCAATTTCAAAACTACAACCGAGGTTATAATCAACAACAACAAGATGCTTATCAAAGGCCAAGAGATTATGACCCTAACCTATAATGTGGTTTACATAAGGTTTGAGGTCATGACAATAGGAATTTCCATGATTACAATAAGTTTATGCAAAGACTTCTTGAAAACCAAAGGTGACTCTTTGTAGACATGTTCCTAGCAAATCCTGAAACAAACTCGCAATCTAACTATACAGTACCTGTATCTCCTCAGGACGCTAATGTGAGAATATTTCAAGATATGCTCCCTACACATCTTGGAAATTTCAAGGTGAATTCTCAAAACACAAAAATAGGTATTCCTATAGGAAACAATGACCATGAAGCCTCAACTTCTGACAACTCTCGAGTTGCTCCTAACCTTGGTTCAAACAATAATACAAAAATCTTGGGATTAGTTGAGCTAGAGGTTGAGTGTGAAATTAATGTAACAACTCAGACGAAGGAGTATGTTTCAAAACCCCTTCCCACTCTTTCCTTCCCATAGGATGATGTTCCTAAAATTGCAAAACCAGTAGGAGCCTATGATTTAATATCGGATTTGAACAAGACCTTTTCTCACATTTTGTTTCTAGATTTGTTGAAGAATTCACCTGCGCATCATTCTGTGTTGCTCAATGCATTAGGTCTTGGTCATCTAATCCATGTTACACAACATCCTAGCAATCAAATAAATCATATTTAATTTGACATACATCCTATGGGACATAATGATAGGGATATGAGGTTTGTTTTCGATATAGACAAGATGCCATCTGATGCTAAAATTTCCTGAAGAGGTGATCCTGCCTTATTTTTACAAGTCTGGGTTTATAACAATTGCATTAAGAGAGCCATGATTAATGACGGGGCTATTGTAAATGTGGTTCCCTTCTTTTTCTTGTAAAAGTTGGGATATGGAGAGACAAATTTTTCCTCTACAAGAAACATGTTACGGGGGTATGACAGTATTAAAGCGACCTCGATTGGAACCACAGTTCTTCCAGTCACACTTGGTCCAAAAACCATCTTCACGGAGTTTTACATTATCGATAGGGAAACAAGTTATAACATGATCCTTGGGAGACCCTAGATTCATCAAATGAAGGCTATCCCTTCTACCCTATTCTAGGATATTAGATTCCTCCATTTGGGGAAGGTCTTCATCACTCAAGGGGATCCTAAGCCCTTTGATATACACTTAGAAAACCTCAAGAAGAAGAAAGGAGTCTATACAGAGTATGAAATTCCTAGTGAATCAATTGAACAAACCACCTCTAACAAAGGATTTATTCCTGGTCACCCCGGGATGTTCCAAAGGTTGAAGTCATTGACCAAAAAACATTTGAGGTGGCAAAAATAGATAAGGGTAAATCAATATCTGTGGAAACAGTGTCCACTAAAACCACAACAGAAATCAGGAAACTCTTATAGAGTGACGATCCAATTTTCCTTCCATTTGAACCACAGGGGATGGGTAGTCTTCTCGGTTTAGCATCTCTTCCCTCCAATGACCTAGGTCTAGGCATAATCATGATAAAATTAACAAACAAATAAGGGAAATTTGAGATTAAAATGATGCCCATCAAAAACATCTCTGAGGGTTGTTCTATTATAAACCATGGTTTCAACCCATGTGCATCTGAAACTAAGCTTTCCATATCCATGGGGCAAGGTCTCATCATTCAGCAAGAGTCACAAATAAACACAACGCTCCACATAAGAAGCAAGGCCAAGAAACATAGTCATGCTCACCCACACACCATGTCTCAAGAACGTGAAAAGGAGGTGCACGAATGCTTCTCTCATACAAATGATTTTAATGATTGGACATATACACTTCTAGGAAAGGGTTGTAAGTTTAAACCCAGAATAGTAGGCCCTTGTCAAAAGAACATAAATTTTGAGGATCATGGTTCTACGTTGTGTACTCTTAGTGGTGAAGAATTTGATATTCGTCAAATTTATTCACCTTAGCTATCATGACATGTAGTTTCACCTGAATTTCCACATATACATTACTGCATCTGCATTGCATTTTCATCTGCCAGTTCATTCTATAAAATTTGTGATCAAGGGACTTATTCTTATAGCAACTCCTAAAAACTTCTGAAAAATATTGGGAAAACATTCAAATCATATCTCTTCAATTTTTCATGGTATCATCAATTGTTTTCGAATCATTTCATCGATCCAAAAAAGATAAGAAAAAGCTTTGGAACCGTAACCATACCAAGGCCTGGATACTTGGCTCTACTTATAGCCTCTTTCTAGATTAGGTGTCTTTGCCCATAGTCAGTTCTAGAAGCTTCATGGTGTCACATCTATCCCATAAAAATCTCTTTGGAAATAAGAACATACTATTTTTTTCCCTAGATGAGTAAGTCTAATGCAAATCCACATAAATTTTTTATTTTACACATTTCTTTTCCCTACCAACCTTCGATGTTGAGCCTGCGTCTCTTACTAGTGATGTAGGGTTGGGAAAGGAGAGAAATGCCCTTACTTTCCTATGCCTTGCCCATGGTGATGAACCCATTATTCCTACTGATAGCATGGGGCAAGGTGTAGGGGGTCTTTTTGACAAACTTGAAAGTTAGAAGCATTTCATTCAAATGCTGTGAAATCATAAATCAAAACAAAGTGAGTTAGATGTCCAAAATTCCAAAAGAGTTTAAAACCTCAAAACCAAATTTTGTCAACCAAGTGTCCATCTATGGATCTAAGTCTAGATAAATTGGAAAGCAATTAACATTTTAAACTATGAAGAAAACTTGAGTAGAGTGAGGTTGTAGTGTTTAAATTTGGTCTTACCAAATCCTTGTCTTTCTCTCAGCATTACCATTCGAAAAATTTCTATAACTTGTGCCCCTTCTCACTCTTGGTAATGAGCCCCCGCATCTTACTGGTTGTGTGGAGTTAGGAGTGGGGCAAGTTCATTCACTTATCATATCACTCTTTCGCCACGTTTTGCCAAAACAATACGAAGTACCAAAAGTTGTTTAGAGAAACTAAAGTTCAACATCACAATGTGATTGCATTTTCATATATCAGCATTACAAAGCAAAGAAGAGAAATCATTCTGTTAGCATTCATGTCCACTAAATGCATTTTGAAAAGCATAGAAAATCAGAAATTCTAAACAGCTAAGAGTGCACATGTGAATCAAATCATAAATGGAAGTCAAATCTATATAAGGAATAACTGAGCCAAAAATATTGATATTTGTACATATCATGGTGTGTCATAGTTTTGTACGATGTCATCGCACATTAGGTGCGGTCAAAACGCTTGCAATGAGCACAAAATACAAAAGCATCATATATTACACACAAAATGGAGACTAAGCAATAAAGGCACTCTACCTATCCACCTTTTTGAGGCCTCTTATGACCACTCTAGTTACGAATTTCTTAGGATTTCTTCTCAAAAGTATTCAAATAGCTAAGGACCAAGCCTAACGCAAAATACCATTCCCAAATCCATTCCAATTCAACCATACTCAAAAATGAAAAATGGTCACCATGGGTCTAGAGCTCAAAAATCACCAAGTCAATATGTGCAAATGAATTTGAATATGAGTTTATTTAGATATATATATATGTTGTTATAACTTAGTTTTGAGTACATGTGATCCTATGGCTGGAGCACTGGCGTAGGTATATTTATACATCCCCGCATAGATGGTAAGTCTTCTTGTCATTTTACTTTAGTGTTCATTTTTCGATATTTTATCTATCTGCACTTGAGTCTTCTTTTCATTTTATAGGTAGCAGGAGTTGGATGGCGACATTTCGACACACGGGCGTGTCAGGTATAGCTTCTAACTCCCCATTTCGGGAACGCCATACTCGGATGCTATGTTTTATGCCTTTTTCATGGCTAAGATGCTTCTCCGAGGGGGAAATATGTATGCACCCAATTGCATGTGCTACATTCTTAGAAAATGGTTACAAAAGTCCCCAATGATGATTCATGTCCTTTAAGAAGGTGCTCGAGCTCCAAAACCCGTTTTTAGTCTATATTTGTAGACTAGACATTCTTACTTAGCTTTTCCATGCTTTCTTCCAGCTTCTCGCTCATTTCTCTGCATGTTTTGGCTTTAGTGATAGAACCGTCTCCCAGGCTTGGGCAGCAGTCCTAGGACTGCCTCCCTGCATAGGGCGATGGTCCTGAACACTTTTTCTAGAACTCTTTATGCATATTTTTGACACGTGACGCTTCACTTAACTCAACTTTTAGGGTGCGTTTGTGAACCAAATTACCTAAAAATAGTCTTATTTGCATGGTATTCCTTCCCTCTTCTATTTTTAAATAGATTTAATTGGATGAACTACCTCTTCTTGCCTTGTGCATGAAGGCACCTCCCATCCTCAATTCCTATATATTCCATGTTTGTATTCAAGCAAAGGGCCTAAGAATTTTGTGTATCTTGCATTGTATTACTGCTACAATCTTGCTAGGAATTACATAGCCAAGCTCAGATCTCTTGTTCTATCTTTCTTCTATTTGCATTGCATCCAAAATGCTTTCAAGCTACCATTACTCAAGCTCCATCCTCATACTGTTGTTTTTACATTCCCAATCCCTTAGACTCATATGAGCACTCAGATAAAGAAAGGACAAACTGAGGGGACAAATTACTACACACTTGGATTTACCTTTGTTTTGTGAATTCCAGGTTGGATTTGTTGTTTGATTTCCTTCATTCTTACAATTTATCGTTACTACATCATATCAAATAGAGTAGTAATTAATTTATTTTCATTTACAAGTAATTAGTTAATTTCCAAGAGGGTTTGAATCTTTCATAGCAACCCCCAGTGACGGATCCTCTTCTCCCCATCCCTGTGGATCTGAAGGAGAGAATATCTGTAGGAGTTTGTCTACATATCATAGATCATTTGGATTTTTTTTTTGTTTTAAGTTAGTTTAGTTTCAATACACTTAGTACATCTGGCGAATAACCACACCAAGTTATCTCACTTGTTTAGTTTTAGTGTAGAAATATTTTAATTATTTATAATAGAAGAAAATTGTTGTTTGTGATTGTAATGTTTTAGTTTTTGTGATTTTTTAGATTAGTTTCCCTTTCAACAGTAACATAGATTGTTACAGGCATTTTCAGCTTAGTTAATTTGGACACTTGAAATTAGATCAACACTTAGATCCAAGTTAGGCAAACAAACCATAGGGAATTTATGCTACCCGTTCATAGCCTCTAAATCTACCATTTTCCAACTCAGCTACCAGGAGATCACACTACCAAATTTTGCGTGCCAAATATGCATTCATATTAGTTACCGATTCTCCTATAATTAGCTACACACATTCAACATCAGCTACTCCAGCACAACCTTGGGGGGTCGAGTGCGGTTGAAGGTTGCATGTCAATTTTCATCCGTACAGTACCCTCTGGGTGCATTATTTTATGCATTGGAAAAATCCGTGTACCTTGTGGATGCATTCTTTTACCCTATGGATATTTCTATTTTGGATGCAGTCTTTTATCCCCTAGATGTAAATATGTACCTTCTGGGTGCATTCTTTTATCTATTGGATATAAACTTGTACCGTCTGGATGCAATGATTTACCCTATGGACATTTAGGTTTTGGGTGCAGGATTTTATCTTTGGTCATAATCCTGTATCTGTGGATGCACTCTTTTACCCTCTGGATATTTGGGTGTCACGTGTACCTTTACAAAATTCAACATTAAAATATTATTTTTTAATAGTAAAACCTTCTAGAGCTCATAAATTTTGATCTGTAGCTCAGATTAAGGTGATATTATTTTTGAAATTATGTATTTTTTCGAGATCTATGTATTGGTGACATTTGTATACACATATTTAAAATGTAAAAGGTACTATTATTCATTGTAATATTTACATGCACTTAATTATAAAGTGCCAAATTTGGAGAGGTGTTGTAATCACTTGTGGACGTAATTTCGGTTGAGCCTGACGTCCTAAAATTTTGGCTGTTGCATTCTTGTATCTATCATGGATTATGATAATGATATGATTTTCTCTTAAGTGTATGGACTTTAAGAGGATATGGTCAAATTTTTGGAACAAAATAGATCACTTAAAAAATAAACCTCTCTTCTTTATAACCTCATTTATGAGAAGGATACACTTATACACTCCCTACAATAGACACTTTCTCACTTACAAAATCATCCTCATATTGTGGACAATAATATTCATGCTCCTAGTCCACTTGCAGTTATTGCTCCTGTACCCACTGACCTTGATCGGTCAGTTTCTGAGCCGACTCCTGCTCCTGATGCTCCTAAGCCTATGAGGCTTGTTACTGCATGCTATTCCACATTTGTGCCTATTGTACTAACACATACAGTGTATCTACTTATACTCATATGCTTGGCTCTTTTGAGAAGCATACCAATGCATTCGGTTCTTGTATGCTCTATTCTATGGGTTTCAGTAGCGGAGGCATTGGAAGACATTTATAGGGTATTGTTTCCCCTATTCCATATGTTAAGTGGAATTCTCACCATGGTATTGGTTTTCGAGAAGGTACTTCATTGGGATCACACATTGATAGAGCTCCTATTTTTGTTCATTCGACTCTTTCTGAGGATCATGAGCTACACATAAGTTCTGCACCTTCACTCAAGATTTAGAAACTTGAGATTTTAGTTGTTAGATATGATCGACCTGACACACATTCTGACGTTCCTTTACATGAACCCATTATGCATTTTACACCAAGTCATATGAAGAAATCTTCTTCATCCATCTGTGCTGATTTGGGGTGGATATCTGATCACTCGTGGCAGAGACATAGGAATTTGTTGAGAGGACTCTACATGCATGGCTCCTCTACCATTCGGCCTCTTGCTCCACTTTCTATACCTTCTGCATTGTAACTCTCTTTGGTTTAAAAATTTTCTTTAGTAGGTATAGTGTATCTCTCTTGTTTATTGAGAGATTTTATATCTATATTTTTGACATTTTTGGTAGGTTGACAGTCTATCTTGTGGGGGATATATTCTGGTGAAGCCCAATGTTAATTTTTCAGTGCCCAAGTAGTTGTTTGCTCATAAGTAGTTGTGAACCTTGCAAGAGGTTGACAACTGAACAGATATTAGCAGAATACTTTCAGATTTAGAATTCAGACCGATCAACATCATTCCATCCATTCAACTAATTATGCAAAACAAGGGTGCAAAACATTTTTATGATACTGATCCTGCGAAATTTGGACTTAATTCTGACAATCAGGTTTTAAGTCCATTCGGAGCCAATTGTTACCTTGAGGAGAGAAATCATTTCCTAAAATTGGAGCGACATTTCGTGACACTTTATTTATGAAAATGTATCCTATTTCAAAAAAAATATTGATGGCCTCTGCAAGTTTTATGATCTGATCCAGCAACTTCGGGTTTGTCCTTGTTTCCTTGACTTTTCTTGGATCGTGGCACTCCTATTTCTTGTGTCCTTGCCTTGTTGTCTTGGTTATTGTTCTTGGATTGTGGCACACCTATGTATAGTAGCTAATCGAATTATATTTGGTGTTTTTTTGCACTTTTGACATCACTCCGTTGATAGTCTCCTTATATGGAGATATTCTTGTGAAGCCCAGTGTCAGTTGTTTTTGAGTTTTGTGATCGAGCAATGGATTCAGACTACAGTGCACACCAATATTTTTTAGCATTTTATGACTTTTTTGAGTCAAGATTATTGGGATGCCTTATAATGGGATTTTTCTCTCTATACTTTGTTATTAATGGTTTTGGGTACCTTAAAGTGTCCCTTTAGTTACTATACATGAATAACTCATCATGCCTTGTTTCTGGGAATCATACTATGGATATGCCACTTTTATTTTTGGCCCCTAGCTTCACTTGAGGGGGGGTGTTAGAGAAGGTATTACCTTAGCTCATGTTCACCTAGGTACTTTATCTACCTCTTGTATTTATCCTCACCCACTTATGTGCGTGGATATTTATTTTATCTTATTTAGATATTGGGAACATATTATCTTGTTGTTAGGTATAGTTCTTTCCTTGATCTATGGTATTGACTAGATCTTTGATGACTAGTTCTTTCCTTGATCTATGGTATTGACTAGATCTTTGATGATTAGTTCTTTCCTAAATATAAGGTCTTGACTAGTTCTTTCCTTAATTTATGGCTTGATTTATGACCTTGACTGGTTCTTAGATTGATCTTCCTTACTTATATAAGCAAGGCCTATTCTCATTATATAATGAGAGTTCCATAATAATATATGATATTATTATTCTTTGTTTGTAAATTATTTTGCAAAGTTATTCTGGAGAATTTCTTTCAGCTTATCAAATTTGGTGTGCTATGATCATCTGAGATCTTCACGACTTGGAACGATCTTCTTATCGTTCCTTTCAAAAATTAGAGCATAAGTGCACTCTTAATGAAAATTTTAAACCAAGTTAATTTATAGGTGTAAATGTAATGACTGTTTAGAACCAAAAGGTGCACGATCACACTCATAATAGAATTTTAGAACCAAAACGTGCATGGGCATACTTGGGAGGGGTTCTTGGAATGTTGGGCACCTCCTTTAGACCTCTTGGAAACTAATTTAAGTTATGTGTGCATTATCAATAAAGTTTTAGAGCCAAAAAGTGCATGTATGCACTCCTATCAACAAATTAGATCCAAAAGTGTGTTGGGTGCTGATGCAAGATGCAAATGGAACCCATATGAAGGTGACGCACCCGTATGGGTCTTGTGTGCAACAAGAGTGTCATCCCAATGGAAAATTATACCTTCTTACAATATAAAAGACCTTTTGGAGTGCATAATGGAACTAAAACAATCTCATGAAGGTGATGTTAGAGCTCATGTAAATAAGAAGCATTCATTTTTACACAATGTGCAAATAATGCCATTTTCACTCATTTTTGCTTCAGAAATCAACCTTTTTGGGAGTTTTTAGGCGTTTTTATTGCATGAAATCATGTCAAATTTTGTAATTCAAAATTGATGCTAACACAATGTGACTAGACAACTTTAGTTGTGTTGACTGAACGTCACTTTTATTTAGCCATATTTTTACATCTACTTTGCACCACCTCAAAACGACACAAAACGTACCACATTAACTCCTAGGGGTGGCACAAATACGATGTAAAAATTGTTGAATTTTATTATAGAAATAAAATAATTAATCATAATTACAAATGGTATGATTATGAATAATTATATTACATTTTTTTTCTTATTTACAACTATTAAACATTATATACTAAAATATTACTTATACAATATTTTCAATGATAAATTGTACACTAAGAATTCATGAAGTATCCAAATATTATTATTAATAATAAAAAGACAATATTTCAATTCAAAATGTAATTTACAATAAAACTCAACAATGTAATTTTGAGGGAGTATTAAGGGGTCCCTTCCAAATTACAAAACAAATAGATGTCAAACTACATCCTAAATATCCTAGTGATTGGTTTCGTCCTCCTCCACTTGCTCCTCACAATCTTCTCATTCTTCCTGAAGTTGATCTACCTCCTCGTCCTCATCATCCTATTCATGATGCTCCTCTTAATCCTCTTCATTGTCCTCACGATCCTCGTATTTATCAATATCCTCTTTATCCTTCCATTTTTTTTGCCGTGATAAAACTTAATGATAAAATGTTAAATTTAATTTACAATTTTCTTGTACAACAAATTGAATACTACATGCCGTACATATACAAATTGAATATCTTGAGCCCACTGATTAAAGAATTTGGTGTTCTATCCCAAGTCTTTTAATGCCCCACACAATTTATTTGTTGTACTCTTCTTACAACACTCTTCCTGCAAATACGAGTATATGATAAAATTATATATATACTAATATTTTTTATTAAAAAATATTAAAACAAAACAAGATAACTCTATAAGTATCTTATATATAACTCACAAATTTATTAGTAGCCTTTCCTAATATTTGTTGGCTCAAATGATAAATCACTAACATCCCTTTTCAAGATTTGGATTCATACCCCTTGAGTGCATTACTTTTGATACCTACACCAATTGTAACATGCATTAAAATTTTAATCAATCACAATGTTATACAATTACCATTGCATTATGATCATAGACCATATTTATCTTTATAAGACATGAATGATAACCAAACAACAAAAAATATCAAATTAAATAAAACATGTTTATCAACCACAATATAAAGCTTTAAATAGTCCTCTTTAGAGTGTAAATGTCAATTTCATTAACTAACCTTTGACCCTATTAGTTTCCTATGCTAGCCACTTGTCATAAAAACCAAATTAAACATATTTATTTATTTTGGGAGGTTGAAGACACATCCTTTCATTATATGTTGTTTCCTTATTAGTGAACTTACAAATTTTAAATATAAAAATATATTTTAAACCCATAAAATATTTTAGTAAAAATTGTATTTACGCAACATAATTACCCTCAAATTCCTCTTTATCATCCTAAACCCTTATGATGCATATTATCCAATTAGCTTTGGGTCATAGTGGGTCCTCTCAAACTCAGTGAAAGTTACATCGACCAACCTTTTCTATCTCTCAAGTAAGATTTACAACCACTATAGATGACAATATGAATGAATCAATTTTGTGTTTGGTCAACTATCTTTTTTTTAAAAAATACCCACAACCACAAAAATTGAAATCATTAAAAAATGACATATAAAATAATTCGAGATTAACTTAAACTAATACAATGACAAATTGAAATAAATCAAACTATTCTAACTCAAATAAAATATATTAAAATACTTACTTTCCTTGAATATCCATTAATATTATCATGTCATCATTAAGATATGGGTTTGTTTGAGGTCCCCTTGCCTTTGGTGTTTTTAATTACTATAAACAAGATGAGAGGGTCTATTAACATTTTTTTCTAGATGGGGTGAGAGTGTGTTGTTATCCCCGCTTAATCCACTTAGGAGTAGGAAATTCATATGTTTTTGGTCAATTCATCATTGTTTCACTTTTTATTTATTATTATTTCTAAAAAAACTCAGAGAGACTTTCCACCGACGAGGATCTAAAAATAATGTTAATTCATTATAAAATAATAAATTAAAATCAATTTAAATAATAAATGAAGACTTTATACTTCCATGCAGATGAATCCATCATCCCATGAATTCCTTCATCCTCATGTCGGTTGTTATGGGATGTAGACTTTTCATAATCAAGTTGTATTATAATTGTTCAATTAAGAGAATATTTTGTATTAAAAACTAAAATGTAAATTTATATCTTTATGTAGGGAACAACCTAAGAGAAGATGAAGGATATGTTATCATTCTAGCATATTCATCCTCAAGTCAGTCTATAACAAACTATTACACCAAAACCTCGAGGCATTCATGAATCCGGAAACTAGAATCATAACATCCCACCACGCTCCATAGCCTAGACCTTGGGCAATATTTACGCTCGTGTAGTGAGACCATGCCCAACCCTATATGAGCCTCGAGCGAACACTGTAATGCTAGCGCAACCACATGTGTCAGGAATCAAACCTATGTGGTTATTCTGATAACAAATGCAATAAACCATTACACCAAATCCTGGAGGCATTATTAGATCCACACACCAGGATCATAACACAATCTATATAGGAATTATATTTGTGATACACATGTGGTGTTAGAATTGTCCAGTGAAGTTAAAAAATTTTACTATTAAAAATTAGTTATAAATATATACCTCTATGCCAAATTCCTAGAGGTTGAGGGGTGCCCACTCATATAAAAGTTTTGGTCTTTGTTAAACGGATCATGTAGGTCTATATAAGTGCTAGACTTGTCATTATGAAGATGTAAAATTATAATTTTTAAATATGAAAATAATTATTAAATTATAAAATATACTATAAACTTATAGCTCCATAGTGGGCTCATAAAGGTCGATGACTGCCAAGACGACAAATGGTTTTTTTCTAAATCCTCATCCATATCATATTGTGCCAAACCTCGGTCTCTAGATCTGCTACATGAAAAGGCATAAAATGTCTTTCTGAATAGGCTATGTCCTCTCTAATATGAAAATAAAAATTATAGAATGCATTGAGTAAGGAAATATGTGTAGATTGAGAAATAGGGGCAGAAGCCTGATAAATTCTATTAAACTCAATCAACCAAATTACATATGAATGAGCTGCAATACTTATAGGTATTATACAACTGAATAAAAACAAATGAGGAGTTGCAACAATGCAACAACCAATTTAAAATATAGTAGCTTCCAATATTACATATGGGGAAGCACAACAATAATATTGTTAAAACAATATAACAACACCCGTATTGTTTGAATAAAAACAATAATATGGTTTATAATTAAATATAACCATATAAACAATAAAATACATTAATTAATATAAAATGCATAATTAATATATAGGTAAATAATTATTAACCTAACATTCCCCCCCTTAATTGTGCATTGTCTCAAGGGATGAGGAGAGGAACTCTCTGAACAACTAAAACTTGTCACGTGCAAGTGACTTTGTGAAGATATCTGCTCGTTGTTCAGCTGTTGGACAAAATTGAAGCTGGATGTTGTGCTTCAACACATGCTCACGTATGAAATGAACCTGTACCTCAATGTGCTTTGTTCTTTCATGAAACACTGGATTGCGAACAAGTTTGAGAACACCTTCATTGTCAACATACATGGTGGTCGGTTTGTCCTGTGGTATTCCAAGTCCTTCTAGTATGCGACGTAGCCAAATTGCTTCACAGAAAACTTCTCCTGCAGAATGATACTCAGATTCTGTGGAAGAATGAGAAACAAAGTGTTGTTTCTTGCTTCCCCATGATATTGGTCCAGATCCCATAAAAATACAAATCCTGAAGTGGATTTTCTATCATCAATATTACCTGCATGATCTGAATCCGAATATCCAGTCAAGAAGAAGTTGTCATTCTTCTTGTATTCTAGACCAAGATCCACTGATCCTTTGAGATATCTTAAGATGCACCTTGCTGCTTTCCAATGAAAAAATTTGGGTTCCTGCATGAACCTGGATAGATAGCTTACTGCAAAACTGATATCTGGTCTAGTGTAGGTCAGGTAAATGAGACTCCCAATCAACTGCCGATAGAGAGTGGCACTTACCTCAGGAGATGGATCTGAACGAGATAACTGTAATCTGTTCTCCATAGGTGTAGCAATTGGTGTGTAATCCATCATCCTGAATTTCTCGAGCATTGTCTTGGTATATTTCATCTAAGAAACAAAGATGTGATTCTCTTTTTGCCATACTTCCAATCCAAGACAATAATGCATCATCCCTAGATCTGTCATGTCAAATGATCGATTAAGATCTTTCTTTGTTGCATCAATCATCCTCACTGAACTGCCAGTGATGACTAGATCGTCGACATAGACAACGAAAATCACAATCTTCCCCCCTTACTTTTTGAGGTAAATATTGGGATCGTATGGATTTCTAACAAATCCATGTTGTACGAGATGCTCATCAATCTTGATGTACCATGCCCTGGGGTGCTTGTTTGAGGCCATACAAAGATTTCCTGAGTCTACATACCTTTGCTTCTTGACCAGGTACTACATATCCCTCAGGTTGAGTCATATAGACTTCTTCTTGTAAATATCCATTCAGGAAGGCACTTTTTACGTCCATCTGATGGACTTTCCATCCAAACTTTGCAGCTAGAGCAAAGATCATCCTGATCGTTTTGATCTTAGCTATGGGAGAAAATGTCTCCTCGTAGTCAATGCCTTCTTTTTATGCATACCCCTTTGCTACAAGTCTTTCTTTATACTTGTCCACTGTCCCATCTGCTTTGTACTTTATTTTAAATATCCATCTGCATCCAATGGGTTTCTTCCCTGGTGGAAGATCGACAAGCTGCCAAGTGTTATTTTTCATCACTGATTGATATTCAGAGTCCATGGCATCTTTCCAAGATTTTGACTGTAGGGCTTCCTGGACTGTAGAGGGCTCATCAGACTCAATAACTCTACTCATCAAAGCAAAGTTAACTTCTTCTCTTGCTTTACTGCGAGTCTGTGGTCCAGGGGTGGATGTATCTGGTGGAGCATCCATTCTTGCATCTCGTAATGTGCTAGTACACCACTTGGGCATACGCTGAACTATTCCCATGGGTCAGTGGTTCTATCATATCAACACCATCATCCCCATCATCACTTTCCTCATCTGTGGGAACATCAGTTTCAATTTTTACAACTGGTGAAGAATCTACATCAGGTGAGTCTGGAGGAGGAGACTCTACTTCCTTCTTCTAAAAAAACTCAACATCTCTGCTAGTGTAGACTTTTCTGGTCTTTGGATCCATCAATATGTACCCAAGAGTCTCTTCACTGTACCCAATGAAGATGAGTTTATGTGACTTCATGTCCAATTTCTTTCTATTCTACTTGGGTATGTGCATACTTGCTTTGCACCCGAATACTCTAAGGTGTGCAATAGATGGTTTCTGCTTTGACCATGCTTCTTGTGGTGTTACTCCTTCAAGAGAAACTGTGGGCACTTTGTTCAACAAATACACTGTTGTCTTTACTGCTTCTACCCAGAATGTCTTTGCAAGTCCAGATTCATCGATCATGCATCACCATTTCCATGATAGTACGATTTCTTCTCTCAACAACACCATTCTGTTGTGGTGTGTGTGGAGGAGGCATTTGTTGATGAATCCCATGAGTTTGTAGGTAGTCTTTGAACTCATTACTGGTGAATTTCCCCCTCGATCTGAGTGGAGAGTTCTGATGTGATGAACTAGTTTCATTCTCAACTGCTACTTTGAACTTCTTGAAAGTTTCAAAAGCTTCACTTTTCTTGCGAAGACAAAAAATCCACATTTTCCTTGAATAGTCGTCAACACATAAGCATGAAGTACTGAAATCCAGAATGACTTGGTTGCATTGGACCACAAAGATCAGTATGAACCAGATCAAGCTGACCATGAGCTTGATATGTACTCTTCTGGAATGAAGCTCTGTGTTGTTTTCCTGCTAGGCAGTGAGGACACTTGTCTATATCCTTCTGAAGAGATGGTAGCCCATGTACCATATTACACCGGTGAAGTGTCTCGAGATACTTGAAACTAACATGACCAAGTCTCTGATGCCACAACTGAGCTGAGGTAGAGTTCTTAGCCACAAGTTCCTGATCATCTCTGTGGAAAAAATCAAGTTGGAACATGCATCCCACATTGGAGGCTTTTGCAACTATTTTCGAGCCTCGTGATTTATCTCGAATCAAACACATTTTCTTGCCGGAATGAGTATCAAAGTCAATTTTTAGGTTGTGATCTAGGAGTTGACTGACTGAAAGTAGATTCTTTGTCAACCCAGGGACATATAAGACATCTGATAGTCTGCAGTTGCATGAACCAAGGGGTAGAGAAATGTTCCCAATCCCCTGAACTGTATATGAAGAATCATCTCCCAACGAAACATGATTTTTTCAATGGTGTGTCCCTCATTGAAGTAAACCAGTCTCTGTGGCCATTCATGTGTCGAGTGGATCCCGAATCAACATACCAGACATCACTAGATGACGTGGATGGTTCACTTGATCGAGCAGTGTACAAGAAGTCTTCATTATCTGAATGTTCTTCTTGCTCAACAATATTTCCTTGCTGATGGGGTCTTCTTTTCCAGTTCCCCTTTTTCTGCCCTTGATTGTAGTTAGAATGTCCCTTGTGAGATTGTTGTGGAGGTCCAAGTTGCTTGATGAACCTTTCTTGTAAGTATTATACCAACAATCTTTTAAGTCATGTCCTCTTTTACAAATTGGACATTGCTTCTTCTGTTGTTTGTCCCCATGATACTGATTCTGATGTTGGGAATTTTGATAGGAATTAGGTTTTCCTTTACCTTTTCCTTTCCATTTTTGATGTGAAGAAAGTGCCTGCTCCTCTTCATCATCCTTATTATGCATGGCTTCCTCTTGTTGCAGTAGGTTTACCAACTTGTCAAAACTAACTGTCGTATCTGACACGTTTAGTGTTGTGAAAAAAATGTGGTAAGAAGAGGGGAGTGCTCTCAAAACAATGGGAATGAGAGCATCATCTGTGACCACTTCTCCCAAGGGCTAGAAGTGAAGCCCTCAACTCTATAACTCTTCTTAAGAAAGCTTCAATTTTCTCATTCTGCTTGAACTTCAGTGTGTGTAACTGACTCTGCAAATTTAGTATGACATTCTTGTTTTTGGCCTCATATACTGTGCACAATTTATCCCATGCTTCTTTGGTTGTTTTGGCATCTCGAATGTGGGGTTGCACATCGTCGGACACTCCAAACAAGATGATGAGTTTGGCCTTCTGATCTGCCTTATCAAACTGTCATTGTTGTGTTGTATCAGTAGTTGATCTAGTCAGAGTACCATTCACAACAGTCCAAATCTCTTCAAACTCAAGTTGTGTCTTGATTTTAGTCTTCCATGCAGCATAGTTGTTTCCTCTGAGTAGTTGTGAATCTAGAAGAAAAAATTTGGGGGCATTGGTGCCCATTTTACAGAAAACACTAACAGGGTTTGGCTCTTATCACTCCAGGTATAAGGTCTCCCAATCTATATACCATCAGTTCAATATACCAAACCTTTCTATATATGCACCCTTCTGATATACCTGGCGGTACGTGGAAGAAGCTCACCCTTTCTATATACCCAGCGGTACGTGAAAGAGGCGTTAATGTATGTGAAAGAATTCAATACGTGGTACCAAGATAGTACTGAAAGGGGTCTGTGTGATTATTGACACTGGCTCAAAGAAATATCCTCATACTCGCATGTAACTTCGCTATATACTTGGATAATTTCTCAGTCCAGATTTATGTCATGCAATCATTCACAGACGGATGGGATGGCTCATAGTGTGTGCACTGTGACCTTATTACTCCCGTCAATTTAAAGGGTCGATGCCCAGACGATGTTGTTGCAGCTATATTAGGCATTAAGTGCAGTAGTAGTCACGACGGACTTTACCTGTAAGCGCTTCCTAGAGGCACTGTATATACCGAATGCTGCGAATGAGATCTAGGATCTCGTGAGTGTTTCAGAACCAATTTTTTTACTATTTTTTATTACAACTTTCTGCCAGTTTTTGAGCAGTTACAATATTTGTGGTTGACTATGGAAACCTGCAAATTAGTACAATATATTGAAGCATGCAATTACATTCAAAAATTTAGAAAAAATTGAATGGCAAGCAAAAAAAATTGTTTTGCGGGCCTTGGTGGCCTTCTAGAGCCCAATATGACCCTCAATGCAAAAACCATTAAAAAGTGGCCCAAAATGAAGTTTTTGGATAGTCTTCCTTTTGCAAATGTTGCCCAAAATAAAAAATAGGCTTAATAGGAGAAAAAAATTGCCCTAAATTAGGGTTTTTCTCGCTAAAAATTTGGAGATGTTTAGCTGTAACTAGTTGTTTAGAGGTGGTTTTCCACTGCTAAAATTTACCTCTAAATTTGGCGGTTTTTCCAAAATTTTCACTCCAAATTTCAAAATTGTTTGAAAATTGTGTTGGGGGTGGGGGTTGAACCCCATTGACCTCACACACCCAAGTCTTTCCACTCTAACCACCTAGGCTCTATGTGCTAAGCTTAGCATATGAAATAGAGGTCAAATTATATTTAATAAAGGCAAATTCGAACTAACCTTTGTAAAAGTTAGTTGCCTCCTAGACATGTGAGTACGAGGTAGTCCCACATGGCTATAAGTCATTTGAGGAATGATTTAGGGGCCTCATATGCTGAAAAATGGATTTGTGCTACCTATTATTATCTCCTTTTATGAGAATTTTATTGAAATGAACAAATTTCCTTTAATGTGAAAATGCTACCTTAGGAAAAAACCTTTGCACATTGTTTTGTTATTAGGAGTTATTTTTTCACTATTTTGAAATTCCTATTTCTTTGTAAAATGCCTTTTCCTTGCAATTGTGATTGCCTCATGCCTTTTTTTTTTGTTTGTCCAGATTTGTGCTTGTTTTAATTGTTTGCAGGTTTCTGCGTCCACAAACTCTACTAATCAGGTTGGAGGCTGCTGAGAAGAATAATGCAGGGCGTGGAATGCTAATATTCACCATGCTTTGCAAAAAGGAACGGAAAGCTTCAAAGATTTATTTCCTGTTTGCAAAATTGTTTTATTATTTGTTGATTCATTTGCAATATTGTGTAGGTCGTTGTGATCACTAATACAACTTTTCCAGGTTGTAGGCTTTGGAGCTCTTGTGGAGTATGAACAACAAATGCATGGTAGCATTCGGTAGAGTTGGAAGGGCTCTGAGTTTACAAGCGCCTCTAGCTAAAAGCAATAGATGCGAATTTAACAAGAAACTCAGCTATGGAGATAGTGACACATCTGTTCATTTCTTAAAATTCACACCTTGCATATGTAATCCCATCGGCTCTATTGTATAACAGGATACAATCCAATTCAATACTTTCCAATCAAATGTAATGATCAACCTGGTCTCATAACAATGTACTTCGGTTACAATGCAACTCTTTAAACAAGGGCTCAACCCTCTTAATAGATGTTCTTCGGTTCCTCAATGCAACTTGTGAAACAGCTCATCTTGAATACAAGGGGCTCATGAGATCGACCTCAAATGCTAAAATAGCTGGTTAACTGGTGCCATGAACCTAAACCTTGACACAATGCTCCTCCAAATATGGATAGTACAATGTAAATTATAATATCTAGCCACTACCACAATGCACCTCTAAATTTAGAGGCAAAACCCTTAATGGGGCAAATAATTTTTTTTAATATTCTGTAAGCTTCCTTGAAGCAAATTTTCCTGGTGGAGAGGGCACCAAGGCAAAAAAAAATTGCTTTACATTTTACCTAGAAATCACACAGGAGGTTGTGGGTCTGCAGGGAGATGTGGGAAGCTGCTGGAGGCAACACTGGCTCTCCGTTGTTGTAAATTTCTTCTCCATGAATTCTCTTCCTCTGCAATCTTCTCCAACCTTTGCCAGGAGCTTCAATTCACTCTGTACCAAATGTAGATTGAGCAACATGGGCGGAAGCCTGATAAATTATATTAAACTCAATCAACCAAATTACATATGAATGAGCTGCAATACTTATAGGTATTGTACAACTGAATACAAACAAATGAGGAGTTGCAACAATGCAACAACCAATTTAAAATACAGTAGCTTCCAATATTACATCGGGGAAGCACAACAATAATATTGTTAAAACAATATAACAACACCCGTATTGTTTGAATAAAAAACAATAATATGGTTTATAATTAAATATAACCATATAAACAATAAATACATTAATTAATATGAAATGCATAATTAATATATAGGTAAATAATAATTAACCTAACACACCTCTTAGATGTTCAATACTTTCTTTCCTTTAAGCTTTTTCTCTTTTACCACCAAGAATTCTCTCTCACTAATCAAGTTATCTTCTAATTATGATCCACATCACTTTCTTCTAAACCCTAATTTTGTGCTTATATAGTCATTTATAGACTTAGGGAACTTAGCCATGCAATTACAACCAATAAATCTATTTTAATGCTAAAAATAGATATAATTCCTAAGAGTTAATTAAAACTTCGTCACACAGGTAATGCCAGTTCTTCCTAACCGTCATTAATTTCTACTTTCCCTTGACCGATGCCGGTCTTCCTTGACCGATGCCGGTCTGACCTTAACTGATGCCGGTTACTGTGTTTTCCAGAAAGTTCCAATTACATGCTAAAATGAAGTAATTGAGCTCCACAACTCAACAATCTCCCACTTGGAGTTTAATTACTGCACCATACCTGTACAGAGTCATTCTTGGATTCTTCCTTAGCTTTTTTTCTTCCTCTTCAAGTCTCAAACTCAAAGACCAATAGAAGTGGAGTGTAGCTCCAACTTCTCCTTTGTTAATGGATTCGTTAGCATATCCACAGGGTTCTTTCTCATATGAATCTTTTCTAGATTCAATTTTCCATCCTCCAATACTTGTCATATGAAGTGATACATCAACTGAATGTGTTTCATTCTCGAATGAAACGCTGATTTTTTGCCAAATGAATTGCACTCTGACTATCACTAAATAATTTACAATCACTTTTCTCCTTTCCCAACTCTTCCATGAACCTACTCATCCATATCATCTCCTTGCTAGCCTCTGTAGCTGCAACATACTCTACCTCTATAGTAGACAAAGCCATAACCTTTTGCAATCTCAAAATCTAGCTAGTTGTTGTTCCACCTACTGTGAAAATATATCTAATAGTGCTCCTCCTACCATCCAGATCTCCAGCCATATCTGAATCAACATAGCCACATAATGAAATATCCAAACCTCCATAGCATAATTGCATGATAGATGTCCCTTTCAAATACCTGAGTATCCATTGGACTTCTTTCCAATTCTCTTTACCTGGATTAGCCATATATCTACTCACAACTCCCACTACCTGTGTAATGTCTGGTCTGGTACAAACCATAGCATACATGAGACTTCCAACTACTGAAGCATATGGCACTCGTGTCATGTATTTGACCTCCTCATATGATGAAGGACACTGATCTTTACTCAATTTGAAGTGTCCATCCATAGGTGTGCTAACAGGTTTTACATTCTGCATGTTGAACCTTTCTAACACCTTGTAGATATAATCCTCCTGAGACAAATACAATTTCTTGTTTTTCCTGTCTCTATGTATTTGCATGCCAAGGATTCTTTTTGCAGCTCCTAAATCCTTCATAGAAAATGTGTGAGCTAGCTTTCTCTTAAGCTCACCAATGTCCTGCATACTAGATCCTGCAATAAGCATATCATCCACATACAGTAACAAAATAATATAGCTCCCATTTTCAAGCTTCTTGAAATAAACACAATGGTCAGATTCACATCTCAAGTAACCATGCTCATGCATAAAACTATCAAACCTCATGTACCATTGCCTTAGAGCTTGCTTGAGCCCATATAGGCTCTTTTTCAACCTGCACACTAGTTTCTCCTTACCCTTGACTTCATACCCAAGTGGCTGTTGCATATAAATTTCTTCATCCAAATTACCATGAAGGAAATTCGTCTTCACATCTAGTTTCTCTAAATGAAAATCTTCTACTACAACTAAACTCAATATAGTACGAATAGAATTCATTTTAACAACAAGAGAAAATATTTCACCAAAGTCAATACCTACTTTCTGTGCAAATCTCTTTACTACAAGCCTTTCCTTGTACCTTTTCTTGTCCACCCTCTTCTTCCTTAATTCTATAAACCCACTTGTTCTGCAATGTCCTCTTACCTGCTAACAACTTAACCAAATCCCAAGTTTGGTTCTGTTCCAAGGAGTCCATCTCCTCATCCATACCATGCTCCCATTGCACGTGGGTCTCATCCTACATTGCTTCTTCAAAACTCTTTGGTTCACCATTATCAGTCAATAATAAATAAAATAGAGAAGGTGTAAATATTTTTGGAGGTTTACTTACCCTTTGTGACCTTCTCACAGGAGTTTGGGGTACCAGAGGCTCAATCTGGGCCTCCTGAACATTAGTATCCACTTTTGACAGTGACTGATGCTGATCAAATCTAATTGACATTGGTTCTGCTAACCGAATACAGTTTTGATCATCTGTAACCACTGTCAGTGGTTCATCTGACCGATGTCGGTCAGGGACTAACCGACCATGGTTACTGTGTATTTCTGTAGGTGTTTCTTTAAAACCCGAGAGTTCATTTTCATCAATAAAATTCTCAATTTTCTCATCCTTGGGTACCAAAATTTGATCCCTGTACATTCTCTTTTCATTCCATTCAACATCACGACTCCTAATAATTTTAGAATTCTCTAAATCCCAAAAACGGAATCCAAAATCACCAGATCCATAACCAATGAAAGTGCACCTCTTGGATTTTGCATCCAACTTTTTTCCTATTTTCCTTATCAACATGCACAAAAGCTTCTGAACCAAAAACTTTAAGAAAAGAAAGATCTACCTCTTTTCTAGTCCAAGCTTCCTCTGGTATTCCTCCATCTAGTGAACTTGAAGGCCCACAGTTAATCAAATAAACCACTGTATCAACTGCTTCTGCCCAAAACTGCAAGGGCAATCCAGAATGTATCCTCATACTTCTAGCATGTTCCATGATTGTCTTGTTCATTCTTTCTGTAACACCATTCTCTTGTGGTGTTCTTGGAATTGTTCTTTCTCTACGTATCCCATTCACTGAACAATAATCATTGAAAGCCTTGCTACAATATTCACCACCATTGTCAGATCTAAGACATTTTAACTTAGAATTTGATTCATTCTCAACAAGGGCTTTCCATCTTTTAAAAGTCTCAAAAACATCAGATTTATGTTTAATACAATAAACCCATACCTTTCTTGTAGCATCATCAATGAAAGTAACATAATACTGGGATCCTCCATGAGAAGCTACCTGGGCTGGTCCCCACACATATGAGTGTACAAGCTCCAATTTCTTCTCCTTCTTAGTTGCCCCAACATTGAGAAATCTCACTCTCTTTTACTTTCCAAAGATACAATGCTCACAGAAATCAAGATCAAAATATTTCAAATATGATAACTTACCCTTAGCCTTTAAGATCTGCATTCCTTTTTGACTCATATGACCCAAATGATTATGCCACATGCATGCATTTGAATCTGAAGTAGATAATGCAGAAAATGAATCAGTAATATAGGTAGATAAATATAACGTTCCTACCTTCTTACCTCTTGCCACAACAAAAGCACCCTTGGTGACTTTCCAAGAGTCTCATGTAAAAGTAACCATGTAACCAGATTCACCTAGTTGCCCTGCAGAAATAAGATTCCTCCTGAGGCTTGGCACATGCCTCACATCTTTCAATACCCATGTATTTCCATTCTACAATTTTAGATGAACTTCCCCTTTACCAGTAATACTGCAAGGTTCATCATCACCCAAATAAACATGCCCAAAATTTCCCTGGACATAATTTCTGAAATAACCCTTATTAGGGGTTGCATGGAAAGAAGCTCCTGAATCTAAAACCCATGATTCAATTCTATTATCCAAAGAAATAATAAGAGCATCTTGCATTACCTCTGATGAAGCAATATTTACCTCTTTACCTTTGTTCTGGTTGTTGATTCTCTTTATCCTTTGACCAACAATATTTCTTTGCATGTCCTTTCTTTCCACATTTCCAACAAGTAATTCCCTTACTTCTGGATTTAGATCTACTATCCCTTGACTTTGATTTCCCATTACTCTTTCTCTTGGATCTCTCCTTCTGCCTGCCCTTGCTTTCTACATTCAAAGCATTTCCAGATGATGATTCCTCTGTACTCTTCCTGTGAATTTATTCATTCAAGATTATACTAACCACATCATCAAACTTCAAAATATTATTAGTAGATGTTGTATTACTAACAACCATTACCAAGTTGTCCCAAGTATCAGGAAAAGAACATAAGAATAAAAGTGTCTTTTACTTCATCATCAAATGGTATAGCAACCGATTTTAACTGATTTAATATAGATCGGAAATCATTCAAATGACTAGAGGCAGATTCACCTTCATGCATCTTAGAACTAAATAGTTTCTTCATCAAATAAACTTTATTTGAAGCACTAGGTTTTTCATATAAATTAGCAAGAGATTTCATTAAGTCTACCGTAGAAGCCACTTCTGTAATATTGGAAGCCAAAGATGTTGCCAGGCTCAATCTTATAGATCCCAAAGCCTTTCTATCAAGAATATTCCATTCTTCATCAGTCATCTTCATAGGTCTATACTTCTCATCCAACGGTAAATACAAATCTCTTTGATACATATAATCCTCAATTTGCATCTTCCATAATTGATAATTTCGGCTGATCAAATTTCTCTACCTTGTATTTATTATCTTCTACCATTGCTGTAGATCCCACTCAATCAGAAAACCCTCTGTGAGTAAATTTGTCAACACACAAAACCCTCAAACAAATCTCTGATACCAGTTGTTGGGGGTTAGCACACTGGTTGTACAGACAATATATCTGATCTAAGCATACATGTAAATAAAAGTGGATATTCTACCAGAAGAAATATACAAAACAAGAGACATAAATCAACACCAGATTTAACGTGGCTCACCCAGTGTGGGCTACATCCACCAAGAAAGAAGCCAATCTATTATCCAAAGCTTTTACAAGATATACAATGAATATTTATAATCTTCCACACCTCTCAGATGTTTAGTACTTTCTTTCCTCAATCTTTTCTTCTTTTTTCACTAAGAATTATCTCTCACATAATTATCTTGTAATTATGATCCACACACTTACTTCTAAACCCTAATTTTAACTTCATATAGTCATTTTTAGCCTTAGTGGAACTTAGCCATGCAATTACAATTAATAAATCTATTTTAATGCTAAAAATAAATATAATTCCCGAGAGTTAATTAAAACTTCGTCACACAGGTAACCGATGTCGGTTCCTATTTGGCCCTTGACTAATGTCAATCTTCCCTGACAGATGCCGGTCTACCCTTAACCGATACCAGTTACTGTGTTTTCCAGCAAGTTCCAATTGCATGCTAAAATGAAGTAATTGAGCTCCACAACTCAACAGCTACTGGAAAAGTTTCTCCTCTACTTATCCCATATTCTTAGGAACAGGGGAGCCTGCCATGAGGCCTTCATATGGCTAAGTGGAGAACTACAAATTTCATCAGGAGTATTTCCTAGAGATTCTAATCTTAAATGATGGGGTTGGGTATCACTAGATACATTTATCAGCTGGTTGATGTTGCTCGGTCTTTTGTGGCAAGGAGATTTGAATACTAAGTCCCACGGGTGGTCATACTATTAGAATTCAAAATTGGAGTCGAGGGGTGATTCTTGAAGACCTTGCTTTCCCCCAGCTTCCCTGAATAAGGAGCTCTTCCAGTTCAAGATAACTAGGAAAAAAGGAAGGATTGGTTGTGGAATGAATATGTTTGATTGATTAATTATCTTATGTACTACGAAGGATTGATTATGGAATGATTATTTTTTATCGTCTCCCCTTGTTCTAATTTATGGCTCTATGATCTATTAAGTTTATATCATCCCGATGCCTCTAAATACAATGAAAATGACTCTCATACTAAGGCGATTCCACAATAGAATTGAGAATTATATATAGTTTCATTTAAAAGTCATTGAGTGCCTTATTAGGATTTATAATTGTTGTCCTATGTTTTTGCAAGGGTAAAATTCACTTGAAAACATGACAACTCTACCATAGTGTCAAATTTTTTTATTGTAAACCCTCCCAAACACATTTCTAGACCAGTTTCCTCCCCTATGTTATTCCTATCCCCATCCATATAATGATAATTTATGTGGTCCCAACCTTTCCCATGTGTTGATAAGAGGAAAACAAGTCCACAAGGTCCTTCTGAGACAATGTTTTTCAAGGTAGATCTTCAAACAAGCTTAGGAATGGATATTTTTATCCTTTCTAAGGTAGGTGCATATCCTTCAAAGTGAAGTTGAAGACCCAAATTCACCAAGGAGTGGTATTAATGAGCCAAGATCATTTTGTACATGATTTAGGAAGATTTAGGAAATATTTTGAGATTCAGGAGTAAGTTCAACAAAAGCAGGTTTTTGAGGGCTAAGGAGATTACACTATGCAAAAAAGCACCTAAGCTTCGGAAGATGATTTTGGGAGATTCATAATGAGTTGAATGTCAAACAAGATAACAATGGAAATATAATTAAATTCCCTACATGATGGTATTTTTAGATTCTTTACAAGATAAAATCATTTCTTTCCATAGTTTGTTTTCAACATGCACAACCTGTGATCCCGAGAAAAAGGATATTTTTGAAGGGGTTTTAGGAATAATTAGAGCATGATAACCATAATATTATTATATAATTTTTGGATTTTCCATATAGGAAATTCATGTAAAGAAGTTCCCAAAAATACCTCCAGATGCTCTTGAAACTTCATCGTCAAGTCTCTCTCCAAGGTAAGCCTCCAAGACTTAGCCAAATTCAAGGGTGGACACTGTCCCATCTCCTTGGGACAGTCAGGACAATAAATTGTGCCAAACTCCATTTAAACTCTCTAGATCATCATATGACCTCGATGAGGCTCAAACATGAAAGTTTAGCCCCTTCTTACCGAATCCCAGCCCCTCCGATTGTGTAATCAGATTCCACCACCTTTTCTCACTAGGTGAGGGCACATTTTATTTTACCTTGTATCCCATCCATTTGGGATAGTTTGGATATGAAAATTCACCAAGCCTAGCCCTTGCTATGGTCTCCATGTGACCCAATTTCAGCCTTGAGTGATTATTGATCACTTTCTCTCTCTCCTACGCCAAACAATCACATAGTGACACTTGTCAAGCTAAGAGTGAGGTGAATTTTATTTCACCATATGTCCCATCCTCTTTAGAAATTTTTGGACACAAAAATGTGCCCAAGCCCAAGGGGATTTTAAAAGCCAAAATTTGTAAAAAAATTCACTGTCGTGTTGCTTCTTTTATGTGCATGCGAGAAAGGTTCTACCGGAAGAATGTATAAAATACAGTATAACTCATTACCCCTTAATTTTTGCTCATGGGAATCCATGAAGGCTGCTGCAAAACCTCCTTTAAACCTAAAAATTCCTTAGAAAGCATGGAAAATCTCTCCCAGAGCATAAGTGGTTGCCAAAATGAATATTTTTCATTGTCAAAGAGCGAAGGAATTGATCATATCAAGGTTTGAACTGATTTTTCTTTTCCAAAGAATCTATGTAATATTTAAAGCTCAGTGACTCCATTAATGGCTTCCATGACACAATGGTGAAAGGGATAGCAAGACACCTCTCCACTTCTCAAGGTTATAGTGGATGGAATCGCGCAAAAATTGGAGGAAATGATCCCTGAAAAATCTTGTTTCGTGTGAACTAGTATTCATGCCATGAAGTCCCTATTTTTAGGGATATTGAGGAATGAGTTTTTCATCAATATTATACCAAGTTAGATGAGTAACACAAAAAATTTCAAGTTTAATTTTTGAATTCACAAAGATCTAGACGAGAAAAACCCATGAAAATTGGAGGAAATGATAGCTGAAAAATCTAGGTTTGCATGAACTAGTTTTCATGCCATGAAGTCCCTATTTTTAGGGATATTGAGGACTACAAAGGTTTTTTCATCAGAATTATGACCTATCAAGAAAAGGAACACACAGACCTTCAAGTGTTTCCTTTTTGAATTCACAAAGATCAGAATGAGAAAAACCCTTGAAAATTGGAGGAAACCATCCCGACAAGAAGTAGAAATTTTCAAGACCTTTTTTGTTACAATCTAACACCCCACAATAAACTTACTAAAAATATCATATTCCATGCCCATCTACATGATAAAAATATTAATTCCCCTAAATTACAAGTTTGGATCACCCATAATAGTCAGAAACAGTGCAAAATTGAAGGCATGGCAAAAAGGCAATTTTCCCAAAATAGCAGGTTCGGAAAAAACAACTTGCTAAAAATAGAAAGTTACTAAAAATAGCAATAAATCATCAAAGGAAGAGGATGGAGTATTCTAGAAGGTTTCCTTAAGGTAATATTTGAGAAAAATATGTGATATTTTCCAAAAATAGCAGGTCTTAGTCCTACCTGCTAAAAATAGAAAGTCTTCATTTTGGGTGCAGAAAGTTATGAATGGCTCCATTTTCACTCATATTTACACTTTTTGGACTCTCTACAGGATAATGGGATGACCTAATAGATCAAATAGAGAAATAAGAACTTCATAAGGGTCCTAAAAACATCATCTTGCAACACAGTGTGCAAAACCAAGAGGAAAAGTGTTCAAGGTGAACTTCAACGCAGCTTTCCATCAGTGTATCAGTGTGCAAAGGGTCATAAGGGGCCAATTTCCATCTTCCATTTCCTTAGAGTATATTTTCATCAAAGGCGAATGATTCCTCATCCATGCTTTGGAGCATTCTTTCTCTTCTCTCTTCATTCTTGCTCCTCTTCTCTATCCCCTTTCTAAATCTTCATTGTGACCAATCATGTCGTTTGTCTTATTCATTTAAATGTGACTATGGTTGATATTGTAATAAGTCACCCTCAATTAATAAAAAGGGGACTTAATTATCATTCACTAAAGAAAGGTCATGTGGGGCGTAGGAGAAGAGTCTTCTCAAAGTCTATAAAATGTAATGACTTCCCCATTCTTAAGGGTTGTAAATTTTTTGTGTTCAAGGAAAAAATTAATAGATTTGGATCAATTTGACATAGTCAAATAATCAATAAAACTCTCACTGTATTATTCATACAATTATACACTTATATAGGAGATTCATCTCCTAAATAATAGGATGGTTATATGCCAATTACGTGAGTTGTTATAACACCCAAAAAATTCACGCGTACAACCTGATATAAATATACAGTTACCCAACCATAAAAAAAATTAACAAGATATATGTGAAGCACTAATTAATATATTCCTAACATTCCCCCCTTAGTGCTAACATGGGAGAAAATCAATCACACTTCCTTCACAACTTGCCGCCCGTGCGTGCTCATGATCTGGATGGTTTTTCAAGAGAGGCAACAACCTTCAAGGATGGTTTTACTGGACAACCACCAACCAATAAGGATGTTTTTTCAGGACAGCCAACAACCTTAACCAAGATTGTTTTCCATGAACATCCAACAACCTTCAAGGATGGTTTTATAGGACAACCAACAACCCAAAACATACAAATGGTTTTACAAAACAACCAACAACCCAAAACATACAGATGGTTTTACAGGAAAACCAAAAACCCATATATCATGATGTTATTTTTCCTTGTTTTTCCTCTATCCACTGTGTTTTACCTTCATGGAATTATGTAGGAAACACTGCTCACTGAATACAAACTTGACAAAGGAGGTAGAAATGAAAATGGAACATTGAGATCATGTTCCCCCCTTAATGTGAATTTTCCACTTATTAAACTCAAAAGACGAACTCTGAAATAGAATCATACTGTACACAAATGAAACAAGCTGCAACTCTGAAATGAAAACAAACTCAAACCACAAAAATGCCACCACAACTACTGTGTGGCCCCTTCATTGGTGACTGACGAGAGGTCATTGATTGACCTCCAGCTTCCTGTGCCTCCATCCTCCAGTGAATGATGTTGCTAACTCAACTTTATTTGGATATGAAGCTCAATGATTCCCACATTATTTATTATCCCCCCATAATGACAAATCTTTTATTTTCCAGACGTCGAATAACACCGAAAATGTGTCCATAAGGCATTTTAATTTATTTTTTAGACTTTTGACTTTGACTCGCAATGAAATTTTGATGACTTAAAAAAATTAGACTTTTGACAATATAATGATACTTGACAATAACGAAACTCATTTGACTAACAACATAATTACGACTTGACGACATGCTTGAAGATGATAAAATTCATATGAGAAGACTCATAATAACTAATGAATGACATAAATACTTTTGTTTCGACGACTTGACTATTTAGATTGATGACTATAAAATCTACATGGAACAATGACATGACAATAACAATTCTAAAAACATTGATACCTTTACTACTTGTGCTCTAAGCAATGTAAAGATATTTAAATAGACATTTGAACAATAACTACATACTAAATTGAAATAAGAAAGGACTTTAAAATTGCATTAACACTGCCTAAATAGAAAATATATAAAAATACTTTATGAATGACATAAACCAAATTGACTATTACCAAATTAGTTTTGAGTTTTTATAAACCCGTATACTTATATATTGAAACCTATAATAAATAAAAACTTTTAACAAAATTTGAATTGCTATTGAGATTGAAAGGAATTTGGAACACCGCTGAGAGTGATCCGGATTTGGTGATTTGGAAATACATGGCAGGGATGGAGATTAACTTCTAACAGATATATTTTATGCCATGCATGAACTTCACCGCCAATGATTCAAAGCTCTTCAAATTGGCGAAATGAATTTCGGGGAATTTGGCGATGTTGTGCTTACTTGAACATCACAGAGAACCAAAGAGTACAGAATCAGATCCAAACGAAAAATGTATTGAGTGTCGATGTAGATATTTGAAACCCGATATTTGAGCAAGACAAGAACAAGTATGTCTTGAAAATCTTCGAATCAACCAATATAGAATTAAAGATGCAGTTCTAGAATGCCATGAACTTAGATTTTACACAGGTCACACAATTCTATGAAATCTGACAGCAATGTTGTCAGGGTTGAGTGCAATGATGAGGATGTCCTTATATTGTGACGTGTTGAATAATGTGTAGAAGGATCAACTAGATCTGGAAATCATCAATCACTTCATAGATCAATTAATATGCAACAGATTTTCGTTGAGGCTAGAGGAGAGTTTAGGAAAACAAAGACACAATGGATGGTATCTAACACTATCCTTCCTGATCGAAACTTAGTTGGAGTCGTAAATGAATTTTTGTTGCTAGCATAGACAAAGTCTATAGAATGGATCTCAACAATGAGTCTGAGAAAACTATACCCAATGCAGAAAAATTTGACGGATAACACAGAATGGACACTTCAACATTCAGATACTAAAAAAAACTAAATTGTTCTGTGCCAAACTTCTAAACATTTTCACTGTCCTCTCTCTCGAATCTCAAAAGGATCGATAGCAAATATTAGTTTTGGATCAATTTGACAGTCAAATAATCAATAAAAAACTCACTGTATTATTCATACCATTATACACTTATATGATATTAATCTCCTAAATAATAGGATGGTTATATGCCAATTACGTGAGTTGTTATAACACCCAAACAACTTCATGTATACAACCTGATATAACTCTACAGTTACTCAACCATACAACAACTTAACAAGATATATGTGAAGCACTAATTAATATATTCCTGGCAAGATTACTGCTTGGATTAAAGTAAAATAGATATAAAATTTCCTCTATTATCATCTCAAATGCTCTTTTATTTTTCACTATGTACAACTTTTCCAAGATATATCAATGAAGAAGAAAGGAGTTTCTTGCTTTTCTTGATGACAAAATTACTGAAACTTTGTGCTCCTAATTCTATCTTGTATTGATGATAGTAGCAAAGTTGTTTTCTTTCTATAAATATGTGTGTTGAAGTACTATGATTAGTTTCTGCAGGCATCTAATTTTCTACCTGGGACATTAATCCCCCTTCCTTATTTCCCACTCCCTTTCCCACATTCTCAAAAAATTCTTCCCTTGCAAGAAATTGCAACCTTTTTTTGCAGGTTCAGTAGAGTGTTCCTATTGGATCCCCGACGTCTAGGCCACCCACAAATTTATTTTTCATTGACACACAATAAAAGGAGTTGCACCATTCAAGCAGAGGGACCTAGAGTCCCAGAGCGTTGGCAGATATCCACCAATTTTTCCACTTGAAAAGTTTTCTCACCAACACTAATTTAAATTATTTATCCACATTCTCACACACCTATTAGGAGACACCTACAAGAGTATGATGCCTCTTTGGAATAGTAATATGTAGTGTTATGTATATAGTGTCTTGAGATAGCGTAATTACAATATAAACTAATCCATTTTAGGTCATAAGAGGGGAGCTAGGGTTTGCAGACAAGGAAAATAAATTTGTAGGTATATAAGTGCAATTATGATATTTCAAGAACATATCACAGTTCTAGAGACAAAAGTGTAGGAGATGCCATAGTTCTATTTTAGCTCATAGTAGTAGAGGTAAGAATCAAATTCCCTAGGGCAAAATATCTTGAAGATATTATTTTACACAACATATTGTTTTTAAACTTATCTTTAGGTCCCTATAACTTATAGACACATTTATGAAACTTTTAATAGCCTATTAACATAGTTATATATCATTGTCACATTTATATACATAACAAAAGATGACACATTTCTAAACCATAACTATATTTCTTTATATTCCACTTAACAATTTGTGTTCATTGAATATTATATTATAACATGATTAAGAATAAAATATTTATTGTGATGATCATATTTATTGTTTTAATATCATTATACAAATTGAAATAATATCTTTATTTTAAAGCTTTGTTTTGAGATCACACAATTTGAGGATGTGAAGGATCATGATTCATAATACCTAATTTCATATAATTAAACCTTGTATGAGTGGGAATACAAATAAATAAGGATTTGATGTTCAAATTAAATAACACTTATGAGACGATATGAACTTTGTATTCCTTGACACCTCTTATCAAAGGTTTGGGAGGAGACCCAATATAAAACCACACTTAATGGATTCAATTGGTTATGATAGATATTTATGAATTAATGATAAAGGTTGAAGGATATATCATAGTGCATTGTGAGAAGGGAAATGATAGATAAGAAATAAAGTATCCCAAATTATAAGTCTAATACCAAATTTCTATCACATTTTTTTTTACAAAATATGAGAGGTAGGATGTATGATGGCTACATACTACATAAATTAATTCTCTAAAACTAACTACAAAGAATATAATTTTTGTATATGAATATACAAGGGAGGAAGATGAATAGTCAATTAAGCCATTACAATAGTTGGTAATAATCACTTAAAACTAATGATTAACATGATTTTTTTGGCATTATTGTAGATATACATACTACAGTTATGAGACAGTAGGGGAACATGATGGTGTGGAGTCCGAGGTGGAAATATATGACGATGTGGATTATGAAGTGGATGACATAGATGAGGAGACACTAGGTAAACATGATGATTGAGATGTAGTGTGAGTAGGTGAAGTCAGAGGATATGGAGGAATGATGGCGATGTCACATTTGTCGAGAATATCTGGAATGATGTTACAAAGTTGGGGACAAGATTCAGTGGAATGAAAATCTATACAATGCTACAAACACGTTTCATATGAGGTATGCCACAATGGTGAGAGCGGTATGGGAGGTAGAATGATGAAATGGGTGTCAAGTAACTTGTGGAGAATAGAATAAAGTGACTTGGTCAAAAAAGTGATTTTGTAAGGGGATTGGAAAAAGCAATTATACCTACTAGAATGTGACGAATGTGAAGATATGGGTGTAGAAGGTGATGCGAGGTGAGGGGTATTTGGTTGGATGAAATTTTGAACATAGAAGTGTGATGGTGTAGTAGGTGGGGGAGAAATCAAAACATGCGGAAAGGAAGGAGGATGACTAAGATGGATATCCTCGAGGTGTTGGGCCATTTGCACGACCTCATCAATGTGCACAGTGCATGAATTTGTAAGGGTGGGAGATGTGAGGGACGTAAATTTTTGCAAAGAGGTCAATGAGATAAAATTGTGAGAGTAGAAAGAAGAGGAAATGAATGAGTGCACACCAACACGTGAAAAAGTCAAGAATATAATCATTATGGGATAGTTAAAGCACATGAAAGTTATCTAGTGTTACTTTGGGTGTAATATGGATGAAGAAGTGGGATAAGAATGTGTCAGAAAGTTATGTGAACGTGTAATTGATATCACGTGGGAGGTGGGAATACTAATCAAGTGTTTTTCCAGTGAGTGAAAGTGGAAAGGTGAGTAGGAGAAGTGCTTCCTCATGTTTAATAAGGTGTCATGCGCATAAAAAAATATACAAGTGATGTTGGGGTTCTTAGTCCCATCAAAATTTTCAAATTTGGAAATTTGAAATGCGGTGGATAGGGGTGACATGTTATCATCGGGCTGAATGGGATCATTAAAAATTGTGTGATAATTTGATTTGGGTGGAAGTCATCCCAAGTGGTAAGACTCAAGCTTGACAATGCGGTCAATGAGGTGTTGGTGGAGAACATTGGGGTGTTAATGAGCATGGGAGTGAATAGATGCCATTGTGGAATGACTAGGTAGAAGGAGCGTTGGTGGAAATAACACATGCAGAGATAGAAGCACACAAGGGGAGAGAGTGAACAAGTGGGTGGAGGATGCAAGAAGAGAAGGTAGGGAAAATGAATCATCCATAGGCTGTTGCAAGACCCCTGGGGGTGTGGGCATGGGGTTTGGGGAAACACACCAATTTGTTTTGGGCCTTTTTTGGAAATCATGTGAAGTGGCTAGTTGCAAGTGTGACCGATGTACTGAAGAGGGGTTGGGATTGGTCACAACTATTACTAGGAATTTTTTTTTAGTTTTTTTAATGTAAAACAGAGGTCGCGGGCACAACTGACAAGGAAAAGGATGGGCTTGGCCCAGTCATGGTCGCAAAAAAGGAAAATTATTATTATTATTATTATCATTATTACTTTTTTACAAAAGGGAGGTCACATGAAAAAATCACAGGGAGAAGGATGGGCTTGACCTTTTCGCAGATACGACTGGGAATTTTTTTAAGTTTTTTTAAATTTTTGCTTTATGTGTTTGGGAAGGGAGTGGGATCAAGTCATGAATGCAACCGGATGAATGAGACTAGGTCATGATTAGAAATTGTGTATTTTTTTTTTTGCTATTTTTGGTTAAGCAGAATATGAGGATTAAGTTGATCATAGGTGTGACTTATGGGGCTGGTTAAGGTGGTTAGTGGGGAGGGGAGTAGTGGAGATGGAGAGAATGTGTGGGGTAGGGGTAGGGGTGAGGGGTAGTGAGTATGAATGGGTGGGGGAGGGGGTGAGAGGTAGGCGGTGCAGGGTAGGGGTAGGGATAATGGGTGAGAGGTCATGACCCATTCGTAGGGGTGGGGAGGGAGGAGGGGCGGGGCATGGGGTAAGGTGTAAGGGGTCACAACCTGATTGCAGTCATGACTGGGCTAGGGAATGAGGGGGAGGAAGGGTGGGGTAGGGGGTCAAGGGTCACAAATCAGTCATGTCCATGGCCAGGTGGGTGGGGGTGAGTGTGGAGGAGGGTGTGGGGTAGGGTGTCATATAGGAGCAACTAGGAGGAGGGAAAAAGGAGGTGGTGCAGTGGGGGAAGTATTGTGGTAGAAGCAAGGGGTGACTGTGACATTGGTGAAGGGGCGATAGATGACGTGGATGTAGTTCTGTTGTACCCGCAATCGAGTGGGGGAGAAGGGGGCGAAGGGTGGTAGGTAGAGGGTGTAGGAAGAGGTGGGGGTAAACGGGTTTGTCATGGGCATAATTGGATCATGATTATTTTTTTTGGTTTTGTATGAATTTGTGGTTGTTGTGAATGGTCTGTGGGTTATGGGTATGATTAAAACCTAGGGCTTGTGGGTGCAGTTAGTGGTCAGTTTTGGGACAAAGATTTAGGTTAGGTGTTGAGTAGAGGTTACAACGAGGTTGCAGGGATGTCATAGAGTGTAGCACGTAAAGGGATGATCATATAGAAGAAAGGTTAATCAGAGGGCGAATGGTGAATGAGAGATAGGGGATGATGTTAGAAAGATGCATAATGACTAAGATGTAAGGAAAATTGAAAAATAATCTGAATTAAAATAAAAATATGTCACGTAAAAATTTGAAAAATGGTAGAATGCAAGAAATTTGATACGAATAAGATCTGAATAATGATAGACTATAAAGATGTGATTGATTGAAAATTACAGGGCATGCACAACTGTGATTGGGTCAAGGAAAATATAAAATAGGAAAAATGTACAAATGGTGTAGAAACTTGGGGAAATGGAGCGGGATGTTAGGGACATTCACAATGACAACCGAGTAATGAGTGAATGTGAAAGTAACTTATTTTTCTATTTTTCTGTTTTTAAATACAAATGCAATATGTTATGATACAAATGAAATATTCCCCCAGTCAATTAGGCTACCTAGAGGTTTAAGGAATTTCTTTGGACACCAATGTTGTTTGAATGAGTACTATTCACCAGAAATTTTTTGGTCACAGACTTACTCCTTAATTAATCAAAATGCATCTGTTACCATGGAAAACTCTTGGTTTACCTCATGGGTGAAAACGAGTCAATCAGGATGGGGCATTTCCCTTTTTGCTAGTAAGTCCTCTCAACATGACATATACTTTAGGGTTCCCATGGTAATCCTCATAACGAGTTTTAGGGATTATGCCCAGGTACTTCCCACAGTAATGTGGATGGGTATTTACCCTTATCTAAACCTGAAATGAGTATGTGGTAAAGGTTCTTTCCCAGTTCTTTCCCTTAAAAAGAAACAAAATGTTTATATAGTTTATTTTTTTACACAAAAAAATTACAAGATAGTTACAATTGTGACCACCCTATAACTAGATTGTTAGAATTTTTTGTAGAAAAATCACAACACAATCTCAGATGCAACTGGATTGTGACCAATTTTTTAGCAAATCTACAAAATGAAGCGTTAGATATACAACCAAAACATTAGGAAAAAATAAAAACAAAACAAAAGGACTGTAAAACCCCAAAGAAAACAAAGCTACTAGATTTAGAAAACAAAGTAATTTACCCACAACCAAAATGGTCCCACTGTGGTTACTAAAATGTATGCCTAAATTTGGATCACTTATAAGATGTGTTAGTATATATAAAAATATCCAAATCAATGCTACTAAATAATTGGGCTTACACTGCCATTGAAAAGAGAAATACAATCATGGGTTATTTTAATGAATATAGTGGATAAGCTTCCTAATCTGAATCTATAACATGCACACTAACACACTTCAAAAAAATTTAGTTATTTTTAGTGGTTAGGGGACCTACCTCGGATAGATCCTTAACCATTAAGGAGATAACATATATTTTATTATATAAAATGAAAAAATAATGCATGATAATGAATGGTATACTTGACTCAGTCACAAACTAGTCACGATTGCAATTCACCAAAAATCACACGGATGTTATAGGCCAGTTGTAGGTACAAATGGCACATGTGTTGAATTTTTTCCAAAACAATGATCTTGCGAGTTGCACCTATCCTTTTTGATCCACCTTCACATATCAAGAACCCAAAATATTGAAATATGCAAGTAAAGAAGCACAAATTCAAGTATGGGCTCAAGTGCATAAAGATTCAAAGGGAGATAAGGGAGTGAAATGATAGGGGTGAGTGGTGTTTTATAGTTTTTGAGTGTATAAAATATTGGGATGGATATGGGTGAGATGATTATGGTTCCATAGTGCATTGGGTATGTAAATGGGTGGGTGGGGTGCAAAACGTTAAATGTGAGTGGATGAGGGTTAGTAAATGAGTAATGAGGTGTCTTTTATCCTTGTTTTGTGGGGTTTTTATTTTTAAGTTGATTTTGTGGGATTATTTGATTTTTTTAGGATTATTGTGTTTACTATTGGAACCAACTTTATATTAAATAAAATAATACAAAGTGTTACATAGTAAGGGACAGTTGATAATGGACACGACCCAAGAATAAACAAAGCCCAAAGGGCAAAGAAACACACCAAAGACAACTAAAAAGGCCCGAGCCTAGGAATAACCGTAGAGCTCGAGCCTAGGAATAACCGTAGAGCCAAAAGTAAATGAAGAAACTGACACCATAGCAGATCAAGTAACATGAGGCTCAAGGCGCCCTCTCTTTTCCTTAGATCTCACGACAACTGTCCAATTCCCAGGTTGGGGATTCAAAGCTAATGAAAAATCAATGTGAGGGGCGATCTTGCTCAGGGTCTGAATTAGATGATTCAGATACATGAGATCTCTTAACACAACCGCCAACAGGGGCAGTTTCATCTCTCATAGCCTCAGAACTATCAGGAGGAAGATCCTCTATAATTATATTTGTTGTGGAGGGTTTCCAACCTTTAGGTCATGAGGAAGCCACTTTTTTCTTTTCTTGAGACTTATTGAGTGAACAAGCCTCTTGAAGGTGTCCATTTTAATGTCATAACCTGCACCAGAAGGTCATATTCTCATAATATAGAACTTGTAACCACTTGAAACCATCATGAATTAATTCTAATTTTTCCAGAAGACCTTTATTGAGGTCCACTTCAATGCATAAATGAGCATATATGAACAACCCGTGCTTAGACCGCTCATCATCCATCTTGATGAAATGACCAATAGAGTTGCCAATAGCCATATAAACCACATAGTTTCCAATAGGATTATTGTGTTTTATGATGTTTTTGGTATTTTTGAATGGGAGAGATTATGTGTATGGTAAATTTTCTAGTGTCTACAATAACTAATCATTAACATGAATATTTTTTGACATTATTGTAGATATACTTACTAGAATTATTAGATGTATGAGATGTGCACCCGTGTAAGATGTCGAAGAAATAATTTATCGCAAGGAAAAATTAGTTGATTTTCACCAACACTCCGGGACTATGTCCCTCCTCTTTGTAATGGGGAAGCTCCCATTTATTGAATGGAAATAAATAAATTATGTGGGTGTCTGTAAAGCC
Source organism: Taxus chinensis (assembly GCA_019776745.2). Classification (NCBI taxonomy): domain Eukaryota; kingdom Viridiplantae; phylum Streptophyta; class Pinopsida; order Cupressales; family Taxaceae; genus Taxus; species Taxus chinensis. The sequence goes on from CM034153.1 coordinate 758,790,626, forward strand.
AGTGATCACATAGGACTACTCCACTAGACTTGTGGCAAATTACTTACACCTAGTACAAGGAAATCATTTTCTTGAGAGATAAGGTGAAGGGGAATAAGAACTTAGGAGAGAAGGGGTTAATCTTGTACATAAGCACTAGCATATTTTCACAAAAATTAACCAGAATTAATCCACACTGAATAAGAGGAATTGTTTTTTGCTAATAATGAAAAGACAAAATAAATCATGGAAACAAAATTCCATTAAACCATTCATCAAAGGTACTAACACCTTCCTTCATTGTAAACTATTATCATGTGCACAAATATGAAAAGTAGAGAGGTAGAGGATACATAGAGAAATGAATGGAAAAATGCTATATTTTTCTTGCTTCTTATTAGTGCAATAGGTATCTACTTGGAGACTCATAATGAACAACCCTTTAGAATGAGGGAGTCATCCAAATATATAGTTTTAAAAAAATAGGTTTCATATACCCTTCAAATGAATTTTCACTTACCCTTACAACTTTTGACCTTTCACATTCCTAGGAAAGAAAAGTGATTCCCTTTTTATTAATGAAAGATAACTCATTACAATATTTGACTATAGGCCACATTTAAATGAATAAGACGAAAAGTGAAAAGTACCATCCCAATGAAGAATTAGAACATGCGAGAGAAATGGAGAGATGATCATGATGATGGAGATGAAGCATCTGTTGATGTAGATTTACTTGCCAGTGAGTCTGTTATCCAACATTACCCCCGGGTTATTTTGGCTTTAACAAAATTTAAAAATGGACTTATCCATTTTTTACAGGTTTGTGATGTTCAAACGACTGTCAAATTCCCTTTCTAAAATGCATTGGTTGTTATTATTCAAGTAAGCCCATGGGAGCAAGTTTAAAACATTGGTGGGTTGCATGCAAAAGTTATAGTTGTTTTAAGTTATCTGCGGAACTTGCAGAGTTAGTTCCAGAACTCATAGAATTAGTTCCAAAACTTACAGGTTTAGTTCCGGAACTCACAGATTTAGTTCCAGGCCTTGTATCAATTGAATGAAAGTTAGTTTCAGAACTTTCAATTCATGGACAAATCAGATTTAGTTCCGGAACTTGCAGATTTAGTTCTGGAACTTGCATAAAAGGAATGATAGCTTTAATTCCATAAATTGCATCAACGGAATGACAATTTTTGAGGGATTGTGAAAACTCAGAGATTCCAATGGGAAATCTGAAAGAGGTTTTTGTTCATAGAAATGTTTTTAACAAAAAAAATCATTCATATTTGCTACAGGTTTTACCAATGAAGAGAGATCTAACTTTTAGTGAGCTGCAGTCTGAGGAAACGTGTATCAGACGAGCACTAAAAGTTCCATAAAAAGAAATAGAAGAGTCAAATGGAAAATCTGAGAGATTTTTTTGTTCATAGAAATTTTTTTAACAAAACATCATTCAGATTTGTTACAGGTTTTACCAATGAAGATAGATCTAACTTTTAGTGAGCTGTAGTTCGAGGAAACTTGTATCAAACGAGCACTAAAAGTTCCGTAAACAGAAATAGAAAAGTCAAATGGAAAATATGAGAGAGGTTTTTGTTCATAGAAATGTGTTTAAAAAAAAATTCATTCAGATTTGTTACATGTTTTACCAATGAAGAGATATATAACTTTTAGTGAGCTACAGTCTGAGGAAACGTGTATCAGACGAGCACTAAAAGTTCCATAAACAGAAACAGAAAATTCAAATGGAAAATTTGAGAGAGGTTTTTGTTCATAGCAATGTGTTTAACAAAAAACTCATTCATATTTGCTAGAGGTTTCACCAATCAAAATAAATCTAACTTTTAGTGAGCTACAGTATGAGGAAAAAACGTATTTGACAAATGTCAAAAGTTCCAGAATAAAAAACAACAAAGTCAAATGGAAAATTTGAGAAAGGTATTTGGTCAAAATCATATTTTGAGGAAAATAATCCTTCCAATAATGTAGAGAAATAAAATAATTATGATTCTTGTTACCAAAAAGCAAGGAGAAGATTTGGGAGCAAATCTTCCTTAAAATGAGTGAGATAAGATATGACTTCAATAATATCTCTCTCTCCATATTTTGTGGAGACGGAGATCTTAGTTGTTTGGATTGGAATAAAGATAATATCATATTGTATTTCTTAAAATAAGGAGTTGGTTGGATGCATGAATTCTAAATGTAACCTTCCACACTTAGATATGTAATTCTTTTCTCCAAAGAAATAAAGATTTATTATTTCCTCTCAAATATTCTATAGTTTTGAGATCTCAGAAGTATGATTTAAATTCTCTTCCAAGAAATGAGTTGGCCACTCATTCCAAGGAAGATGGATCTGTGTTTTTATGCTTATGTTTATTCATTTGTCTTTAATTCATTTTGTTATATTTTTTTTAATCTTTGTATTGTGAAAATTCAGTCTGTTGTAAACCTATAGGTGTTTCATTCAATTATGTTTACTTTTAATTCAGCAATTTCAATTTATGCAAGTGTGATTTCTTTTATACAAGCATGCCTTTATATTCCTACAAGTGTGATTTCCTTTATGCAAGTGTGTTTACATTTCTACAACTGTGCTTTTAAATTTCTGCATGTGTGATTTATTTTATGCAAGTTTGGATTGTGTTTAAAGGATTTATTTTCCAAGATATTCTTCTCTTAATACATATAACCTTTGGACACCAACCTGGATTGACATTTTTAATGGCGAGGATTGACGACCCTCATCAGCAGCTAAGCCCAATTTAAACACTAAATCCCCCTCTTTCGTGGTAAATGTGGGATAGCCCATGTATGTGCTACAACCAAAATGAAGATGGGTAAGATCGAACCCACGACCTTTCCTCCACAAAGCCCGCTCCATTAACCAACTTGTTAGCCATAATGGATATGTGGCAAAATAGAGGGATAAGGATATTAAGCAAATATTTCGGGCCCTTTAGCACTATTAAAGGGACCTGACCCCTCTCCTATGCAATGGAAAAATGCAACGAAGGCATTAGGCTTTTTTTATAAAGGAGCCCGAGAAGAATTTTAAAAGCTTCCAAGTTATTTAAATAGGCCTCATTATTTTTAAAAGCAATATTTTTGTAATAAAGTCCTATATAATATTTTAATAGGCAAATATTGGGAAGCTAAGTCCTATTATTTTAATAGGCAAATTGTAAAATTTGGGAGTTATTAGAAACTCACAAATTGTCCCATAATGCCACACTTTTATTTGCGAAGCCTGGAATTGTTGATCGGAGTGTCATAGGGTGCCTTGCGAACGTCTAGAATGTCGATTAAGTTCCATAGGATCCTTTTGCACCAGGAAGGTGGTGGACGAGACTGACTTAGCATCAGTGTTCTTCGAAGGTATGGAGTACTTTGTAGGAAAATAAAGTTCCATTAGGTTTTGTTGTAAAAGTCATATTGCACCTACAAATTTTGACTAGTGGAATGGCTCGATAAGAACGTGAAGATGTAGGCTATTGCCGAACTATGTAATCAATCTGTGTGCAGTATCGTTTTTTCTTCTTGTATTATTTTGGATTGTTTTAATTAAAAAAGAGTAAATTTTAACGGTAATTTTTAATAATCCTATAGGGGTCTGAAGGTCATTAAAAAATAGGTAAAAAATTTTACTGGATTTTTAGATCAAGTTGGTATCAGAGCAAGTTATTGACTTGCAAACTTGCTAATCTCCGAGATAGTTTGGTATCAGAATTGGTTGATTTAACCATGTGATTTCTTCAGTTGTGCAGTAGGTCAGTTTGTGTGAACAGGGTACATGTACACCATGGGAAAGATGTCTAAACAGGAAAAACTTGAAGAGGTTGAATCCTATAATCACCAGATCCAGGAAGAGAACTCTCTCCTGTGATTGATGTATTACTCCTTAGAAGAGGAGAATGCTCACTTGAAATCAAAACTGCAAAATAAGGATGAGCTCTTGGTAAGGTTATAGTGTGGTAATCAGAGAAAGGAAATACCTTCAACTTCAGATGCAGAGACCATGACAGATGAGTGCACTGTAAGTTGTTCACCACGTGAATCTTCTTCCTCCCATTCACTTTTGGATATAGGTAATGAGGTCTTTGGTTCTTTTTAAAAGCATACTAGAGGAGATGAATCCAAATTATTAGATAAAATGGGATTTGATGGAAGAGGCCTCAGTAAAAATGGCCAAGGCATTGCTAACCCAATACAGGTCGAGGATCTTCCTCGTTTTGCAGGTTTGGGTTTTTCTAGTGCAGGAAGGGATATTGGGAATTTTCTCCAAGAACGTTGATGAGAGATAAGCCTCAAAAAGCAAAGAAAATACCCCACTAGTACTGTAGGAAGATTTTGAGCATGAAACTTGTGCTTCGTCATCATAGGCAGGATGTGGTAAGAAAAATCAGCGAAGAGGTAATGAAGTTACGCCTCTAGTTTCTTATCATAATCGCAATCATATTGAAACTTCTTATCCATGTTTTCAGCTTAAGAAGTATGGTTATGATTTTCAAAAAATTGGAATTCCTTTCCACGTACTTTTTGTGGAATGCATAATCATTTTGTGGCCATATGCTAGAAAAGAAGGACATTAGTGAAGAAGTTGATGTCATTCGTCAAGAACACAACAAACCAGAAAGACCAATATCGTCATATAGAGTTAAGAAATTGCAGAAAGACTTCCTCATCCTAGAAAAATGAGATTAAGAGGAATTTTTGTGCTCATTTCTAGAGGAATGGGCAGCAGGTGAACAATTGCTGGAAACTGCATCCATCTCGCCATCAGAGTAATGACAAGAAAAAGATGGAATGGAGGCCTCTAGAAAGGAAAAAGAGGTTTCTACTCCACCACCAGTTGACAAATCAACCCAGGATCAGGTAATACCTGAAAGTGAAAGTCCTTTAAAATGGGTAAGTCAACAATTTTTCAATTATATATTGCATAATTCAAGTTGATGAATAGTATGCAGTATTTTGTTGGAGATCATAGTTTGTGAGAAAATGTTGAGAGAAAGGTTTACCATACTCGGTGGATTTTCTTACTTAGAAAATTTGATTAATACTCCAAACATATATCCTAATCAGCTTGTAAGTGCCTGTTACAGCTTGGATACATGATTTAACTCATATTAATCTTGCAGATCTGTCAGCCATATGTGCAGACAATTGAGCTCACTAGTGTCAGCTTGGAACTTCATTCTGGGTAGAGGCATTGTGACCGTGCAACAAAATGGTAGTTGAACACCATTGGCATCTGACATTAGGTTAGAACTTCATTCTATGTAGAGGCATTGTGACCATGTAGCAGAGTGGTACCTGATAATCATCATCAACAGGAGGCTTTGTACTATGTAGAGGCAGACAACCATGTAGTGGGGTTGAAGTCACCATTATTTAGCTTGTGAGAAATCAGCTCGAATCGTCATTATTTGTAGAGGCATTGTGACTTTGCAACCAGAATGGTAACTGATCATCAGGAATTAGCACCACGCAATGGAAGTGTTGAGGTCTTGAAAGATGACTTAGCACCATACAATGATGAGTGTTGAGGTCTGGAAAGGGACGTGACATCATGTCGCATCTTCATTCTGTGTAGAGTCTTTTATGGCCCTGTAGCAAGATGGTACCTGAAAAATCATTTTCCATCACCAACATTGGATCACTCTTAGCTCTACGTAGCATGGAGTTCCTTCAGACTAGTTTGGATTCTATGGAATCAACTCGAAGTCAGGAGTGTTGTGTTATAGAGTAAAATGGGATCCTTGTCAGATATCTGGAATCTTAGCACCATACAATGGGAGCGTTGAGGTTTCATTGGAAAACTTAGCACCATACAACAGAGGCATGGAGGTCTTCTTTGGATATCAGAGTGGCAGCAGTAGGAGGTAGTGAGCCCAAGTGCCACAGGTCCTAGAGTTTGAACCATCATTTGTTGATTGTAGAATTGGTAGAATACTACGTAGAACTCTTCTCAGCAACGTGATTGGAGTTTACAATATTTTTGGGACAAAAATCCTTTCACATTAGGGAGGCATGATCTAGAGGACATTACAAAGGAAAAAGGATCCTTAAATCTTCCAGGATCACTTCAATACAGAAGAGAACTCTGAGAGATTTATGTCGACTATTTGAACAGTTGAAAATGGACTCCGTATGTTTAAATGGTGGCCGGTCAAATTTTAGGTCAACCCTGGTCAAGATGTCAACACATGGACCAATGGAAAGGTGACATGTGGCAGTTGGTGACAAGGAAAAAGAAGGTTGATTGCGTTGGTTGCAACTTATGGTCTCTGTCAGGCGTAAAAGTTAGCACAACGAAACAAGAGGTTCAAATTTTGTAATGGAAGGGAGCCCAACTGCCATGAGGACTATTTTATCATCGCTGATGTGGTGGGTCATCAAACCACCACGTGGCTTGCCACCGCGAATCGAATTCACTCGATATACCTATCGAGGACCGATAAGTGGACTATGAATTTTGAGTTGTATTTTAGGATTAATTTGAGCTCGACGAGCTATATTTCTAGCTTGGTGGGTTGGTCAAATCCCCATTGAGGCCTATATTATCCTCAACAGTCAAATTATTGGTCCAAATTATTTCCTTATGCTTCGGGTGTTATTTCCACATTGGACGGAGTTAGGATTAATTCACATGGTGGTTCCACATATTACTTGGGCAATATATTATTTCCACTTATATCCTGGCGAGACTCCTATGACTTAGTCTAATATACCATATGACTCGGCCCATATGGGCTTAATCAATGATGGGTGCAATAAATCATGCCATAGTCCAAACTAATGCTCGACGTGACCAATGGCATCGGTGGATCCAAAGCATTAACTAATACCCGTTACCACAGGATAAAAGAGAGGAAAAAGGCATGTGGCCAAAGCCATATAAATATAGTTCAGGCCATAGCCCATTTTAAATCACTAAATCTCCCTCTTTCGCCGCCGAAATGTGGGATAGCCCATGGTATGTGCTAAAATCCGTTGAGACAACTAAAATGAAATTGGAGGATTGAACCTGCAACCTTTACTCCACTAAGACCTGCTCCGTTAACCAACATGCCAGCCATAATGGATATGTGGTAAAACATAGGGGAATAAGGGATAAGGCTTTTAAAAAATAATTGGGGCCCTTTAGCATTATAAAAGGGACCCGACCCCTAAGCTTATATACAATGTGAAGCTTTATTAACGAAGGCATATAGGATGGCTATGATATTAATAGGAGTTTCAAGAATAATATTATAAGCTTGATTTAATTCCAGAGTTATTTAAATAGGCCTTATAATTTTTAAAGGCAAGCTTATTTTTGTAATAAAGTCCTATATAATATTTTAATAGGAAAATATTTGGAAGCTAAGTCCTATTATTTTAATAGGAAAATTGTAAAATTTGGGAGTTATTGAAACTCATTAATTGGCCCATAGCGCCACACATTTATTTGCAAAGCCTGGAATTGTTGACCAGAGTGCCATAGGTCATCTTGTGAATGTCTAGGAAGGTCGATCGAAGCTCCATAGGATCCTTGTGCACCAGGAAGGTGGAGGACGGGACTGACTTAGCATCAGTGTTCTTCAAAAGGTCTAGAGTACTTTGTAGGCAAGCTAAAGTTCCATTAGGTTTTGTTGTAAAAGTCATATTGTACTTGAAATTTTTTACTAGTGGAACGGTTCAATAAGAACCCAGAGACGTAGGCTATTGCCGAACTCCGTAATCAATCTGTGTGCAGTGTCATTTTTATTCTTGTATTATTTTGGATTGTTTTACTTAAAACCGAGTAAATTTTAATGGTAATTTTTAATAATCCTATAAGGGTCTGAAGGTCATCAAAAAAATAGGTAAATTTTTTTACTGGATTTTCAAATCAAGCCCAAAAGATCCACATGGATATTTTCTATCTCCACTTTATACAATTTCCATTTTAGGTGTGTGCAAAAAAGGTATTCAGAATATTCCTCCAAAAATCATCAAGAGCTAGGAAACAGACACTCATCTGCATTTGGTAAAAGTAATTGATCAACCAATGGGAGGATAGTCATTAGAGCATGTACAAATTACTTCCACTAAATCATCCTTGAATAAACACAAGAGTTCTACTTTGAAATAAGAAAAAAATAGCAAAAAAAGTGACAATGAGAATGCGCAAATGGTTATTCATGATTGGGGAAACACATGCACATCCAAAACATCTAGAGAATTTGATGGAGGGAAAGTTTCCACTTGTGACTCAGACTAAACTTCCACCTTTGGATTAATATGAAAGCTTAAATATCTAATTCCAACTAAACTTAATTCTCCAAAGTGTCATGGTGGGATCAAGAGATAATATTCCACCAAGAAATCATTTTTGTAAGTAATTGGTGCATTTTGAAACTGGAGGAATCATAAATTGATTTTGAGCCCAATTGATCAAAGAAGTAGTAAAAAATTCCCCAAACTCTATCTCTGAACTACTCATCAATCTCTCAACTAGTTTCTCCCAAAGCTAAAACCATTGAACAAATCTGTCTCCAAGAACTTTCTAATACTCAACACCGGTCGCAAGTCATGTAGAGTATCCAATGAAAATTTATGGATAAGGGAAACCAAAACTTATTCATGTTTATGGAGCCTCCCAGTTTGACGTTTTCCTCGAGATTTATTTTTGACTTATCTTAGCCATCAAATTTAACTTTATCAATATATCCTACAACTAACCACTTATTTCCATGTAGCCTCTTAGGATTTCTGGACTCTCTGGCTCTAAGGGTCATAGTTACCTTGATGATTAATTTTTTAAGCATTCAAAGTGACCCGTGATTGGTCCGTGTGGACCAATCACGTATTTTCAATGTTAACGGGGTCATCTCGGAGTCTTGGGAATGTCCTTGCAGTCTTATCTCACCTCATACACTTGGAAATCACTAAAAACCATGAGCTTTGCTTCCTTGACCACTTCCAATTGAGATCTTGATGACATTGATAGGAGCACAAACTATTGTAATTGATCCATGTGGACCAAGGAAAATGGTTTTCAGAATATTGGCCCCTATCCCACCTATCAGTTAAATGAACCATGTCAATATTAGAAACCAATTACGTGCTTTTAGGATTTCTAAAGAGGGTTTTGGGGATCCGAGATCTTTCCTTTTAGGAATTGACAATTTCACAAGAATCCAAGCTCCTGAGAACACGATAAGTTTCCATCTACAACTCCCAGTTTCTCAATGCCTTAGCCAATTTTGGACTTGGGAAAAAGTGTTAAGTGTGGAGCCTTCATTCCACTTAACTAAGTGGTATCTATGGCTTATAACATGTGACATGATCCATGATTCTACTTTTTGAATATGAAGGATTAATCCTTAAGTTACCTAAGTGACCATCGAGTCCCCACATGTCCTTCCTTATGACCTGATTAAATTTAATAGTTTGGATAAATTAAGAAATGAGGTATTTGTATGTCACAACCCGTTTTAAGATTAAAAACAAGTGAATTTGATCCATGAATTTGCCCGTTTTGAACATCCAGGACAAAAAGTATATGATATGTGCAAGTAATTTTGGTGAGTCTTGATATGGAAGAGTGTCTAATATACATGAATGACCATGATCAAATACAATAATTTTAACTCTAAGAGATCCAAAATGAGGTGAACCATTATTAGGCACCAACAAGTTCTAGCCTATTATTTTTCTTTAAATCACACTGAAGTTTTGAGAAAAGCTTACATAGGATAATTACATGAGGGAACATCCCATTGATCTATATGATAATAAATTTGAATGTGAATATTTTGAGTTAAATTATTTCAAGTTAGATAAGAAAGCATGTGCTCTATTGAAAAACTATAAAAAAGTTTATACATTAGATATTGAGAATTAAAAAATGACATCCTCGATTGTATCTAATCTAGTTGTCAAGAATATGTTGTGGTATAACAAGTTAGGAGAAAGAGTATGTAAATGGATGACTACATTACACGAGTTTATATTTCCATTGAACATGATAACTTGGTTTGAGGACATGGTTTGACTCAACACATTGATAATATAGACCTACGAATTCAATCCTTTCAAGCAAATCATGTAAATATTATTCCAAATGATTGTAAAGTCATGTTGTCTATTTCATATTGCATGGGAATTGTTACCTACATTGTATATAATGTAAAGAAGATCCCTCAAACTCAAATAAAGAGAGGGTTATTTTATTGTTAAAACTATCAAGTCATCTACTTTGGATGTGTTAATAAAAATGAAGCAATTCATGTAATCATCGTCTTTTATAAAAGGATTAGAAGTGGAAACCCTTCCATGAATTCCACAACTCACAATTTTTTGAAATTTAGGTATTATTGGCCCACCATTTTTAAGGATGCTCACAGTCATGTTAGAATTTTCCATCAATGCCAAATATATACAAAGAGAGAATAGAACATTTCGATGCCTCTTCAACTTGTCATTGCAGGAAGACCGTTTTATCAATGTGGGATGGATTTTATCAGTGTTTTCAATCATAATTCCTCTATTAGACACATTGCTTTATCACACTAATAGATTATCACTCTAGATGATATGAAAATACTAGCATAAAGATAATACATCAAAGGATTTAATTAATTTTTTGGAAGGTAATGAAACAAGTTGTTAGTGTAGAAATCCAAGGAAACATTCCTAGTCATGATTTCATTGTACATATTTTGAAGAAAATGGAGAATGCTAGTGCAATTAAGGGATTTTTTACTCATGCGTTGATCAACAATACTCAAATGACATGTCACATATCAAGCAGGAGAAGGTAACCACTTGTCAAAATTCAAAATATTGAGGGAGATTATCATGTGTATCTTAGCTCGATAAAAGGGAAAACAAACCCTTTGTGTGAGGATTTCTATTATTTATTTAGAATTAAGCATGTGCACTTGTAATCAATTTAGGGTTTTTATTTCAAGAATTTGTTTTCAAACTACTTTAAATCCAACATTATGTTGAGTATGCATAAGCCCTAGTATTATTATTCAAGTTTCCTTTATCTTTAGTTGCATGTAGATTTTTGAGAGGAAGTATTGCATAATTTCCTCCACAAATACTTTGTGAAAATTAATTGTTTCTCATGATGCATACCATAAGTATTTTAGCAAATAATGTTTGTGTGGATTTATCTTGTGAGTATTGCTTTCTTTTTGAGTTATGGATGAATGCTTTATTTCAATTTTTTCTTAAAGATTTTATTGTGATTAATTTTGTCTCTTTATAGGAAATAAAAAGAGTGTTTTTATTCTATTAATACAAAATTATTCAGTTCCTCTCATATTAAAGTTATTGAATGTGCATTTGTAATCTACAACTAAAAATTGAATTATGTAGCTTCTGATTTTAGAGATCCCTTTAATAATTTTAATTGACAGATTTAGATAGTGCTCATATTTGTAAATCCTTTTTTTAATTCTTAATTATGTTTGTCTAAGCAAATTATTCATTATTAACATGTATATAGGAAATTTTCTAAGGAGTGTCATTAAACTCATACCTATAATTCATTTGAATTTGAGAAAAAAAACCTATGTTCAATGAATTATGATTTTAGTATCATGATGAATTATTAATATTGTTTTTGTAGAAATTAATCTAATCTAATACAAAGAATCCATGAAATAGCTATACAGACAATAATTGAAAACAAGAACTTTATATTATATTTTTATTATACTCACTATTTCAATACACTCTATTATATAGGAGATGTATAATAACAATTCTCACAACAAACTTTGTTTTCATATACAACTATACACCCATATGGTTTCAACCTCTCACCAATATAATAATAAAACAACAATAATTGTTTTATTATTCTAACTTACTAACTTACCACATACTAACCACATTTTACATTTACTATTTACATTTACATAGTAAATGTACTTTCACTAATTTACCATAATAATAATTACACATGTAATTATTATTCACCCATACAAATGGAGCACTAAGATATATTTCCTAACATTCCCTCCCTTAGTGCGAACATGGGGAAAACCTACCTTATACTTGCACCTGCTCATGATCTGATGATTTTACAGGATGATCATAAACCTAATGGATGGTTTTTCATAGGGTTGACCATAAACCAAAAATGATGGTTTTGCAATTGGTTTACCTTAAACCAAAAAGGGTGATGGTTTTTCATAGGGTTTACCAACAACCAAAAATGGTGGTTTTACAAGTGGTGCACCACAAACCAAAAGGGTGATGGTTTTGCATAGGGTTTACCAACAACCGAAAATGGTGGTTTTACAAGTGGTGTACCACAAACCAAAAATGAAGGTTTTCAAGTGGTTTACCTACAACCACATCATGATATCCCAAGTATTATTCTTAGCCCTCATCACATTTCACTGCAGGGAATAACATAAGAAATTCTGCTGAAATCTGCTGCATATATAGAAAATACTAGAAATGTAGAAAACTAGAAATGGAACATTGAGATCATGTTCCTCCTTCAATGTGAAATTTCCTTTATTCTGCAAACTACAATAGGAACACTGCAACCAAACACTCTGCCAAAAATACAAAGAAACAATAGGAACACACTGTATAAAAAAATAATCACCATAACTGATACGGCCCCGTCGTTGGTGACTGACGAGAGGTTGCTGAATGACCTCCAACCTCCTGTGCCTCCTTCCTCCAAGAAATTCAATTAGTATAGAAATTATTCATATTTATAGTCAATTTCATCTGTTATTTGTTCATCTCTAGCTTCCCATTCTACAATTTTGCTTATATCTGTAGGTGTTTTTTCTTTTCCATCTACTATCCTCCATAGGTTTTTATTCATTAACTGCATCTGAATTTTTACTCTCCATGTATGGAATTTCAGCCCATTAAATTTATATAATGGTGTGTCCATTTTACTGAATCTAAATATCCAAAAAAAATTGAATGTAGATTTGAATTACCTTTGATTCTTTGATTTTTTCAAAAAAATAGGAGTGATCAATGTGCTGTATATTAAATTGCACGTTTATCCCAAAATACGAACTGGGTTTTTCTGAAATTTCTACTGTAGCTTCCTGTATAATAGATAGTTCCACGTACAAAATTTTGGAGAAACCCAAATCGGGAAACAAAAGTTATGAGATATTCTTCGAGACAGATTTAACCTGCTCTGGTACCAAATGTAGAAATTAATCTGATCTAATACAAAGAATCTATGAAATAGCTACACAGACAATAATTGAAAACAAGAACTCTATATTATATTTTTATTATACTCACTATTTCAATACACTCCATTATATAGGAGATGTATAATAACAATTCTCACAACAAACTTTGTCTTCATATACAACTATACACCCATATGGTTTCAACCTCTCACCAATATAATAATAAAACAACACTAATTGTTTTATTATTCTAACTTACTAACTTACCACATACTAACCACATTTTACATTTACTATTTATATTTACATAGTAAATGTACTTTCACTAATTTACCATAATAATAATTACACATGTAATTATTATTCACCCATACAAATGAAGCACTAAGATATATTTCCTAACAGATTTTTCATAGCTTTGAAAGAAATAAAATTGGACTAAAAAATTTCTTTTTTCTACCTTTACTTTTTTCTATTTTAGTTTTTTGGAAGCCTTAAAATTCATTTAGATTAGTAATCATTGCACATATCCGTTTAGGTATATTTGGTGTGAATTATTAAGTTCATTGTTTTTCCTAAGAAGTGTTGCATTTGCATTATTTTCATATTATTTCACTATGGATTCATTTAATATTCACAACTTATAACTCATTTTTTAGAAAAGTATAAAAAGTCCTAAAATGAGAGGGGTTGCCCTAGTAACTATTGGATATTATGTTAAAATTACATCAATAATCCCCATTTGTATAAAAAACATGCGGGCACCCATGGAAATCATGAATTTTTTAGGGAAATTCTTGGTCTTTGTTTGGTAGGATCTAGAACACTATCTTTATTCCAATAACTTTTGAGCAAGACACCCCAAATCTACTAAAAAATCCACATGTGGAAACAATTGCCACCACACCCACCACATAATCCATTGTATCCCTTTTATCTCCACTTCAACGCTATGCGTGCTGACACCTCATTCAAATAGATCTAAATGCTCACCCGAAGCACGCGAAGCTATTAGGTCCCTCCTTTTTATTTTCTTTTCTAGATGTTAGCATGCATATTCATAATAACCAATAACATACATTCAAGCGCATACCATTTTAGACATCATATCATGAGCTCATAATGGTAACACATGTAATAAGGAAACATAACAAATAAGATAAGAACTAAGATCAATTTCACCATAAAATCACCATACTCAGAGATATCAATTACCAAAATCCATCCTCCATAATCCATTGCATAAAAACATTACCTAACAGGGATGATTACATATCACATAGTCTCTCATCCATGATCCTTTTTAAAACAAAGACATATATATATATATATATAGTGTGTGTGTGTGTGTGTGTGTGTGTGTGTGTGTGAATGATTTTCTATCAATCCTAATAATAGATTAATCCTATAAGTAAACCCTGCTTTAATCATATTATTAGATCGATCCATGCATGACCTTTCATCTTCGCTCTGCATGTGATTTATCCTAGAATAGAAATTACTTGGCCTTCAAGTCTCCTTGTTTTTCTCTAGATCTGAAACGTTGCTTAATCGACTCTTTAACTCAACTTTGTCTATTTTTAGCCCGTAGTCCACAAAATCAGCTAAGTAATGAATTTTTCTGCTTGGGTGCAAGCCTTCAAGTGTTATCCATTTTGTCATATGCGCCCCCCTTTATGACTACTTCGCATGTCCCCTAGAACCTTGTGTGTGGCATGTACTTAGTGATTTTGGTTGTGTAACATTACCCCACACTAAATTAGATTTTCATCCTCAGAAATTATGATTTTCCCAAACTTGTTTCTCCAAAACATATATGAATAATCAATAAAATAATAAAGAATTCAATTCCCAAAAAGAATCATCCCACCTATCAGAAATAAAATCATGCCTCATGTTGTTGGAAGAGTTTTAGGAATTCAACATTAAACTCACTCTCCAATTTATTCCACTCATCAAGTTCAGCCAACGCTTTTCCGGGGTGATGCCCCTATAATTCTTGGTACCTAGTCAGGTGTTAACTCTTCAACTCTACTTTTGAGCTCTTGGATAGTCACAACCAATTCCACAAGAATTCCATCAATCACATCCATGTGCTCCAACACCAAATTCTAAAACTACTTGACTTTGAGCTACAACTTATCCTTCTTGGCCTTGATTAGCCCTTTATGTGTTGATGTTTTGGCCATAACCTTAGTGCGCTCTATCTTGTTAGTAGATGTATTTTATTAGATCATCCTTAGTACCACCTCTTCATTACCCATGCATGCATCAAGAATTGGTTCACATTTTTGGCAGCTTTTAAATGTCAAGTCAACATTATTACTTGCTTCCTTGAGTTGTGCAAATAAGTCCTCAAGTTTTGTAATAATGGCCTCAACAGAAACTTTGTTTGTTTCCTTCTCCTTTGGTATCTCTTCTATTTTTGGCCCCACACCACTCTTAATATTTACCAAAATCATGCCAAACAAGTTTTCCAAGTACTCCATCTCATCATTATAATTTCTTATGGCTTGTCCCACTAAGGCTGGGAACTGACCTAAGATTTGCTTTACTAACGCATCGGCCTTGTCATATGCCTCCTTAGTCTACTTATGTTCTCCTTGGAGATATTTCTTCAAGTTCTTGACCTCGTGCTCCTATTTCTTATTAACCACCAAAACCTTCATTGTAACTCCAACATCAAAGTTCCTCCATGCAATATCCATGGCCATTTTGTTCAAGGCATTACATAATTATTCATCCATTAAGTACATAGGGGCTATTATCTTGTAATTTTTCCTTGGCTCACTCTTTATTTCTATTGCACTGATGGAATTGTCACTCACCTCAAACTCAGACTCTTCTGCATGTGTGTGTAAATTCCAAGACACCATCTTCCTTATTCAAGACACTCCTCCATGTTTTTACATTTGTTCCTAGGCATATACCTTATTTGTAGGAACCGTGCTCTGGAACTCTGCAGACCTTCTTAGGGTCATCCACAAAGTCCATATGTGGCGACCTAGGTGCCCATCACGTCCTCACTGCCTTCATATTTTTCCTCAGCTTCCTTGGCGTAGAGGCACCTCTGCTAGTACCAGTTTTTGCACCCTTATCCTCCATGATAACATAAGTGTTGTTATTTTATTTTTACTTGTTCGCTGCCTCCTGCACAGGTGTTTCATCCTTAGGCAGACTTGTATTCTTCTCTCATTCTGCGGATTAATATTTCTACTCTTCTTCCTTTTTATTTTCTAGTTCTTCAGCCCGCTCGCGCTCAAACTCCTCTCATAAGGTTTCTCATTTCTCCTTCTTATCAAATTATTCACGAGACTCTTTACTAGAGATAACCTTAGCTCCTCCATGCTTGAAATTTTCCTTCTTTGTGTTATCTTTAGGTGGCTAAGATGTTCCAACACCAATGCTACGTATTATCTTGTAATACATTTTCTTTCTCTAAGAGTGGTCAAGCCCACTTTCCTCTTCTTCCTCTTTCTCAGGAGTAGCTTCACGTGTTCTCTTGAGGGGTGGCACAATATGTCTTCCAAGATGTGGGAGGTAGGAATTTGTAACTTCCATCTCGACCCTTCCTTGAGTTTTTAGTCTTAGTACCATGAAGACTCTGTTTATCAACCCCTTTATAGTGACATTCATTTGGGAGCTCAAATCTACCATGTTCAGATAGAGCATCTTTAGATATACAGGCCTTGTGTCATACATGTAGGTCATGTGCAAGATGTACAGATCAGATTCAACCTTGTCAGTGTTAAAGGTCAACTTTTACGTGTCCTTTATTTTGTTTACTACACACTTAAAGTACTATGAAATGATTGCAAATGACAACTTGCACCATAGGTCCATCTCCCCATCTTTCATTCTAAACCGTGTAAGGTTGTAGTGCTACATCAATGAAAATTTATCCTTTTCCCTGAACTCTATATGTAGCTCGCATGGAATGTGCCACTCATTATCAAATGCCCCACACAATCTATTATAAAATTTATCTATCCACGCCTTATACGCATTTGAGATTGGGTCATCACAGGTGTAGCTGATGAATTGTATTGTAGGGGACTCGTTCACATGTGGGTAAACCCACATATCATCCTCTTGACCATCTGGAACCCCAATCTCCCAGAAGATAATGAGGAGGAGGATCGATCCCCCAATTATCTTAGTTACTTCTTCGTTTTGTGCCTTGGCCTTCTCTATGATCCCATTGGCAACATATTACACAATGTTATATTGGCTCATGTTTTCCATTCTATGTGCAACATATAAAAAATTCTTGTTGACATCTATCCACCTCTCCAAGGCACCAAATTTATAGCTAACCATCATGGATGTAACCCTAGTTGCAGGATCTGTGAGCTTTTCAATGGTCATAGCTCTTCCTCATTTCTCATATTGTAATGTAACGACCAGTTCATCAATTTTTACATCAGAGCATAGATCCATCCCCATGTCCTCCCCTGTATTTCTTGACCATATGACTTGTTCGATAAGTTGGGCTATAATTCTCATTCTTTGGCCAATGAAATAGAAAAATACCTCGTGCACCCTCAACATGATCCACTAGAACAAATGTGGTGGCTTTGTGAATAAGGGTATCTCGAATAGCTAAAGAACCCCTACCTTATCCAGATTCCTCCTTATCGAATCTTCTACCAGCACCTTCCCTTCTTCATTCATCCCTAGCAGTTCCCGTAACATGTTTGCCTTCAATTTCATTTCATTCCCTGGGGCTTTGTGGTTGAATTCACTAATTTTGCACTTGGTAAGCTATGAGTTCCAAGTCTGAACCCTAAAAATTATAGGAGGGTATTGCATTTCTGAGTAGATTTCTTCCAATGGTTCCTCTACCTCAACTTCGAACCTCTTTATACAAGGCTTGCTTCTCTTGGTATTTGGTGTCATTAATCCTACAAACTTGTGCCCTAGGTAATTTACTTCACAATATTGTCTCACTTCACTACCCGAGCACTGCAAACCCTAGCTATTCAAAATCCTCCTACAAACTCTTCTCCTTATGCCCTAATGTTGCATTGCACTGTTAGCTCAAAATTCTCTCGTCATAAGGCACTGCACATAACTTCACATACACGCTATTATGGTTTACTTTTAACTTCTCTTGCTTTGTCACTCCAAGTCGCTCAGTAGCTCAATTACTCAAGTTTTCTCAAATCCAAGGTATAAAATAACTTTGACTTCCCCCCTTTTATAGTTTTTTTGTACTCCACTGACTTACTTTTTTTCTTTCAACATGATTTTTCTTTCTTTAAAGATTCTAATTTATTTCCTTAATGAAGCTCTTTTTTTCGCTTCCTACTTTATCACTTGACTTCCTTTCGTGTGCTACATTCATAACCTTTGGCATGTCTTACTACTTTCCAAGCCAAAAACATCCTTACATGTGCCTCCCTTCACTGAAGTACATAATCGTCTGTGTTATATACCAAGTAGTTCATCATGTCACTACCTACCTTGCATTACAATGAGCGATCATTCTTCTCGTGTAGTCTTTTATATGAGAAATTTTCTTCTTAACGCCTTCAACCCTAGCACCTGTAGCACATTTTTCTTCTACGCAAATTTTATAGAGAATACACTCAACCGTGCCAACCTGTATCAATTCCGATGCCATTTTATTTTTATTTTTCACACACTTGCACCTGGTTCACCCCCACTAAATTTATGTGTGGTCCTCTACGCATGAACTCAATAGGTAGTAATTAACTTCCTGTGTATAAGAACACTTATTACAACAAAACAAGAAAATACAGAATAACAAAGCATAACAATGATTGAAAGGAAACACATGAAAAGGAAATCTAATCTAATGGCAATACTGCCTTATTACAAACATGAAGAAGCTTTATTTACAGTATGGCTTAAACCTACTCCCATTGAAGTAACTAAGAAACATGGTGCCATCCAACGCCTAAAGTTGACAAGCACCTGATTAAAGCATCTTGGTTACTACAAAAGGTCCCAACCAATGCAATTTAAGTTTTCCCAGGTGGTGCATAAACTTGGAGTCATAAAGAAGAACAATATTTCCAACTTCAAACATTTTGTTCCTAATGCACATATCATGTCATACCTTCTACCTCACCTTCTCAGCCTTCTGACTCCAACATGCAATAGCACGCCACTCATCTAGTTGCATTAGTTTGTCAATGCGCTCTTCAAAATCTTATGCATTAGGAATTATGTCCTCAATGCTCTGCGCATACTCACCAAAATTGATCCTTGATAAATGATCGAGCCCTGAATTGCTCTTACCAGGCTTGACAACAACTGTGAAGTCAAACTCCTGAAATAGAAGTATGCATCTGCATATGTGACCTTGAAAAATAGGATTGTTGACTAAGTACTTAAGTTCCATATGATCAGTAAAGAAAATTAATGAGGTTTCCAAAAAGTATTGTTTGAACTTATATGATGTGTAGATCATAGAAAACTCCTCGCGCTTAGTAGTCATGCAATTCTTCTCCACAGGGGTCGAATTCCTACTTGCAAATCAAATTAGATGATCTAAAGTACCTTCCCCAGGTTACGCCAAAACTATGCCTATGGTTGTACTAGAGGCATCACCATGTACATGAAAAGGCTTGGTCCATGAAGGAAAGTGAAAAATAGGTGCAATAGTCTCTCCTTCAATGTCTCAAATACTTATTATTGCATGTCACCCCAATGAAACTTTCTTTTAGCCTTCAGTAATTCTTCCAAGGGCACATAAAACTTTGCATATCCTTTTAGAAATTTCCTATAATAACCCATATGTCCCAAGAATCCACTTACTTCACTTTGGTTGGTAGGTTCTTCTAATCCCAAGATGAGAACAATATTGGTTGGGTCCACCAACAATCCTTGCGGATTATGTGCACCAATAGAGTTCCAAAGGGTGTAGCAAAAATACACTTCATGATGTTGAGAGAGATGCTCAATTACCTGCGCCTCTCAAACATAAGCCTCAATTTTTCACAGTGATCTTTGACTATCTCATACACCATCCAGTCATCCAAATACACTTGCAAGAATTTATGAATAAAATCCTAAAAAGCTTGCACAAAAATGTGTGAAAACACTGTTAACGCATTCTTCAATCCAAAGGGAAAGACTGTATATGAAAATCTTCCCCACTCGGCAGTGAAATTTATATTTTCTTGATATTCCTTCACGATGCATACTTGGTGATAACTTGAAAAACCATCTATAAAGGAATATATCTTGCACCCTGGAAATCCTTCAAGAATCTCTTTTGTGAATAGGGTGGGGAAAAGACCAATTACACATGCAATTGAGTTCTCTATAGTCAACAAAAATATTTACCTTCCCATCCTTCTTAATACTTATGACCATGAGGCTAACCCATTTAGATTCCTCAATTGGCTCAATTCTTCCAGACTTGAGCATTTTTCCAATTTCTTCTTTAACTTCACGCCCAGGTTAGATTCATCCTATAAGGCCTATTCTTGACTGGGTGTGCACCTTCTTTTAACTTGATCTTCATTTCTCCTAGAGAGGGATCGACCCATTTCAATTCAGGATAGCCCCATGGAAACAAGTATTTGAATTCATGTAAGAGATCAATAATCTTAGCTACTTCTTTCTCAGACCAATAATCACCAATAATTTCTTCTTTCAGCGCATCTTCGATTCCAATTTTAACCTTCTTTGTCTTCATCGGCTCAAGATATGTGTGTGCTTTCTCATCCGTAGTATCCAAAACCTTACACGCACCTTTAGTGTGGTTAACATCCAAATTTTCAACCTCCTCATCATCAATCATGCACACCATTTTTCCTTTCTCTTTTTCTTTCTAAGCGTGACCTATCTGTACTTCATATGTTTCTTCCTCATCCAGGTGTGCCTCTAAATTAGGGTCACCTAATAACTCTAGCATGAGCTCTTCATACTTCACGCTATCTCTCATAGTAATGTGCTTCATGATCTACAATGCTTCATGAATCATAGGCTTAGTAGAAAAGTAATCAAAAATTTGAATCATACCTGCAATCATATCATGCCAATTCGTAATCTCCATTTTTAATTCTACATGAACATACTATACGTGAACACATTCGTGTAATGTGGAGCATAAATTATGCACCCAAAGTGATACCTTGGTACTTGGTCTCTCCCCATGTGCAGCCTGATCATCCAAGGAAATCTATTCTTCATCTCGCACCTAACTATTTCATGCATTCTATGTGACCAGTTGTCACAATAAATGCTTGTGGTATATCTGATTGATTGTACATCATCCCATTGTATCACACCTTCCTTGGATGGCTCAAGTACCTCAAGGTCTGGCACTGTGCATGCATATATTTTGTTCAAGTCTTCTTCACTCAAAGGCTCAACATACGAAGCAACCTTTGTATCTGTTAGAGGTATAATGACACACTCATCCTTTTTCTCAAAGATAACCTAACCCTTATTAAAGTACATGTATGCATTGTTAGCATAACACCAGAGTCACCCAAACAATGTTGCGAAGTTATCTGCTTTAGTAAACTCTAATACTTCAAAATCCCCAGTAAACTTGGCTCCCTAAATTGTGATGGATGCATCCTTCAGTACCCCAATAGGCATAGCCATAGTTTTTTTCACTATATACAACACATTCAAAGATGGATACTATGTTAGTCTACCCATATGATTCCATGCATCCAACATGAGTACATTAACCTCAACGCCCATGTCTATCATAATGTTGTTAACAAGCCATCCATCAATGACTGCATTAAGTGTGATTTCCTTATCAAATTCATGACTATGAGGGGGTCAATTTACATGGAGTATCTGTCTCTCAAGCTCATACCCAGAGCGAGGTACCTTTTCATGTTACCATTCTCCTAATAGGGGAATGATGTTCTCTTGGCTTAACATTCTACATACCTCCTTCAGGTCATCCACATCTTTCTGCGGGAGCTCATCATTCTTTACTTATTCTCTCTCGCATGCTCGCTCCTTCAAGAATTAAATTTCTCCCTGCAGATATCTAATAACCCCCATAGTCTTAGTAAACCTCCTTCTGGTGTGCAGGATCAAGATACTTGACATGTGTCACCTTCTCCTTCATCATAAGTGGCTTGAACTTTAGAGGTTCACGTGTGCGCACAACCTCAATGCATGTAGTAACTAAAACAGTCTGTAACTTAGGATCAAGTGCTTTCTTCAACATTTATTGATCATCATCTACATATACCTTGATCATCTCCACGCCCTTGTCTTTCTTCTTATTATTTCTCATGCGCTCATATAATTCAGGGTAATCTTCTAACTTGTGCTGCTTTCACACCACGAGAAAAGTACATTATGAGGGTGATAGCACTGATAATGATCAAGAGATCCACAAGTATAGTAGTTTCCTTTAGCAAACCCTCCTTTGATACCGCCATAACCTCATCCTCTATATCCTCCACAAAATCCTCTATTTCTATTATACCCATTGGTGTTCCCTTTATTATGTTATCCTTTCTATTCTTTTGATCCACTTGCTACACTAGTCTAGCACACACCTATTTCAATGGCTTCATGTATATGATCAATCAATCTGCAATCATCAGTTACATGAGTATGGGTCTTACAAATATCACAATACATAGACACGTTCTTCTGGATCACACATTGCAAAAGGGGAGATTTACTGGCATCATGGTCCAAATGACAGATCTCACAATCCTGCAACAAGTCAGACTCTGAATTACAAGGGAAGTTATCCTTGGTATGTCCTTCAACCTCACAATTTGTGCACCATATGCCATTACACATCTCATAAGCTAAGTTGGTAGAAAACTTCTCCAACTTCTTCACCATGGCTATAATCTGCACCTCTTAGAATGGACTTACTCTATTATCGACACTTTCAACTACCTCAGCACATAAAGCTACTTCTAAGGCCTCGCGTGGATCGGTATACATCTTATGAGATAAAGATCTACGGAACAGAGTCAACAATCCTCTAATGAATTATTGCGCGTGCTGACTTTGATGAATATCATAAGACAACTTTGACAAAAGATTTTTCAAAGGCACATCATACTCCCTTGTGCTCACAAATAATCCTTGTTTAATGTCCTTAAGCACACCGATGCTTTGCTACTCAAACTCTAGAATATGAAACTCTACCAAAAATGCATCACTTAAAGAATTATGGTCCACCTCATTCTGATGTGGATCATACTTCCTATACCATCTATGTGCATGCCTTTGATGAGTAGTGGAAAAATGGCTAGTGTTTATGTTTAAATTTGTGATTCCTTTAGCGTGCCATAGTAACTCACACTTGTGCACATGTTCTGTTTTATCCTCAACACCCTTATACTCTAGAAAGTGGATAGAAATCTCGTAATACACCTGAGGTGGTTTTTTGTGTTTGAAGAGGTTGACTAGGTGGTTATTGTGGATGTGGACCCTGTCCTCTAGATCCCAAACCATAACCTCCACTAGTATTTCCCCCTTCACCTGATCTTCTTGATCCTGATACTCTTGATCCTCCTGCACCCCTTGATGTGGGTGATGGACCAGTTGATGTACTTCCTTGTGTCCTAATTGTGGTACTAAACTGAACTCCCATGGTCTGCGAGGTCATAGTAGTCCCAGAAGTGTTCCCAATGTTCTGTGCACCAACATTCTGTCTAAATGATGTGCTTGAAAACAATCCTCCAATTGAAATCCCAAAGAATAATTTGTACTACGTTGCCATAGATGTCGTATGATGCACCTCTGAATCTACAGCAAAAAGATACCTACCTAGATCTGTTTGCTTACCAATACTAGCCTACTTCTCAATGACTAATTTTGGATTTAGAACACCATGCGCAAGGGATAGGTGGCTAGGTGGGATTATATGCACATCTATGGTCCTTAATCTATCCTCTGACACACTCTCATTCGAAGCCAAATGGGACTCTCTACTACATTTTCCTAAAGTTTGATGCTTCGACTCCTCGTCTTCCATAAGAGCTTCAAATCCTTCATGAGCCATCATCCTCCACAATTCTAGTGACTTTTTAGTCTCCTACGCCTTCTCTAGTTGCCTATCCCAAGGTTCATTAAATCTAATCCATTTATCCTCTCTTTTTCCATCTACTACCAAGTCTGCTATCTTTCACCACACATGTTTATGGCCCTACACATAGTGGGGGTTTAGCTAGCCATGGGTAGTTTCTTCAATTCCAGTTCTACCATCAAGATCTTGATTGCCAAAGGAATATAGTGCAAATAAGATCCTCTAGGTTCACGCAGAAACTTAAACTCGGCTACCTCTGGACTGGAATACGTAGAAATAGTGTACTCCAAGGTATAATTGTGCACCACACCAGCCCACCAATAATCTACTGCTCTATTCCAAGCTTCATTATCATCAAAAAAAGTCTAGTAATCTTCCTACGTCCAAACCCTCAACATCTATCCCCAAATTTTATTTGATGCATATGCTCACAACCACTCGTACAACTCTACTGGAAAGAAGCTAAAAAATGTCTCACATAGCTCATGATAAAGATGATATTCCACCCACTTCCGTGTATTGAAATCAAGTCCAAAACCATATCTTTATGCAAATTTATCCCATTTGTTTTCAACCCAACTTTCAATGCTCTCTAGAGTCAATCGATATGCAATCTACAAGCAACATCTTGGAAAACCATTTAAAAAGATGCCCTGGTAACGGAACCAAAATGTAGCCCTTTTATTTCCACTTCAATGATATACACATTGGTACCTCATTCAGATAGATATGAACACTCACCCAAAGCGCACGAAGCTATTAGGTCCCTCATTTGTATTATCTTATCAAGATGTTAGCATTCATATTCATAATAACCAATAACAAAACATACCTTCAAGTGCATACCATTGCAGACATCATCTCATGAGCTCAAAATGGTAACACATGTAATAAGGTTACATAATAGATCAGATAAGAAATGAGATAAATTTCACCATAAAATCACCATACTCAAAGACATCAATTACCAAAATCCATCCTCCATAGTCCATTGCATCAAACCATTACATAACAAGGTTGAGTACATATCACAGAGTCTCTCATCCATGATCCTTCTTAAAAAAAATACATATAACCGACATATATATAGGGGTGGGGACTTTCCCTTCATCGCCCACGCATTCTCAAAACATATTGCATGCTAAAAATAGTCATGCATACATCCAAAAACAACCATAAAGTGTGCATGTTATTCTCTCAATCCTAATAATAGATTAATGCTATGAATAAACCCTGCTTTAATCCTATTATTAGATCTATCCATGTGTGACCTTTCATCTTCGATCGGTATGTGTTTTAAACCCAGAATAGACATTCCTTGGCCTTCAAGTCTCCTTGCTTTTCTCTGGATTCGAAACATTTCTTGATCGACACTCTAACTCAGATTTGTCTATTCTTTTCCCTCAGTCCACAAAATCGTCTAAGTACTGAAGTTTCCTACTTTGGCATGGGCCTTCACGCGCTATCCATTCTGCCCTGTGTGTTTCCCTTCATTCCTGACTCACACACACCCTAGACCCTCGTGCGCAACATTTACTTAGTGATTTTGTTTGTGCAACATCCATCACCACAAGCTCCCTATCTCCCTTTGTCTAATATTTGATTGCATTGTGAAACTGACCATCAATTGAATGTACATTCCCCATCGCTTCGCATATGGTCACCAATATGACTATTAATCTAATTTGTGTCATCCCTTCATCACAACCCTTAGAAACATATAATAAAAACTAATCCATTGGTAATCTAAGCCCTCAAATCACAAGTGGAGGGCCATACTCAATGTGAATTTCAAAACCTTCAAGACCCCTTTGATCATGCATGTGATCATAACGAACAACATACTTAACTGCTATGTACCTTGGGATATGATAATATAATATATATGGGTTGATGGAGATGCTGACATGTGACACACATCCCCTTAGTTATATGTATGGGTTCACATGGGATATGATAATATAATGTATATGGGTTGATGGAGATGCCGACATGTGGCACACATCCCCTTAGTTAGTTATATGGGCTCACATAGGAATTAATTATATTGGGTAATGGGTCAGCCTACATTGGGATTAGGTGTTACCCATCCTATTTAAAGGATGTGAGTATCATTATGAGGGGGTAATGGATGTATGAGTTGAGTCTTCTACTTGGTAGAGGTATATTGGAGGTGTCCCCCTCAAAGTGGATTCATCTTGGGAGATTGTGGAGTTACTCCTTCCTTAAGGATCATTGTATGGTGTTGCCCTACCTTAAGGGTATTATTCTACATATATTGATATTAGGGCATCTTGGCCCTCCATATCTCTTGTATTTTATTATCTTCTACAATTTATTGATTTATTATATGCAAGGTTCTTATCATTAACCATATCAATCAAGGATAGCTATTAGACCCCATGTGATCATCCTGATAAGATTTTAAAGCTCCTAATGGCTTGGTATGTGTCAGTGGACACATTTTTAATAGAAGTAATTTGTTCTAAGTAGCATAAATTTTAATCATAAAGGTTTACGAGGTTTTTTTCCCAACCTTATTATTTTTCTGAGATCTTCATGTTAGTGGGACCACTTTCCCATTGAGTGTCGGATTACTCAAAGTTCATAGTTTTGCCTTATTAGCTATCTAGTTCCCATTTTTGGACATTTTAATATTTAAAATTTTTTATCCATCTAAAAAATTTCATGTTGCATTTTTTGAAAGTGTGTATTTTTTTACTCTATGCATATATAGCTTCAAAATAGATCCATTGTATATTAGGACTATTAGCTATAAAACAAATTGTAAATGTAATATTACTAAAGTGTTGACTTATTATGTTGAGGCAATCATTTTTTATGTAAAATATAGATTTTGGGGTGCCCATTTAATCTTGATCTTTCATCAAAAACTTTGTGATTGGGACAAAAAGTGGTTAACACTTCATAATTATAAGCAATTGAGTAGATTTTATTAAGTGTGTTTGATTGAGGTATTTTTTCCAAGATTTCTTTTTCCCTTGCTACACTGTTGTGGCTTCAAGCCAAGACCATATACTCACACACAAAAAATCATAATACACATTCAGTAAATGGATGTTTTTTTTACAATTTGTACATTTTGGGAAGACTTTGTTAAGTTTGTTGAAAAGAATAGGAAAATTAAAAAGAAAAACATCACATTTAGCTTACTCATTTCTGGGAAATATGCTCTCATCCATTTAATGTGGGACAAAATTAAAAATTTGCAACATTAGAAAAATACATTGGACACACCTTATATTGATCTTAGCCACCTTATGTCACTAATTTTGCACCTTTAGACTATGATTCACCATATTTGATTTAGTTGTATATGGTGCACTTTTCATTGCACTTATTGCAACCCCTCCATTAGACATTTCCCTCCGTTTTTGGCTTATTTGAGAAGCTTACAATTGATTTTGGTTCTCTCATATGTTATTTCATGGATCATCTTGGAAAATATGTTGGTACACACTTACAAGAAATTTTTTCCCTCTAAAGTTTTTTCATTATACTACTTATCATGGCATTGGCTATAGAGCATACATTTCATCAGCATTGCAATCACTTAGTGCAATATCACATATTTTATACTCTCTACTCTTCACAATGATATTGAGCAACATGTGATTCCTTCATCACATTAACTCTAACATGAGAAACTTGAGATTGCACTAGTCATGAATGATGTCCTTGACACATGTTTAGATGATTTCTTGCATGCACTATTTACACACACACCCCACAAAATCACATGCGAGTATCCTCTTCCACCATATGAGTTTACTTGGGATGGATTTCATATCATTTTTTGCAGTGTCATCAAAACTCCTTTCCTTAACTTTATAATCATGGTTTTTAAAACATTCGGCCGTATCATCCGTATACTTTTCATATTAAAGGAATGTTCCTAAATGGAGCAATTCTCACATTGATGTTGGTATTATTCCACTTACGATAATTTTTGAAGTGTTATGGGGGTTGATGTTTAAATCTTTTCTAACTTTATGAAGTGTGTGCTTTTTGGAAAACATTATTTTTAGATGTTGGGTCCTTTTTCTCTATCATATCCATTCGAACCATCTTGTAGATTTTAGGTGTTTGTGAGATATTTTATGTATTTCAACACAAGACAATGTAACAAGAAGGAATCCCAAACATAATTTATTTTTCAATAGTTGAGAAGTGGATCTACAAGCTCCACTCATACATATATTTTCATTTTCTCTACCCATTCAACATTATCAAGAGGGGTGGGGAGGGGTTTATGTGATACGTTATTGCTTTCTTAGAATGTTGTGTGTTCGTTATCCTTATCTCATTTCAACATCTACAACAAGTAGTCTCTTTTTCTTATGATAGTCACATGATAAATTCTTGTATTTTGAATAGAAGACAATGTAACTGACTGAAATATCTAATATATTTCATTCTGAAGTGATAGAGAAGTGGATTGTGATCTCTAATCATGTAATTTTGATCCCCCCCTTTTTCATCCATTTAATTGCACCTTCAATGGTGGCGATGATCTCCAATGTATCTGGTTCACATCTCTTCAACATATAGATGTATTACTTCTTGGGCTCCTTGTGGTATATCTCAACACCTCCAAATACTTATGTTAATTTACTGATATTTTTAAAAACCTTGTGGTGGCTCATTTTTTAGTTACACTTCAATGTACATGGGTACCTCATCATGCCTAGTTGTCAGGACCCATTTTCAAATGATTTTTAGCCTTATTGTTTTGTATAAGCCTCCCTAAGTTGCACTTAAGGGATGATGTTGGGGCAATATTCTATGTACACTTATATTAAGTTGACTTAGGTTAGCTTAACTATACTTGGTGTGTCTTGTGCAAATATATAAGCTTATAATATGATAAGTGCATTGTATTAATTACCACCACCATGAATAAATGCCACCTCTAAATGGTCATTCAGATGTTCCTGATAAATGGTCGATAGGGAAGGGGGAGACTACAATTGCATAAACTATTTAAATGACTTATCATTTTCCTATATTTTAAATTGAAAGAATCTTTCTAGACAAAAACAATCTATATACTAGATGTTGATATCAAGTAATATACAATTATCCTTTCCTCATATCTTAAATAGAAATAATATTTCTAGAAAAAGGCAATCTATTTCTAGAAACAATATTTATATACAATTATTCTTTCCGCATATCTTTGTAGTGATTGTATGACTGTGGAGTGGATATATACTTTGGAGTTACCTAGGAATTATCTATTCCTACATGATTATTATTTCACGTTTTCATCACTTAGAAGTTGTCTTGAATGTCGTATTCATCACAATATGCTCAACCTTTTTATTACTCATACATAGAGCTTTATATTTGAGCAAAAACCAAATATTCCAAGACCTCCTTAATCTCCTAAACTTCTTCTCCGAAGACAACCCCCTACTAATCTTTGTTTAAGATAAATATGAAAATATATGCCTAATCTAAATGCTATGGCAATATTAAATAATGAATAATGAAATACAAAAAATTAGCCCAAGTAACTAAACAATAAAAATATGAAACCCTAAGTGCAAAAGAGTTAAAAGAGCCTTAGTTGATTCAAAGAGTTTGTTGGACTGTGTTGCAGTGGAAATCGTTTGAATAGAGATGGAATACCATCACACATGAGCCTGGAAAATGCATATTTGAGTGATTTGGTTAGACTAGGGCGCCTGGGGCACTCTATTATGAGTTTTGGGTGTCTTGGTCTGTAGAAAATCTTAACAAACCTCATCTGAGGTGTCGCAAGAGGTTTGCACTTATTTTCCTTTGATCACCTCAAGATCGTTGTAAGATCACCGAAGCACCTATAAACCTACAATGAAGAAAGCACCTGTAAAAACCTCAAATAGACATCAAATCCTAAAAAATAAAGATGTAAAATGATGGTTAAGACTTTCCTCATCCGCCACAATGGTAGAATTACAACTTAGCAATGCACTACATCTTAGACCCAATGTAGCTTTTGTGTCTATGCAGAATTGTGCCCTGGGTTACTCTTTTGCATGTCACACTTGGAAGTAGCAAGCAAGTAGCTAGATGTAGAATGTAAATAATGTGTGCATAGAAACAATAGACTCCCCTCCTATGAAGTGTGATGCAGAAAACCAACCTTTGTCCCTTGAGATGGAGCTTGATGGATGTGAATGGAGCTCTTAGATGTTTGATGGATGCAACCTTATGTGGTGATAAGTAATGCTTAGTGTTTGGTCCTTTATTATGATCACATAACTATATATTTATATAATTCCCTTCCTTGAATTTTGTAACTAACCTCGAAAAGGCCAACTACCAAAAAGATAATATGCTCAAATGGATACAAAGGACCCAAAAAGTGTCACCAAAATGTAAAGAGGACAGGGGTGCCCAGAGGGGACAGGAGCACCTGGTGCTACTGTCCTGGATGGGTGCTTGTGTCCAGGATGACAAATACTAAAAGGTAAAGAAACATAATAAGCAAGTAAGAGTGCAATACTGAAAGAAACAACATAAACAAAAGAAATGTGGCCAAAGACATGGGTTAATCATTACTTTTCATACTTAAGAATCATATGAATAGTAGTATGTAATCAGGACTAGATAATTACCCAAGTGTGTGATTTTGTGTCTACACTTGCCCCCACTTTATGTTGGTGAGAAAAATGTTCAGTAACATAAAGTAGATAGATATGTGTACCTGATATCCATGTAGATTGATGTAGCAAGCGTACCGAGGGACTAGACAAAGCGTGGAGTGATAAAAAAAAATGTGGAGCGTGGAGACTATAAATGAAAAAGTGTAAAAAATGTGATGAAAATAAACCTAGGGCAGAAGCGTGTGTGTAGATGTCGATGTGTATGGTGTTTTTGGTGTTGACTACCTGCTTCCCATATGAAAAGACATGCAAAATAGAATATGATCAAACAATCAAATACACATGTATATCTATAAAAATTATGTAAAAATGTTGAAAGTTCCAAAAAGGAACATGTGCACCTAATCCATGAGGAGGAAAGAGTGTAGAAAGGATCTTATAGATGATGATGCACATAAGATTTTCAGGCGATCTCACGCCAGTGTACTAGAAGAAGTGTAGGGAGAACTGTCTGGTGTCATGTAACAACCTTTAACTGCTTCTCGAAGATGTAGAGCACTCTGAAATGTTGGTTTTTTAGGTGATCCTACATCACAGAAGAAGTAGTGTAGAGAGGAAAGTATGGTGTCATCCTTTAACCTTTAACTACTCCCCAGAAAATGGAACACCACTGCAAATGGTGTGTACAAATGCAAATGATAAGGACAATATTCCCTGTATAAGTTTTTTTGTAGAGTTTTGTAGATTGTGTTGAACCCAATCGCTATGTAACTGCCCCCTAGTTATAGGCACTCCAAGAAAGGCATCGTTGTACTAAGGACCCAAGTCTAATTCTGAGCCCTGAACTATGTTGTACTAGTACCGTGTTTTGTTATGTACTATGTGTAGATAGTTGTATGGGGTGAATGATTCACCCAAATGATGCCCCCCTCTTTGGGGGTGCATGCAACATTGTTGTAGGAATATGCAGCCCAAAAGAGGATCGACCGTTGAAATTGTGCCTTGCAAGGGGAAAGGGGACATGCTTGGTAGAAATCAAGACATGTGTACACAAGTGGTTGAGAGACAAGTTTTACTACAAGAAAATACAAAAATGCATGTATAAAATGAAATGTAAGCTAAACAAACGATGTGTAAGCTAGCACACACAAGAAGACAATGTAGACTGCGAAAAGTGGGTTGCAAACATAGGACACCACTCACAATTTCGCAAGACAATCAAGGCCATAGTGTCCGCAAATAAACAAGTGTGCACACAAGACAATGGGAAAAGCCCGCATACATTGGAAAATAATGACAGGAAAGTAAAAGGAACATAATAGATAACCATGGTGGAAAATAGTCCTGCAAAACAATGTTGCACATGAAGCACCCGTTAGCACATTAGAAATATAAAAAAGTATGTCAAAGCGTGTATAATTCGATAAAATAATATGATAAGTATGAAATGAAACAATAACACTTGTAGTGTACGAAAGTGGACACTCCCAGGAGCCATTATGGGACTGGTAATAAGTACTGCGCCAAACAACCATGCTACGTGTAATGGATCTGTATAATTTGCTATCACAACTAGAAAGGCGAGTGAATGCACATGTGTGTATGATAAAAATAATGACATACAAGATATCTATCTAGCATGTGTAATAAGATGAACATGTATAAACATAAGTAAGAAAGAGTAAATGTAACCAAAATATGCAATATGTTGTGGATGGATGGAATGGAATGCAGAGTGAATGATAGGAGCCGTGTGCCCCCCAAGTGAATGGAATTGTATGCAATGAGGTTCATTTATTTGTGCCCCCTCAATACTTAAAAATGAACCATAAATGAGAGTGCGTCATCGGGAAATGGTTCAAATGATGTGTTATGTGTAACTTGGTGTGATGAATGTGTAGTTATGATATGCGACATAGAGATGAAGTGTGAGAATGCGTGATGATGTAGCCCAAGCGTATATCATGACAAGATGATCGAAGGAGTGATGATTTATCCTAAAGCATATAACACTAAAAGATGCTATAAGAAGTGATGATGTAGCCTACGATGTATATCACTACTAGATGCTAGAGAAAGTGATGATTTAGCCTATATCGTATATTACAAAAGAAGCAGAAGAAGTGATGATTTAGACTATAACGTATATCACTACATAGTGCTAGGGGAAGTGGTGATGTAGCCTAGGGCATATACCACTAAGAATTTCGCATGTTATAAGGATGGGATGATGAACGATTGAATGTGATGAGGTTCATTTGCTAATGTATACCCTCAACAGTCCATTATGGACCGTGAGACTAGAGTGTGGCATAGGGTAGTGAGTGCAATGAGTAGAAGTGGATGAGTAAAATGTATAACAT
Source organism: Taxus chinensis (assembly GCA_019776745.2). Lineage (NCBI taxonomy): Eukaryota > Viridiplantae > Streptophyta > Pinopsida > Cupressales > Taxaceae > Taxus > Taxus chinensis. The sequence goes on from CM034153.1 coordinate 758,823,753, forward strand.
GTATAGTAGATGTGGTAATGAGAAAATGTCATGTGACGTGTAATGTGTAATGTAGTATGTGCAATATGCAATGAAATATGTGTAGATTATATAAGTGTGGAAGTGCAAAGCGCATGTGATGTAAAATGTATAATAGTGTAGGGTGTAAAATGTGTACGATGTATAGAGGTATAGATGTATGAATCACAATATGTGAATGATGCATAGAAGATGTAAAAGGAATATGACATGCATATGTATAAAAGTGCATGATGTGTGTAGTGTGTAGTGTGTAGTGTGTAGTGTGTAGTGTGTAGTGTGTAGTGTGTAGTGTGTATAGGATACCCTCAACAGTCAAGTGTGAACCGAAGCACAAGAGTGTGTCATCGAGGAATGACGATACTAGTGTGTGTGAAGAGGTATATGCTAAAGTTTGGGTGTGAAATTATTTGAATATAAGATGCGTGTTGATGATAGGGGGAGAAATAAGTGTGATTCCCCCAAAGTGTACTATGATGATGGAGATCTATGCAGTGAAACGAGAGGTACAATGCCATTGTGGGAGAGTGTTGTTTGTATCATGATAAGAGAGAGGGCCAACAGAATGGTTGACCAAAGCGACAATAGGAACATGCGAGGGTGGCAGAATTTTAAATGTGTCTTGACCATCAGTAGAAGGAGTAGTTGCTTTGACAAAAGTGATTGGTTGGAGGTTATGTGGCATTGATGATGCTGCAAAAGACTTGATAGGATAAGAAGGTGGACTGATTTTGAGAGGTAGTTGTGTAGTTTGACCAGGTGATTCCATAGGTGACTTGAGAGGAGGAGGTGTTATATTGATTTTGAGAGGTGGTTGCTTAAGAGGTGCTTGAATTTCCATAGAATGACCATTAGAAGTGATGGTGTGATGCTCATTAGACATGGACGAATCAGATTTAGGAACCCATTGATATGTAACAATTGGAGAGGATGATGTAACATGACGTTGTGCAGTGAACAAGATAAAACCTTTGCACTCGAGATGCTTGAATCCTCGTTGTAAATCATAGTAATCATTGTTATTATGTCCATTGATTTGATGATAATTGCAATATAGAAGACCTTGATATTTTTCAATCTAATAAGGAGGATAACAATGAGTAGATGACAAGCTAATTAATTGATGAGTTATGAGTTTCAGAAGAATGTCTTGTTGTGTAACATTGATTGCAAACTTAAGAGGTGCGAGGAGCGGCAAGATTTGAGGTTCACTAATATGCACATGTAGAAGACATAGAATGAAGATGATATGTAGAAGGAAAAAAAACATGAGCCTGAGAAGCGCACTTAAGATGTTGGATTTCAAATTTTAGAGATGTAATCATGGATTCCATAGTCTAAAATTTATCTTGAAATAAAAAATGAAGGACTTGAATGGATTTGCAAATAGATCGATTGGATTTGGAATCAAGAGAGTCCTCAGAAAGACGATGAAAATAGCATTGACTTGAATAGGCAACATGTTGATAGGTAGATACATAGTCTCTAGGGTTTTTTGGAGAGTGTCTTTACAAGATGGGTGCATCTGAATCAATTGAAGCAAAGAGACTTGATAGACCTTAAGAGTCATGATGGAAGAAAAAGAAATATCCAAGAGTATTCGAATGCGGGTTCACCAAAATGATTAAGCTAAATATGAAAATATATGCCTAATCTAAATGCTATGGCAGCAGTAAATAACGAATAATGAAATACAAAAAATTAACCCAATCAACTAAGAAATAAAAGTATGAAATCCTAAGTACAAAAGAGTGTTAGAAGCGCCTTAGCTGATTCACAGATTTTGTTGGACTATGTCGCAGTGAAGGCCGAATGAACAGAGATGGAAGACCATCACACATGAGCTTGGAAAAATGCAAAACTAATTGATTTGGCTAGATTGGGGTGCCTGGAAAGGGATGGGAGCACCTGGGGCGCTCTAGTATGAGTTTTGGGCACCCTGGTCTACATAAAAGGTCAACAAACCTCCTCTAAGGTGTCATAAGAGGTTCGCACTTGTTCACCTTTTGTCACCTTGAGCTCGTTGTAAGATCGTTGAAGCACCTGTAAACCTGCAATGAAGAAAGCACTTGCAAAACCCTCAAATAGACATCAAATCCTAAAAAATAAAGATGTCAAATGAGGGGTCGCACTGTCCTCAGCCACCACAATGGTGGACTTACAACTAAGCATTGCACTACATCTCAGACCCAATGTAGTTTTGTGTGTGTACAAAATTGTGCCTTAGGTTACTCTTGTGCGTGTTGCACTTGGAAGTAGAAAGCAAGTAGCTAGATGTAGAATGTAAATAATGTGTGCGTGGAAACAATAGACTCCCCTCCTATGAAGTTTGATGCCGAAAACCAACCTTTTTCCTTTGTGATGGAGCTAGATGGATGCAAATGGAGCTCTTAGATGCTTGATGGATTCAACCTTAGGTGGTGATAAGTAATTCTTAGTGTTTGGTCCTTTATTATGATCACATAACTATATATTTATATGATTCCCTTCCTTGAATTTCGTAACTAACCCCAAAAAGGCCAACTACCAAAAAGATAAGGTGCTCAAACAACTAGAAATTACCCAAAAAGTGTGACCAAAGTGTAAAGAGGATAGGGGTGCTTAGAGGGGATAGGAGTGTCTGGCGCTAATGTTCCTAGCGGGGAACTTGTGTTCAGGATGACAAATGCCGAAAGGTAAAGAAACCGACTGAGCAAGTAAGAGTGCAAGAGTGAAAGCAACAACATAAAGTAAATAAAGGTGGCCAAAGACATGGGTTAATAATTACTTTTCGTACTTAAGAATCATATGAATAGTATTATGTAATCAAGACTAGATAATTACTCAAAGTGCATGATTTTGTGTCTACAATCTTCTCTCTCCCAAGAGAACTCCAAATTTCTAGGATTGTCTCTTTGAAGTCTCAAGCATATTTGAAATGGACAAGATGAGAAAACCAAATGTCTTAGATTGTTTCTCATATTTTTTAACTAGTGTGGGTGAAATTATTGCTTAATTCATATTGGTTATTATAGAACTGTTACAACAATTTTACAATTGTGCTTATAATAAGCGATAGTTTCATCACCAAACAAAAAATCACTCAATTTATGCCCTACTTATTGACTAGAATTGATCTCTCTAGTACTTGGAGTATGTAAGAGCAATGATGCTTCCCATGGGCCCTTACAATTTGACTTCCACAATGCAATACTTAAGCACATTAAAAAATTTACCATGACACACTAGTACATATTTTTTTAATTTGGGGAGTATGTGATATGATACTATTTTCTTAGGATGTTGTGTGTTCTTTTCTTATCCTCATTTCATTTCATCATCTACTATGGGAAATTTATTTTATTATTCATAGTAACTTGACAAATTCTTGTATTTTCAAATGACTGGAATCTCATGTACCTTTCATTCTAAAATGGCCAAGAAGTGGATTTATGAGCTCCACTCATACACATTAGAGTTTTTTCCCCTTTTTAGCCATTTAATTTCAGCTTTAGTGATGGGGATGATCCCCACCGCATCTGGTTCACATATCTTCAACATAAAAATGCACTACTTGTGTGTTGTACTGCTTCACGAAATCCTTGTGGCATATCTCACCACCTCCAAATACTTATGCTAATTTATTAGTATTTTCATAAACCTTATGGTGGCTTATTTTTCCTAGTTACACTTCATTGTACAAGGGTATCTCATCATGCCTAGTTGTTTGGACCCATTTTCAAATGATTCATAGCCTTCTTGTTTTGTATAGGCCTCCTTAAGTTGTAGTTAAGGGAGGATGTTGGTGCAAGCTTATATATACACTAATATTAAGTTCACTTCGGTTATCTTAGCTATACTTAGCATGTCTTGTGCAAATCTTTAAGCTTAGAATATGATAAGTGTGTGGCATTAATTGCCATTGTTGTTAATTAGTGCCACATCTAAATGGTCGTTTACGTATTCCTAATAAGTGGACAATAAGGAAAGGGGAGCTTGCACTTGCACAAACTATTTATACCCCTTATCATTTTTGTATATTCTAAATAGAAATACTCTTTCTAGAGAAAGATACTTTATGTACAAGATGTTGATATGGAGTAAGATACAATTATCTTTTCCTCATATCTTTGCAATGCTTTTATGTCCATGGAATGAATATATACTTTGGAGTTACTTAGGAATTCTTAATTTCTACATGATTATAATTTCACATTTTCATCACCTAGAAGTTGCCTCGGATGTCGTACTCATCACAATGTGATCAACCTTTTTATTACTCATATGTAAAGCTCTATCTTTGAGCAAAAAACAAATCTTCTAGGACAAACTTGATCTCCTAAACTTCATCCTCGAAGAGAGTCCCCTTCTAATTATCTCTCTCCCAAGAGAACAACATTCTAGAACCGTCTCTTTGAAGTCTCGAGCATATTTGAAATGGAAAATATGAGAAAGTCAAACATCTTTGATTGTTGCTCATTCTTTTTATCTAGTGTGGGTGAAACCACTTCTTAATGCATATTGGTGATTATAGAACTACCTCAACAATTTCATGATTGTGCGTACAATAATTGATAGTTTCATCACCAACTAAAAATCACCCAATTTGAGCTCTACTTATTGACTGGAATTGATCTCTTTGGTACTTGGAGTTTATAATAGCTCTGATGTTTTCTATGGGCCCTTACAAACTAACTTCCACAATGCAATAGTTAAGCACGCCAAAAACTTTACCATGACACACTAGTACATATATTTTTAGTTGGGGGGGGGGGGGGTGTTTGGGAGTGGGAGGGGGCGTATGTGATATGATATTGCTTTTTTAGGATGTTGTGTGTTCCTTACGTATCCTTTGGTTCATTTCAACATCTAGTACATGTAGCTTCTTCTATTTATGGTAGTCACTTGATGATTTCTTGTATTTTCGGCATAAGATAGAGTAACTAATCGGAATCTTCAGTATCTTTTAGTCTAAAGTGATTGAGAAGTGGATCTACGGGCTCTGCTCATGCATTTTTGAGTTTTTTTGCCTTTTTTAGCCATTTAATTTCATCTTCAATGGTGAGGATGGTCCCCAATGCATCTAGTTCATATCTCTTTAACATATAAATGTACTATTTGTGTGTTGTACTAGTTGGATTGCTTGTGGCATATCTCAGTACCTCAAATGCTTATGCTAATTTACTAGTATTTTAGATTCCTTACGGTGGGTTACTTCTTCTAGTTACACTTCATTGTACATGTGTACCTCATCATGCCTAGTTTTCAAACAATTCTTAGACTTCTTGTTTTGTATATGCCTCTGTAAGTTGCACTTAAGGGAGTATGGTGGTGCAATTTTTTATATACACCAATATTAAGTTAACTTAGATTAGTTTAACTATACTTAATGTGTCTTGTGCTAATATTTAGGCTTAGAATATGATAAGTGTGTGGCATTGATTGCCACCAAAAGTAATAAATGTCACCTCTAAATGACCATTCACATGTTCCTAATAATTGGTCAATATGGGAGGGGAGCTTGCACTTCACAAACTATTTATACCCCTTATTGTTTTTTCATATTCTAAATAGAAATATTTTTTCTAAACAAAACAATTCATGTACTAGAAGTTGACATGGAGTACTCTAAATTTTTCCTTTCCTCATATCTTTGTAGTGCTTTTATGTCCATGGAGTGAATATATACTTCGGAATTACCTAGGAATTCTCTATTCTTGCATGATTTAGTTGATGTTTTCATCATTTAGAGTTGTCTCAGGGGTCGTACTTATTACAATGTGCTCAACCTTTTTACTACTCATACATAGAGCTTTATCTCTAAGCAAAAAACCAATCTTCCAAGATTGCCTTGATCTCCTAAACTTCTTCCCCGAAGAGAACCCCCTTGTAATCTTCTCTCCCAAGAGAACTCCAACATTCTAGAACCGTCTCTTTGAAGTCTCAAGCATCTTTGAAATGGACAAGATGAGAAAACCAAATGTCTTAGATTGTTGCTCATAATTTTTAATTAGTGTGGGTGAAATTGTTGCTTAACGCATATCGATGATTATAAGACCACACAACAATTTCACGATTTTGATTACAATAACCAATAGTTTCATCACCAAATAAAAATCATTCTATTTGAGATGTACTTATTGACTAGAATTGATCTCTCTGGTACTTGGAGTTTGTAAGAGTTATGATGCTTCCCATGTGCCCTTATAAATTAACTTTCACCCGAAAAATTTACCATGACACACTAGTACATATTTTTGTAATTGATACAAGATTGTTGGTACCCCCTAGATGCCCCTACATCATGGTTGCATGCAAGAAAACATTATTGCACCCAATACAATGTGTCTCTTCTTCAATCATGTTTAGGTTTAATTTGGATAACTTCGCTTGTCATGTCTACCTATGATGTGAGGCTTGTGAGCCAATTTTGGCATACTTTGTGGGAGTTGTCCAATACAAAATTGGACCAATTTATTATATCATATGCTTAAATATAATGGAAAATAGAAGTTAACCACATACATGTCCAATTGTTATAAGCGTACAACAATGTGCATCCAAGTCCCTAAGATGATAATCCACCCTCCATTGAACATGCCTACAACATAACTCTTCGCATTGCTATGTGGAACAATCTATTTTAGACATGTCTTGGGTTCCAACCAACCATGTCTCTTGACATAACCTACCACATGCCATGAGTACATAATGACACTCACTAGATAAGGAAACGGAAAAAAACCAATGAGCTTCTACAACATATCCAATAAACTCGTGAGTAGGGTTGGCAGATGCTCTCATGCCAACAAAAAAGGAACAAAGAGTGCCACAATGCACATCACCAACCTCATGGATTCAAGGTGGGTGATAAGGTCTTGTTACATCTTTAGAAAGAAAACTTCAAGGGTCCACAAAGAAAGATCAAGCTGTTATGATATGGTCTTTAAACTATATTGCACGAAGATGGATCAAATGTTTTTATCCTTGATTTTTCGCAATACTTGGATTTTCATCCAATATCGATATGGAACTCCTTAAACCCTGTTTTCCACTCTTGTTTGACCCATCAACAACTTAACATCCTTATGATTTAGACTCTAGAAATTTGCAAGCAATGTCAAAGGATTGAATTGTTGAAGCAATGATTTATAATATGTTGATTAGATTAAGTGGCACAACTTTTAGCAACTTCAAGTTCATTTTCTAGAGCTGGCTGAAGATGTGATGGGGAATATCACTTCTAAAGAAATAGTGAATGATATGAGCATAGACGCACCCTCACTTTGGTGGCTTTGGACACTCAACATAGCTCCACATTATGTCGCACACCAAACCATAGGTTGCAAAATGACATATAGACATCGGCGCAAAGTTTTATGATGTCAAGCTTCCACATCATCGCCTAACATTTCAGCACGCTTCTCATGATCCCCAATTTGATTGGACCACCCCAAGTTATCACATACCACAAATCAAGCTCTTCAACAAATCTTGGTGCAATGTCATACCATATTAGATCACAACACCCCCAGGCTTGCCCCACATCAACAAACTTGGCAGCATCACAAACACCTAAATTGGAGCAGACATCTATTGCAGATTCAAAAATCATTTTGTAACAATCTTCTTGTAAATTGTATGATTGTAACCATTCTAGTGCTAAGGTGAATATGATGAAGATTGAAAGCATCTTACTCCACATATTCTCGAATCCATATTAGGCAAATTAGTAAGAGATTGTTTCACCCTCTCCAACAAAGGGGAAGTTCATTCTTGGTCTTTTAGGCCCTTGGACGCGTATATACCATACCTATTCATTCTACTTGAATAGAAGACCATTATTCTATTATCTCGTCTTGTGAATATGCAATGGTTTATTGCCTTTACTTTCTATTGCATGTTTGTTTTATAGCTAAGTAGACTAGCATCTGATTTCTTAGGTTGTCCCCTACACCACCATCACAGGCCTTGCAATATGCCTTATTCAAACATTACCATAAGATGAAGTTGAATAATAGTATAATTTATAAGCAAGAGTATATTTTTCCTTAAATGCAAGCCAAATAGTTTCAACTATTTGATACTTGAGATTACTTTCAGATGAAACTGGCAGATAAAATATGAAAGTCATCCAAACAAAAAAATAAGGAAAAAAATCAATTACAGCTAGAAAGTGCAAGATCCACTCTCCAGAAATGAAAATGCATTTTAATACATATGACATCAAATAAAAAAATAATAAATAAAATGGTTTTTATTGTTTCTCAATTTGTAGGTTTTTTGGTACCATCTTTTGTCCTGTGAATATGTAATAGTTTGCTGCCTTTAGTTTCTATTGCATGTTTGTATCATAACTCAATAGATTACCAGCTGATTTATTAGGTTGTCCTTTGCACTGCCATCATGGGCCCTAGAGTATAGATTATGCAAACATTACTTTAAGATGAAGGTGAATAATTGTACAGTTTACAAGCAAGAGTTTCTTTTCCTTAAATGCAAGTCAAATAGTTTTAACTATTTGATGTTTGAGATAATTTTTATAGGTTTTCATCTATGAGGAAACTAGAGAGAGAATCCTAGAAAATAACTTCCTAGTTGACACCAATCCACGAAAATTGTTGGAAAGTATATTTTACATGAGTTACACTTTTCTAGATTGTACAATGCAGCACAACTTGTGGGGTCCGGAGGGTTCGGGGGCTGGCCATTGAGAAATTTGTTTGGAGTCCCCTTTATAGTATTTTGAGCCCGTATAGGTGTTTCCAACCTATATTATTATAGGTTATTAGATAACTCATGTATATAGGGAACTGTTAGGGGTTGTATTCTTGGCCTATAGTTTTGGCACCTATTGTATTGTAATATCACTATGACAGTCACTTGTTAATGTGCTCATATATAACTGGACATGCAGTAGGATAGAGTATAACTAAGGAAGTACATTATTGTATGGTAAAACTTTTGAGTTAATACAATAAGGAAAGTTATTGTGTTGTGTTTTTTCCCGAAAGGGTTTCCCGGGATGTATCTTGTGTACCATGTTATTTTGTGTATGTCATTTCTCTATTTTCTGTTTATCTCAAAGATTCTGTGAAGAATTACTTCTCTCGTATTTGTTTGCAAATCAAAGTCTCTTCAAAAATCCTTTAATTGTTGCTTAAAAATTGCCATTCCTATAACCAAGGAAGTGTTAAAGGAAAATCCAAACTTCTAGTTTACAAAAACTCCAAAAAGGACAAACAATATGACTACAAATGCAATATCACAATCAAATCTGCTTCAAGTGTCTGTTATCAACAATCATACATCATTCAATTACTTAAGTACATAAGCATGTCTAGTACAACACAACTCATATGAGTGCAATAGTGAACAACCTTCAGTTCTATATAGATATTGATGAGTACTGTGGAAATCAACAATCATACATCATTCAATTACTTAAGTACATAAGCATGTCTAGGTCAACACGACTCATATGAGTGCAATAGTGAACAACCTTCAGTTCTAACTTCTATACATAGAAATAGATGAGTACTGTGGAATATCTGCAGCCAATAGATACAAGCATTATCCCAAATCACTTGTCGCTTTTCAAGATTCTTTTTTCTTATACAGGTTGTGAAACATGAATACATAAACCGGGTTATAATCAAGTGATAAGAAAAAGCTCGGACACAGTTTTATCCAGAACACTTCATCTCATTATAATCCATTTGTTTGATTACAATTCCCTATGCAAGGCGAAGGTTTACATATATTTGTTTATATGAAAAAAACTTTTTCATTTAAGTAAACATACAGACTCACTGTTTATTAGAGACATTTAAGTATAAACTGGCCTGTGGATGAAGCCCTGCTTCCGTCAAGGTCAAGTTCATCTTTTCAGAACCATACTCTCTTCTTGGAAAAGTTGCAATTAACTTATAACTTCCAACAGTGACCAAACCCAAGGAATCAACATATTTGTAAATAGAACGCACCTTGTCTGTGCACAAGAATCTGTGCTCTTTCCGATCTCCATTAGGAAACCGTATGAGGATCTGCAACGAGGACAATCAATTTGCATATATCAGATTGTATATGCTCTATAAACAAATAACATAAATGAACTATAGAATGGAAAAGCTTCCAAAATATTTATTTACCTGTGTGACATTAGAACCCTTTTCGGGCTGAATACCATCAGCAGGTGCATTTTCTTTCCCATACAATTGAGATGGAGACCCTTTTTCTGCAGGCTTCTTCCTTTCTTTGTCTTCTGATGTTTTTGAAACATGTCCGGATTGCATCTGTGTGTGACGATTTCTCTCCTATTTGGCAAATTTTCAATATTAACAAATCAAATGAATGATCAAGCAGACGACAAAGGAATTTTAAAATGGAACTCATAACTTCATACTTGTTGATATGAGTCCTTAACCAAAATACCAAACGCAGATTTTCAGCACAATATCCACTTTCCTTGCAAATTTTGCTAGAGTTTCACAAGTCAGCCTCTGTTTTCAACCAGTAGCAGGTGAACAAATTGATGTATTGATCCACAACATAGGGCAGATGATCACATTTTCTAAGCATGTTTATGGCAACAATGATGGGAAACAGAGGGTGCTTTTATCAGCCATGACCGGACGATCTAACTGTTTTATTGCTATTTTAAAATAAGGCTTTAGCTCATAGTGAAAATAAGAAAGGAAGAGCAGCAATGTAATATATCAAAGTGGAATACAATATGCAACAAAGGCCACAGCCATTACAAATCACAGAAAACAAACAGGAAACAAATGCTAAGAGATGCCACTGTATATTTGGCATTCAAAGAAACATGTCTCCGAGCATCAGATTATATACAAACTGTCAAACAACAATGCACAAGTTCCCATACCAATAAACCTCTACCCATACTGGCCTTGCTCCAACAGTGAATGGTGGGAGATCTAAATATTGAGTTTTCCCAAACTCTTATGCTTTGCCAAGCCCAAAAAAATCACATTTTGCGAGGCCAAAACACATCATGATTCTGCTATTTCTATTTAGATATATAAACCATTATATGTTGCATCCTACCCAAAGAAAGATAATAGAATGGATAATATTCATGGATATAAGAGTAAAACCTGGTCTGCTCTCAGTGCTGCTTGATATGCTGTATCCTGCTCCTCTCTTAGCCGCCGGTTTGACAAAATACCGTCTTCTTTTCCAAGCCTTTCATTCATCAAAGCTGAACCTTGTTCCTCAACTGCCCTCTGTAAGATCTCAATCAGTGCCTCTGAAGGCACCGGACCTTCTACCTGATCCAGCGAAGAAGCATTAGTTTAACAGGGAAATCTACTGAGAACTAACTTCACAACTAAGATTGATAATGACAAAATTCTTAAGATTACCTTAGTTGAACTGAATTGAACTTAGCATTAAAGAGTCGCAATCCTCCACAAAAGGAATAAGATCTAGAGAAACAGCTGTCGAGTGCGTACTGACAATATGTACTATGCAGATTGAGAAAGATCATGCATATCTAACGAAAGAGGAACAAATTGTATTCTAGCATCCACAAGAGACTGTCAATGCCCTATGGAGCCCAAGTGGAAATATGCTCAAAAGGTGTTCTTGTTAATAGTAGGTCATGAGCATCCATATATTGATAAAAATAACATGTTTGTTTTAAACGAAAATCAACAAGATTGATCATAACAAAGAAGACTAAATTGCAACAATAAATTGGCAGACAAAAATTGCACGACATGGAATTACTCGCGTATAAAAAACAACCTTTTGTCTTTGCACATCCCTCGAGTTTCCCTACAAATCATAGTTCAGCTTGTATGATCGATAAAAGCAAAGTTCAACTACTCCGTTCTATTTTGTGCAGAGAACTCAAACATGTGCATAACATAGATTCCTTCACTCTCTTGTGATGTTAGACAGTATTAGACATTTGTTCCTTTAATTGTTCGTACTCGCTCAATTACACTTTCTAATTCTAACCACCATGTTAGCCAGTATGATCCAATGGAATAAAGGGTTTGACTCATGGAACCTAATCTGTATACATTTATATGCTCACATTTTCTGTAACCCCTAATCGTCATTCTTCAAAAACAAAAATTTCATCAAGCAAACCTATTGCACCCTTTATCTGCAGATCCCAGAACTTTTCCTTTTAAGACAAAAATTAAAATGTAATCTTCGTGTCATGCATGCTATTGGAAGCTTCTAAAGAAACATCTGCAATTCAGCCATGGCCTCGTACGGACCAGTAGATAGCTGTATCAAAGAAAGTTTCACAATCCAATACCATGTACTCTTGGTCTAGGATAAACTTTTAGACACAGAAAACTGATATCTCTCAGATTAGACCTCTAAAAAGCACGCTTCTAGACAAAATCAGTGTCTCGAAGTCCTAGAGATAAAAGCATATTCATTACAAACAAGCTAAATTATAGAGCTTATGTATTTTATTGTTCTTTAGTGAATAACTCAGCTCCCTAGCAATAGCTTAATTATATATATGGCTTCAGTCGATGTTAACACTATATTTACTAAATGGTTACATATTTATGGGGTTTTAAGACAGTGAAAGAAATTACAATAGCATCAACAAATGACTGAAAGATGTCAAAGTGAAAGATGTGTAGTTTTAAGACAATATAAAATGCATGTGATCCTGACAGAAATGACTAAAAACGTCCATGTAGACAGCTTGCATTGATGCCAAGTCGAGGAAGATATGTTACAAGCATAATTTGATGGGTGGCGTTTGTACTTGCAATTATTCTTTATGCAAAACAATTTGGAAGTAAACTGTAAAAAAATGTTTTTTCTTCAAAAAAAAAACCAGATACACAAACAAATCTCTATTAATATTCTTTCAACTGAGCACTCATATCAAATGTTAGTGAATCAAAGCAGATATTCCTTGAGTGATGAGTTGTGTACCTAAAGAAGAGACCTATGATGACAGTCTGATGGTTATTTACCAGAAATACTAGAACGAGTAAAATAATAAATACAAACTAAAAGAAAATTTGGGCGTTTATGGCCACCAGAGTGAATTGGTACGATAAAGTCCATATTACCTTCATTAGGCTCGGGAAGAGTTATAATAAAGAAAATGACTTATACTGCAATGTCTTAGGTAATGCTAATATTTCAAAAAATAGTTGATCAATCATGTTGCATTCAAATGAAAATAGGTCCAAAAGTGGAAACCATTATTAAAGACTCCGAATTTTTACCAGATTACAAGAATTTAAACGTTATTGGGAGCTACAGAGTTCATCTAAAATGGGGATTTAGAGAGACGATACAGGTGGCTATGTACATTAAAAAACAAAATGGTAAAGTATTCCAAGCAGCTGCTCCTGAGAGTTTCATGTATTCAACCACTTTCATTTCTTCCTAATCTACTTCCGCTATACCGCAAATGTGGTAATGAAATCCTCCATGTACAGTTAACATATATCCCTTTACTTTGAGAAGCTATCTAGCAATAACCACAATAACGACTAACAACAAAGACTGTTCATTCATTCTCAAAAATGAATATGAAAAATGACAAAAATGAGGGCATCACTTTCCACATAATGAGAGCCTTTTAATCAATAAAACAAAGTTGATGGGAGCACCAGAGATGAACCTGCTGCATTACTGCAAGACTTTCATGTGGAGCAGATGTCACAAGTGCACAAAAGGGAAACGTTGCTGCCAGTAAGGTATTGCTCATATGAAATCCCTCATTGCTATTCACTGTCACGCCCCAACAAACAAAGTTAGCATCCAAGTACTGTACAACAAACTCCGAGCAGAGAGTGTTCTGACAAAAGATATCAGTGAGTGGATGGTCTGGATGATGCAGATACACAAATAAAAACTTGTATTCATGGTTTGCCCTTCTCAAAGCATCCATGAAATTTGATTCCACAAAGGAAGGATGATAACGCCCATATTGTTGTTCAAAGCTTATTACAAAAGCCAATGCTTCTGACTGAATTGGAATCAAAGAAGGGCCATCATTCTGAACATGGGATGAAAAGGGGTCTAGATAAGCAGGCTGTTGTTGAATCCTTTGCGGTTCTCCATGTCTCCTACCCATGCCTATATGAGACATAACTTCCCCTGCCACTGTCATCCCATACCCTACTGCTTTGGACACTCCCCCTATAATACTGGAAGGCAGAGACACTATCTTTGCCATCATACCAGCACACCTGGACTCCGGCCTTGACCTAGAACCCACTTGTTGCTTGTGATCCCTCAATGCAATATTATCTCCATACGAATTCAAGTGCCCCCCATGGTTGAATTCACCATTACCAACGAATGGGTTTCTCAATCCATGATAGTCCATGGTTTGCTGTGAGATTTGACCTAGAGATGAACTACAATGATAATCACGTCTTCCTCTATCAGAAAAACTCTCCTGCAGGGTTTGGCCTAGAGATGAACTGTGATGATAATCACTTCTTCCACCGTCAAATACATTGTCTTGTAGGGCTTGGCATAGGGATGAAGCATAGTGATAATCACCTCTTCCTTTATCAAGAAAACTCTCTTGAGGGGTTTGGCCTAGGGATGAACTGCCATGATAATCACCTCTTTCCCTTTCCAATAAACTTTCTCGTGGAGTTTGACCTAGAGATGTACTGAAATGAAAATCCCCTCTTCCCCTGTCAGAAAACCTATCTTGTGGGATTTGGCCAGGAGATGAACTGTAATGATAATCACCTCTTCCCCTAACAAAATAACTCTCTTGTGGGGTTTGACCTAGAGATAACCTCTGATGATAATCACTTCCTCCTCTATCCCAGAAACTATCTTGTGAGGCTTGGCCTATAGACGAACAACGATTCTCTCTTCCGCTATCGAAAAAACTCCCTATTGAATCTAATCCAGTACCTTGGTTTTGCGGAAACCACTCTTTATAAGGAGCAGGTTGTTCGATGGTTGGAACCCAATGACTAGAGCTCCTACATATAGAATTTATGGGTGTTCGTCTAGCAATTCCATCCCGTATAGAATGTGCTGCAGCATCAATATCCCAGTCATGAAATCCCAAAATATCAGAGCAAATCAAAGGGTCTTCCACCCCTGTAACATCCTGAAAGCATCTGATTTTGGACTCGTTACTTTCCATGAAATCCCGATCCTTCTCCCGCTTTTTCCCAAAGAATTTGAATTTCTCCTAACAAGGCCCAAGGATTGCTT
This sequence comes from Taxus chinensis, assembly GCA_019776745.2. Classification (NCBI taxonomy): domain Eukaryota; kingdom Viridiplantae; phylum Streptophyta; class Pinopsida; order Cupressales; family Taxaceae; genus Taxus; species Taxus chinensis. Next base: position 758,838,957 of record CM034153.1, read on the forward strand.
GTGCTAGAAAACAGAGCAAAGAATATCCACATAACATCAATTTCGGAACACTCGTTGCAATTTCTATATTACAAGTTTTAAAGACAACAGAACCCAATTCCAAAACTCCTTGTTAAGTTGGTCTGCCTGGATTCTTACAGAAAGTTACCATGTCCAGAAATTGATAAACAGGAATCCGCCAGCTGCTTCATTTTGTAAAGGTGAAGAATTCGGTAGCATTTGCATCGAATAAATCACTCTGCTAGCTTTCGGCAAAGTGTCGGGTGGCATCTCAATGTTACCATGGGAAGAAAGAAAAGTGCATGCAATGTTCAGTTCGGGTCATAAATGTCTATCAATAGCTTTGTGAAATGTATGTACAGATATTTTGCACAAATCTACTTCACACCACTTCGGCATTTGCCAATAGTTGATCTTGTCTTCTTTCTTTCCCCTCCTTTTTTTTTTCAAATTAACAAATTAATTTGAACACATTATTATATTAATTAATAAAACCTAAAATTATATATAAGATTTTGACTCTTGCTGTTTTAGGCTCGACATAACTTTATTTCTGGTTTTGGGGTGTGGTCTCATACCACCCATTTTTTAATTGAAAAATTTCTTGTATCATATTGCATCAATATAATATAAGATCCATTTTCATCATATATATATATATATATATATATATATATATATATATATATATATATGATTACAATAAAAGGGTAGCTAGTTGGTATTAGATGGTTGGATTTCCACATTAAAAATAACATGACTCAAAAGTTGTAAGAGACAGCTAGAGGTTAGGAGTATGCATGAAACACTTTAAAATGTAAGGAAAATGAAAGTCGTGCACATGCAACAACACTAGGGGAGGCAATGGATTGTCCTTGAGAAGAGGGGCAACCAAATCATAGATCTCTACTGAGGAGGATCTGGGGCGGTCCCACATGTCGTGAGCTTGAGAATTATCTTGCAAAGCCAAAGGCACCATAATTCCTCACTCAAGTGGTAAAAAACCACTGCATCACTTCTCTATGCTAGTGACGACCACAGAGAAGATCCAACAACAAAGTTGTCATGGGACGACGTGCTCTAATCTCTCCATCGAGGAAGAGGAGTGGAAAAATGATGCAGGAGCATCACTCCTGAGGATGGTATAGTTGTACTTAGTCAAATGTTGGCTTGTGTAGATTTTAGAGGGGTCATTAGAGGTTCATGGTTGTTAATTCATGTGGTCTTTTAGCTCTAGAAGTTCAAAATTCAAATAAGGAGGTTTCCCTCCATTTTGGCACAAGTTTGAAAAATCAAATTTTTAGAGCCAATTTTGGCTTTCTAGGCTAGGGTAGAGGTCATAAGGTGTTTTTCAAGCATGGTGTAGTTTGTTTAAGTCATAATGTTGTCTCTAAGCCTTATTAGGATGACGATTGAGGTTGTAACTCCTAATCATGATTTGGCTCCTTCACCTATCTTGAAATGTAACCACTATCTTGTAAACTTGTGTGTGACCAAGAAAGGTCAATTATGAAAGAGCTCAAGCCAAAGGAGGTATAAAACCATCTTGTAACTGTTTTTTAGAGTCATTGATCAATCGAGGAAACCAAGTTTGGAGCTCCAAGAACATGTGTTCAAAAGAGTTGTTTGCAAACAGATAGTAAAAAGACTATAATCTGCACATGAATTTTGAATAACTATTGATTTCCATTTGAATGATTGAGGGGAGAGTTATTGAGTTGGTAGGAGTTGATTTCCATGTGATTAATGCACTTGTGTATGCATTTGTTGATTGCATGTAGTTGGTATAGTTGTGAATCAAAAAACCTCTAGTAAATTGTGTCTTTCACAGTTGAAGCAAGCTTTATTTGAGGAAAGAAGACTTTTCAAGACAAAGGGATGAGGACATACTTGACTAGAAGGTAAGGATTGTGTTTCAGACCTTTAGAGATCGTGAAGACAAAATGAAGTGCTAATATTTTTGCTTGAGGAGCTGAACAATCGAATTACCCTATTCTAAGAAGGCAGATGACAAAGGATTATGCATCAAACACGTGCTCCAAGATGGGATAAACTTTATTGGTAAGAGATTGAGACTCTAAATGATTATATAGACATGTTCGAATTGATTTAGGGCTTTGAAAATAAGTGAAATCGATTTGGTGAAGGAAATTACATCCTCGGGCTCATTGTGACAAACCCTCCTAGGGTTTGCAATCCAATTGTAATTGAGAGTTTTAATCACCTTTCTAAAGCCTAAAATTTGTAATATATAACCTTGAAACCTTCCTTAACCAGATTCTCAAGAAATTTTCCATAGAAAGGTTTTCAAGAAGGAGAGAAATCTGACGGTTCAATCAAGAATCCTATAACATGCATCAAGAGACTTAATTGAGGTCTGGTATAGAGAGTTTGTGGAATATTTTCTAAAAGAAAGATCCATGAAATTTGGTTTATAAATTGTTGGCCCAAATGGGTGCCGGAAAAGGTGGATAGCTTATTAATTGATGCAAGAAAACAAAATTTACGTCAAGTTTTGACTTGAAACGGGGCTAATAGGGAAGATCAAGCATAGAAGGAAAGGGGTGAAGAAAAGGACATTTCCCTTAGGAGCCGGATCAAGAAATTTTACCCACGCCTGAGAAATGGTCACAATGGTAAAGGGTGTCAAAAAATGTATTTAGGTTGTTTGGATGAGTTTTAGAATGCTCTAACTCATAACTCACCACCATCATCTTTCTCAAGAAGTATCATTGGCAGATTTAGCAAAGGGTGAACAAAACAACAAAACCTGGTAAATTCAATCCTTTTGATGGTTGTGTGTAATGTCCCCAATGGACATATTTTAGCCCCTAGATGGATTTTAGGCAATCCCAACTTTAAATGCAACTTGTAGACAAAATACCAAACAAGTATCACACAGATCTGAATTAAATAAGGAAATGCAACTTGGGTTAAGTGGAAAACCCACACCAATCAGCCTCTAAATTTATATCTTTCCACTCAAATCTAGTACCACTAATTTATAAAGCCCAAATATGTAAAAAAATTGCAGATTTCAGATGTAAACAAGGCTGCAATATGTCCACCATGTTTGACATGATTAGTCAGTGGGGAACATGATGGAAGCCTTTAACACGCTAAATTGAAATTTTAGAGCAATTTTTTGCATGTTTGATGTTTTTCTAGCCTTGGGAAAAGAGTCTATTTTTGAATATTTAGACTAAGTGGAAGTTATTTGTTCAATCTAACCTTTTTTGGGAGTGTTACCAAAATATGTTATGCATAATATTGGTATCAAAGCTGAGAACAAGAAGAATTTGATAAGAAGAAGACAGAGGAAAGAGAAATAAGCAGTGAGAAGAGAAGAGAAGTGAAGAGTTTAACAAAATGCCACCAAAAAGAGTGCCTAGAGGAGGAAATAGAAGGCAGCCAAGGGATGTTGATTTGGTTGCAGTATTGGAAAACATTCAAGACATGTTAGGAGCACTAGAAGTTGCTCAGAGAATGAGGGAAAGCACTAGATGATGATAGTGATGATGAAAGAGAAAGAGAAGTGGCAACAGCAGAGAGAGCACCAAAAGAAGAAGAGGGACCAGAGGTTAGGATACTAAAATTAGTTGTGGGAGCAAGTACAAAGTCAAGAATGAAAGTACCAGAATATGGTGGGAGTTTACATCCTGAAGAGCTAATAGACTAGATAGCCAAGATGGAAAAATACTTTGACTTTGAAAACATTTCAGAGGATTAAAAGGTGAAATTTGCATGCACAAAGCTTATATGACATGTTGCAATATGGTGGGACTTTGTACAATAAGAAAGAGTCAAAAACAAGGAAACAAGGAAAAGATACAATTCAAGAAGTGGGACAATATGGTGGAAAATTTGAAAGGTAAGTTCATTCCTGCAAATTACCAAACTAGTTTATTCAAAAAGTTACAAAATTTGAGACATAAAGAACTAAGTGTGGCTGATTATACTGAAGTAATTCTACAAACTAGCTATGAGGTATGGTCACATATAGGATGATGTTGAAGAAGTGGACAAGGTATGTAAATGGTTTGAGGCTTAATATATACAAATGAGATCAGATTGTTCCATTTGAGATCAGTAGAGGAGGCATATCAAGGAGCCTTAAAGGCAGAGGAAAAATTATCAAGAAAGCAAACTCAATATTCTGAGAGGTAGAGGAAGAAGAGTGAGAGGAAGATGTCAGCAATCGGGAAGATGACAACAACAACAACAAACTAATGAGGGAAGAAGTGAATAGTTCACAAACACAGAACACATTCAGAGGTGGCTACATACGAGGTGGATACTCATACAGAGGCAGAGGTGGATATGGAAGAGGTAGAGGTGAATTCACTGGCAGATGCTTTAAGTGCAAAAAATTTGCTAGACATAGATCATTTGAATGTCCTGAACATCCACAAGCAAGCATCAATAGAGGCTAATGAGGCAAGAAACCAAATAACACATGAATATGAAGAGGAGAGTGTAGCATCACCATCCTTAGTGGAGGAACCTAAAACTGGAGAAGCATTGATGATGAAGAAGAGCCTTAGTGAATGCAAGCAAGAATGAAGAACCAATGCAGAGGAGAACATGTTTCAGAAGCATATGCAAGGCCAAAGGTAAGTGTTGCAAACTCATCATAGATAATGGTAGTATTGATAACTTAGTGTCATCTGAGATGGTTGAAAAGTTAAAATTGAAAATAATGAAACATCCTAATCCATACAGAGTCTTTTGGGTTCAAAGAGAGCATCAAGTATTGGTAAATCAAAAATGTTTGGTTGATTTTCAAGTGGGTAGATATCATGATCAAGTTTGTGTGATGTAATGCCCATGGATGCATGTCATCTTCTATTAGGAAGACCATGGAAATTTGACAAAAAGGCCATCCATGATGGATGGGAAAATACATATACATTTGTAAAGGATGGGATTAGGCATACTTGAATCCATTGAAGGATAGGAAATCATGGCCTGAGGAGAAGTCAAGAGTGATGTTCATGGGGTTGAAGGCATTCTTTCAGCAGGGAGAAGAAGGTGAAGTGATAGAGAATAGAACTAACATAGTCAAGAAAATGTGGAGATGGATAAGTGGAGAGAGAGAGTACCAAAACAACTTGCAAAAGAGAGTGAATATGAAATTTGAGGATGGATCTACAGATCAAGATAACAACAAGAACATAAATCAGATCAGTTAGAGAAAGTCAAGGAATGATACAACTCAACATATAAGGTGAACATGAAGCAATCAAGACTCTATAAGAGTAAGAAAACAGTCCTGAAAGGAATAATAAAATAGTTCAAGAAGTCATGTTGTTGCAAGAGCAAGGAGAGAACAAACATACAATGGACATGAAGGTAAAGAATGAAGGAGATACTCAAGGTTTTACAAACTAACTTTTATTTGGGTGTTGTGTATACAGGTTTAGCACTTGAAATAATGGAAGAGTAGTCACATGAAGGTGTGTATACTTCAAACAAGAACCACAATTTCTCAATCTTGAAGGTGAAATAAGTCAAGAAGATTCAAAAGGAGATGTCAAGAGGTAATGTCACAGTCAAAGAGCATGAATAAACCTCACAAATGGAGGTGAACCAAGTGCATAAACTTAGTCAACATTTAGAAAGGACAGTGTACAATCATGTTGTAGTTAATGAGCTTGTGATAGTAACTAATTTAGGGGTGATACAACTTGCAAAGATCTAGTACAACCACTAGGAAGATTTGAGGCAACAAAATCAGTCCAAGAACATTCTTAGAAGATCATGCATAAATGGAAACAAAGAAAGAAAGAGCAAGAAGCTTGCAAGCAAGAAAACATGGGAAGACTTCTCATTTTTCCTGGGAGTATGATGTAGGAGCATCACTCCTAAGGATGGTATAGTTGTACTTAGTCAAATTTTGGCTTTGTGTAGGTCTTAGAGGGGTCATTATAGGTTCATAGTTGTTATTTCATGTGGTATTTTAGCTCTAGAAGTTCAAAAATTCAAATGAGGAGGTTTCCCTCCATTTTGGCACAAGTTTGAAAATTTGAAATCTTTAGAGCCAATTTTGGCTTTCTATGCTAGGGTAGTAGTCATAAGGTGTTTTTCAATATGTTATAGTTTGTTTAAGTCATAATGTGTTATCCAATCCTCATTAGTGATGATATTGAGATATTGTAACTCCTAATCATTGTTTAACTCCTTCTTATCTTGTAATTAATCATTATCTTGTAAACTTGTGTGTGAGCCATGAATGGTCAATTATGAAAGAGATTCAAGTCGAAGGGAGGTATAAAACCATCTTGTAACTTTTTTTAGAGTTCATTGATCAATCGAGGAAACCAATTTTGGAGCTTCAATAACATGTGTTGAGAAGATTTGAAAAACAACTAGGAAAAAGACTTAATTAAGGTCATAAATCATGAATTTTTAAAATTTCATGATTCCCATATGAATGCATTGAGGGGAGAGGTATTGAGTTGTTGAAGTTGATATTCAAAATGTTTGATTAATTCACTTTTGAATGATTTGTTGACGTGATATGTAGTTGGTACAGTTATGAATCAGACAACCTGTAGTAAATTGTGTCTTTCACAATTGACTCAAGATTTATTCAAGGAAAGAAGACTTTTCAAAACAAAGGGATGAGGACATACTTGACTAGAAGTGTAAGGATTGTGTTTCAGAACTTTGAGCATCAGTGAAGACAAAAGGAAGTGTTCAATATTTTTTCTTGAGGAGCATAACAGTTACAGTTAATTACCCTGTTCTGAGAAGGCATATGAAGAAGGATTTTACATCAAACACGTGCTCCAAGATGAGATAAAACCTTATTGGTAAGAGATTAAGAATCTAAATGATTATATAGACATGTTTTAATTGATTTAGGGATTTGAAAATAAGTGAAATCGATTTGGTGAAGGAAATTACTATCCTCGGGCTCACTGTGAACAAACCCTCTTAGGGTTTTGCAATCCAATTATGGTTAAGAGTCTTAATCACCTTTTATAGGATCAAATTTTCAAGATATAACCTTGAAACCTTCCTTAACCAATATTCATCAAGAAATTTTCCATAAAATATTGTCAAGAATTTGGAGAGAAATCAGACAATTTGGTCAAGAATCGTATAGCATGCATTAAGAGACCTAATTGAGGTCTGATACAGAGAGTTTGTGGAAGATTTTTTCCAAAGAAAGATCCCTGATTTTTTTTTTGCAATTTGTTGGCCCAAATGAGTGCCTGAAAATGTGGATTTTTTATTGGAATTGAGTCAATAAAATAAATTTTACATCAAGTTTTGACTTGAAGCAAGGCTAGTAGGGAAAGTCAAGCCTATAAGGAAAGGATTGTGAAGAAAAGTAACCATTTCCCTTAAGAATTGAATCAAGATAATTTTTCCCACACCTGAGCAATTGAAAAAGGGTATCCAAAAATGATTTGGGTTGATTAGGTGAGTTGTAGAATTCTCTAACTCATAACTCACCACCATTATCTTTCTCAAGAAGTATTATTGGCAGTTTTAGCAAAGGGTGAATAAAACAACAAAACCTAGTGAAGTCAATCCTTTTGATGGTTGTGTTAACATGATTATTTAGTGGGGAACATGATGGAATCCTTTAACAAGCTAAATTGAGATTTTAGAGCAATTTTTTGCATATTTGATGTTTTTCTAGCCTTGGGAAAAGAGTCCATTTTTGTAAGATTTAGACTAACTAGAAGTTATTTGTTCAATCTAACCTCTTTGTGGGAGTGTTACCAGAATATGATCTGCATGAAAAAAGGGACACATATTAGTGATGGTAACCAGCTTACTGTGGGATGGTAGGCTCCAATCTCTCTGTTGAGAAAGAGGAGAGGAGAAAGGGCCACGAATTAGTGATGACAACCAACTACAAAAGTGACTTCACCTAGACCTGATGGTTAGAGGTGGAGATCCTGATAACAACAAATCTAGTGGAGTGTGGCTCATGGTGCATGGAGTGCTCCCTGAGTGATTTAAGAGATCTCGCACATGTGAATTTAAGTAGCACTTTCTCAACTTGTACCTATATCTGAAGACAAATGTCAATTATAGAAATAACTTTATCATTAACAAAAAAATGTTAAGATATAGAATCCTTGTTAAATATATCATTATTCCTAGTTTTCTAAAGTTGAAATAATAATAGCTATGAATAAATTCCATAATAAAGTTATGCTTGCTAGTAGTCGCTAATAAAATCCGTTCTCCAATTGATGGGCTCAAGGTAAAAGGGTTGGAATAAATTATGAAACTAAGCCTAGGCATCTCTAGCACAAGGGCAAGTCCAAAAAAGGTATTTAAAGGTTTCAAAACAAGCATAAGAATCACATTTGGGGTTAGCAATTCCATTACATTTGAGCCACTCCCTGAGAGGGAGGCCTTGCTGGACCAAACACCAAAGGAAGTAATTAATTTTGGGCTCAACCTTATAATTCCAAATCGTATTAAGGCGATTAAGCCACATTTGATGAGATGAATTCAAACTCCGCTGGGTATAAAGATTGTTGAGGGTAGGGGAAAAGGGATTCATTAATTGATATGAAAAATGGGTGATAAAAAATTGAATGTAGTGTCTAAATTGCACTACCAATCCTTCCACCAAGTAGCCAAGGGTTGTAGCCCAAACTTATGCAACATAATGTCTGACATCAACTCCTAAATTCTTAAAAAAGAGGGAATGTATGATGCAACAACCCTGATTTTTCATTAGAGATCAAGTTAACGATCTAATCTCTCAATAAGACCAAATCAAAAATGGTGGAAATACCTTTCCTAAAGAATCGAAGGGCTTTGAGACAAGGTGTTTCAGCCAAATGGATGCAATTTCAAGACATGATGGGAGACCACCAAATAAATTTTTCATTGAAAGATAGACCAAATCTAAAGCCATCACCAATGCACTTAAAATAAGGTTTCACAATTTCATTGGACTTGAAATCTTCAAAAATCATTTCCATTTTATTGAGAAGCCCTTTGTTGAGATCCAACTCAACGCAAATGTGTGCATAGGTGAACAACCCTTGCTGGGACCACTCATTATCCATCTTAATGAACCTACCAATACTATTTCCAATAACAATGCAAACTGAAGGGTGCCAAAAGGGGAGCAGAAGGTTTGGGAGACGAACCCAAACTAACATTTTGGAAACCACCATAGTAGAAGGATCAAACTCTAGAAACCACATAGTAAGAAAAAGGCATCTAGTCAAATTTAGGCATCTAGTCAAATTTAATATGAGCATATGTGATCTTTTAAAAATCATTGACATTTACATAGATACATTTTACGTCATAATTTACTTGTTCAATTTTTTTGAGTGAAATTATATATTTTAATCAATTTAGTTTTGTTGATAATATTTGTAAAATATGCATAAATTTTAATTGTATAAAATTCATATGTATTGATTTATTATTTATAAAATATACAGTAAGTTTTAATTATAAACAAAATATATTTAAATTTATTTATTTTTTTACCATTTAAAAATCAAAAAATTAATTGTATAATATATATACTCGCAATTATAAACAAAACACCTTTAAATTGATGTGTTCTTGAACACTTAATGATTGAAAATCAATTGTAATATATGTATATATCACAATTGACAAAAGAATATCAACACTTAACATATTATAAAACGAATTAGAAAAGTCAAAATATTTGTTTTATACACACATGCACACGCACACGCAAAGCTGCACACACACACACACACACACACACACACACACACACACACACACACACACACACACACACACACACACACACACACACACACTCACACTCACACACACACACACACACACATGCCTACACAAACACACTCGCACATGCATGCACACACATGCCCACCCACCCACACACACACACACACGCACACGCACACACACACACACACGCATGCACACACACACACACACGCGCGCACGCGCGCGTGTGCACACTTACACACACACACATGCATGCACACACGCACACACGCACACCCACACGCACGCACGCACACGTGCGCAAGCATGCACACGCACGCACACACACACGCACGCACGCACACACGCGAGCACGCGCTCGCGCACGCATGCACACACACATACCTACCCACCCTGTAACGCTCTGATTTTACATGTTATCTTGGTGAATGTTTTACATGTTGTTATAACTGCTGGAATGAAGGCAAACATGTTAAGATAAACTCTGATCTTAAAGGAATGTGTTGCTAACTTGGATTCTTGCATGCTGTGATTTATTGTATAGGACAGCAATTACTGTACTTGCGTGTTTGCTAATGTGACGACAAATGGTCGTATACTTGCTAAACTCTTGTTACTGATTGACAGCACACTTTGAATCAATTTCATTGATCCAAAGTATGCTGAGGGCTTCTGGTGAATTCTGTGTCGATTCACACTTGAACCGAACCCGAGATTGTTATGAACGTGCAGCGCCTGATTGCAGGTATGAACAGCTGGCACGTAAATGCCAACGACAGGGATTCGATTCTTGAACCCTGTACTGTCGAACTTGGGACCTCGTGAGGCAAGAAACGCCTGGACGCGGGTGGCCTTGGCACGTGATCCAAAGGACGGAACGTCCTGCTCTGCATTAACATAAATGTTAGTAAGAAGGCTGGATGGAAGTTGTTTGGTGTTAGTGGTTAGTATGAATTAAAAACCTAAACTAATCCTAAGTCCTAACATGCATCCTACACTATTATCCTAAGTGGATTTTTAAATTACAAAAAAAAAGGGGGGGGAAAATAAACCTAAGCCCTAAAACCTAAGGCTAAACTAAGACCTAGGTTGAACACTATATACAACCTAAACTAATCCTAATCTAAAAGGGCACACAGACCCTTGGAAGGAAAGGGATAAGGATGGGAAGAAGGCATTCATTGGCATTTAATAAAACTGTCCATACGTGGACAGCGCCAGTTTTGGCGGGGCAGGTAGGAAATAGAGGCATCTATTTGGAGATAGAGCCAAATTCAGTTTTACATGGGAAATTTAAAAAAATTGAGTTCGCCAACTCAAGTGGCGGTGGCGTGGGAAGTAAGGAAAAGGCAGAGCCTTTAATGCATTGATTTTTCTTGGTCCTCGCGACCAGTTCGCCATGGAAAGTGTATGAGGGAATTTGATTTTTTCATTGTTTCGGTTTGGCTTTTGCAAAGTTGCTCTGCATTTGGTTTTTTTTTTTTGGCCTGGTTCAGTCGAACCAGCTCTTGGAATTTGACATTTTCTTGGAGATTTCGAGGTTGTTGCTAAGCCTGAAGAAGAAAGAAGTGTTGGGGAGTTTGTGTTGTCGCTGTGGAAGGAAAAACGTGGCAAACGAAGTTTTCTTCGAGTTCTGGAAAAGAGATTACAGGCATGTTAAGCCCTTCTCTTTAAAAATTCTTGCTTTGTTTAAGTGTCTCATTAAAACAACCCTGCTCTTGGGTTTGGATTTTGTGATTGCTGTCGAGTCGATTTGACTTGGATTTTGTTGGTTCTTGCTTTCTTTTCTTTGGGAAATGATAAGAAGAATTGCTTTTGGTTGCTCGGCCCTTGATGCATTTTTGCTCGAATCGAGTCTGGAAAATGAATTTGTATTGGTTGTTGACAGTATGGTGGTTTGAAATAGATATACTCTTCTCTGTACATGTTGTATGAAGTGGAACAGGATGTTTAATCATTTCCTTATAGTGTAATCGTTTTCCTTGCTGATGTGCTTGGAACTGCCTTGGCATGTAAAGAGGAAATGGAATTACAGTCGTGTTATATTGCTGTCATTTTGGAAATAATATGAATCATTGTTTTTGGTCGCTGAGTTCGACTGTCCTTGTATTTCTCGAATGAAATACCTCCATATCGTGCTGGTTGTTTGACAGTAATGGGAAATCCGTCTTGTGTATCATGAGTCTGTACATGTTATTGAGTTCCTTTCACTACTGAAACTATCGCCTTTTACTGACGATCTGGAATGAAAGAGGCGATAGTTGGTTGAAGTTGTTTCTTATTGAAATTTTTAAGGAAACAGATCCTCTTCCTTCAACTGTTATGGATTTTAATGAAAATGGCATTTGGGTTTTCTATGAATATTTGAATTCGATTTGAATGAAGTAATTGCAATATTTTCATTGCTGTGCCTTTCTTGAATAGGAAATAAACGGATACGTATTGGGTATTTGTGGAATAGGAAAAGTTAACTGTTTTTCCTCTTAAACATATTAATGGATTGTGTTTCCCTCACTGTGAGGATAAGATGGTTTTATTGTGTTTTCTTGATACTGTTCGGTCTTCCTGTTCGGGCTGTAGACACAATTACAAATTGATTTTGTATTCTGTGCAATGAATGATTATATTTCCTTCTTGCTGTAATGGAAAGTTGATTCCATTGCGTCTTGTAGTTGTGGTTTGACCTTCTGATTTGAACTGTCTTGTGAATACGAACTTGACTGGGATTTCTGTTTTAAATAAATGGAAAATGTGGGAATTAGCTTGTTTTCTGAGTCTGCCCTGACTGTACCAAGCCTACGCAATTAACACCCTAAGCGGGTTTGTCCTTATAGAGGTATTGATATACGAATATTATATTTTGAGTTCTGTACCTCATTAAGTAATGGAGAATGTTGTTTTTGGAGTTAACAGTTGATCGAGATAGAACTCGAATTGAATGTTCATTGTTTGTGGTATATTAGATTGAAACTGTACAGGCTATGTGAGTTGCTTATCAATGAGAACGATTGTTCTGTTATCTTTATAAGTTGAGCTGTCATGCTAAGATAAACATGATTTGGGTGTTTTTATTTCATTTGGAATAAAATGATTGTTTCTCAATGAAATTACAGAGAATAAATTCTTCTCTTTTTGCTATTTTGGACTCTGAAAGTAATATTGGAGCTTACTGTGCATATGAATTGGTTTTGTTGTAGGTAACAGCAATGTGCAAATTGTTATTATGAACTGTATGCGTTCATGGATATAAAAGATCATATGAATAAATGATTGCGTGATTGCATAACTGCTTGTTTGGTTAACACTACAGTGAAAGAAGTATGGAATCTTCTAGTACAGCAAATACATAGTATGCATCTTGATATTGCTTGTTCTATGATGAATACGATGTCTTACTAACCTGTTTTGGTATTCGTATGAACCGGAATTAAATGAAATTATTCTTACTGCCGGAAGGTGAATTCCGAATGGATTTTGTAAGTTTCACTCTGAACTGTTATCTTGATTTGTCTCTCGTTTGGATTCCATTGTTCGGACAGTCATGTGGAAAGAAATAGAGATATGGATGAATAACTTGGAAAAATGATCTCTTCTTCTTTCATTCAGTTGGAAATCTGTAATTCGTGAATAATGAATTTTGTAGTGCTTAGATGGGAGCAACTATATGCATTGTTGTTCGCTTTCTTGTCTGTACTTGAGTGCTTGGAATCTAATTTAATACACGAACTGAAAGGAAAGTAATGAGTTTACATTTCAGTTAGTTTCATCCTTTGCATTTATTATTAATGAAAGGCGAGGAAATGATAACAGAATGTTTACGGTTATGTGGAAACGGGACAGCAGTCCTCTAGCTGATTGTGATGATATTTTGATAGTTCAGTTGTTATGCTGATCTTTCTTTTGTGCCTATTTCGTGATTGATGTTTTACTGTCGTTTCATAAAAGCAGGGTTCTTTTATTGAGACAGTTAGTTGAAGCACCTTATTTTAAGGATAAGTGCTTAATATGCTCAGTTCATTGAACTGACCCGTGCAATTCATTTTGCAGATGAAATTTGATTAGAATGAAGACATGGTTGTTTTCTGATGCTTCTTGATTAGCTGTAAAATGAATTGTAATTGTTACTTTGATTTCTCTTCGAGGAATTGTGAAAAGAAGAAAAATATATTCTTCTGTCCATGAGTTGTATTGATGTTTTATATAAACTATGCCCAATCAGCTGGATTGGCAAATGTACAGATTATGACATGAAATATTGAATCCAATTACATGTGTATTATTTTAATAATTATATCAGTTTGATTTTGTTGTCTAAATTGGAAATATAATGTTATTTCTTGATTTGGATTTGTTTATTGTCCTTGGATGGACGCTAAATGGAAACTGATATCTATTCTTACTTGAATGCAACTTTTAAGTTGAAAAATGCAATTAGTTCATACTTGGGTAAAGATGAATTTTTAATTGACATTAAAAAGGATTAAGAAGAATATGATTCCATAATCGGAAGGTATTCAGGATTAGCTTAGGAGCTAAGGAATATCAAATAACTTTGGAATAATCGAACTTCATTTTCGAATTCCGTTAATGATCTCGTATGCTGAATTCAGAATAAAGGATATAGGATAAGTATATCCACAACTAATGGACCTTAACTATATGACGTTAAGGAGAACAAATGAATACATTTCTCGAAATTTAGACCTCGTACGAATGACGTCTAATAAGTTAATATTCTGAATTTAGTTACAGTTGAGAAAATCTTGGCTAAGTTTAATAGGTTAAACTTATCACGTCCGTCGGTACAGACCGCTTAATCCATTGATTAAGAAGTGAACCAAGTAGGGAAATGCAGCCCTTCGACACGAAGGAGAAGATGCATAGCAAGTTAATGGACGAATTTAGTCCCTCTTAGCTCTGTACAACTGTAACAGAAACGAGGATCAAGGGATCATCGTGGATGCTGAAGGTTGATTTTAATTATTAAATCGTATCCAAATCAATTGAGCAGGATGTGCATTCTCGATGGGAGAATTCTGTAGGACATTGGCATGCGCCAGCTACAGCAATGTGTCTCCATGAAGACAGGGTCTTCATGACGACACAATGTTGCAACTGACATATTGCAATGCCCTCCCGAATTAAAACATCAAGAATACATAGGCTGAATGTGAAACTCGTGGTAGGGGATAGGAATATGATCTGGTATACGGAGTGACTCCGGAACACTAAGGATAACTAGACACACGGAGTCGTGGGGAACGACACCGTATGTCTGCGTATCTTTAGTTACCAGGAGTGCCTTCCTATACTCGTTCATATTACTAGTTAGAATTGGAAGTTTAAAACTGACCTTAAACGAAGAGGACTGGTAGGATCCAGGAAAGACCATTCTAGATAACAGGTGAAGTGAGGTGAAGGACGTATTCCGTAGATGTGTATCACATCCAGGAATATGATCATGCAAAGCATGTGAAAATCTTTGTCCAAAGTATCGCAATTGCTGGTTGCGTTGTCCTTATCACTTAATTTAAGATGCAGGATGTCAGATGAATATTAGTAACAAATATTCAGATAGGCTTCTTAAATGGATCACTTCGATAACTGGGAAAGGTTATGAGAACATGTATATATAATATACTATGCATAAACGAACATGAAGGATCGGTTGTTGCCGAGTCATGAAATGAAGGATCGTTCAAACTCCGAGCCATGAAAATGGAAGATCGGCAGTTCCTCGAGTCATTTACAGCAGCATATAGAATCTGTTATAAGATTGAATGGCATTGAATGTGTGTTCCATATTGTAAATATGCGAATAGGGAACATTCGTTTTAAAAATAAATTGTGTGATCCAAACTGTGATGTTTGGGCAAAGAACAATTGTTAAAACTTGAACGTGTGTTTGAATTTTATAATTCATAACAGAGAACGTTATATATATATATATATATAAATAATTTTTCCCTTATTCTGGTATTTTAAAATGGGAATGTTACATCTTGGTATCAGAGCTGAAGGTTGTAGCTCTTGGACCTAATGAGTCCACAATATTAATAAGGTTTACATTTTCTTATTGAACAGAAAATGGTCAGGACAAGAGGGAATGCTGTGAATAACCCGTTACAGGGTGGAGAAGCAGCAACTGCCCAAAAGCTAGATGAAATCCTTGCTTCCCTACTTGATACGAGGGATCGTTTGACTGTACTGGAACAGCAGTCAATGGGAAATGAAGAGGAGAATGAAGCTGAAATAAATGATCAGCTGCCTCCTGTGGACAACATCAACGGAGGGAATCTGGGTGTTGATGATAATAATATAATTGCTCCTAATCCCCCTGAAAATAAAAGGGCAAGATTAGCAACTGAACTTACAAATGATATAAAGAGAATAAGTCCTCCAAAGTTTGATGGAACAACTCTTGGGGACGGAGCTAAGAACTGGCTCAGTGAAATGGAGAAATACTTTGCAATAAGAAACTTCTCCGAAGAGACTAAAGCGATATGGGAGCATATCAGCTTTCTCATGAAGCATCATCATGGTGGGACACCGCAAGGTTGAGCTGAATATTGTCGAATCAGACATAACTTGGGATCAATTTAAGGGTTATTTTAGGCAACGATGGCTGCCTCAACTCTATTTTGATAGGAAAATGACTGAATTTTCAGAACTGGTCGCAAGGAAGGCTGTCGGTAACGGAATACTGGGAAGGGTTTACTACACTCCTTAAGTATGTGCCGCAGTACCAAGCTGATGAGAAAGTTCAGAATATACGGAAATTCATAATGGGGACTGAATCCCATCATTGGTGGCGAAGTGGATGTCCACGGCCAACCACCATGGATGGAGTTGTCGAAAAGGCAATCAGACAGGAACAGAAATTGAGAGCAATATCTGCTCACAGGGAAGAGATAAGGAAGAAGATTCCCAATCCTTCTTCGTCTCTTGCACCAAAAAGAGGACCTTGGAAAAGGTTTGGTGTGAAAAAATAAAATTGTTGTAGATAACAACAAGAAACCTGTGATGAACAAACCTGTAAATAGCGTGCGGAACAGCTTCCCAAAAGTTAATGGCATTGGACAGAAGTCCTATGGAAGCCAGAATGATAACTTTAAGGCTGGTAATAAATTTGAGCCTAGAAAAGGGCCAGCTGGAGGATGCTTCAACTGTGGAAAGGACCACTATGCGAATCACTATCCTCTGAAGAAGGATGATCGCGGACAGCAGCATAGGATACATGCTGCAGTGGCTAACAGACAAGCTGAAAAGCAAGTGACGCCCATAGAAGTTACGGGTAAGTTATTCGGTAAACCTGTAGTTGTACTTTTTGATACTGGAGCTACAGAATGTTTTATTTCTGCTAAACTTGCTATGAAATTAAAAAGAAAGGCTGCAAGAATGGATAAAACATGGACAGTGCATTATGGGAATAATGTTGTCCATACAGTCGAAATGTGCCTTTTTGGGGCAATTCTTGATCTGCCTGGTTTCTCCACCGAAGTTGACTTGTATGTCACTCCTCTAGGATCATATGATATCATTATTGGAGTTAACTGGTTGGCTGAACATAAGGCAAAGGTTGACTATTATGAAAAACAAAATCTGTTGCCTTGATGACCTGCAGAAAGCAGCAGTCATTCAAGGTGTAAAACGGGAAGTTGCAGTTAGGAAACTGACGGCTATGCAACTAAAGAGGGCTAAAAACAGAGGCTGCACTTTGTATGCAGTAAAAATGACAGAAAATGCAGAGGAAGATAATGATTTCATGGAAAGATATCCATTGTTGAGGGATTTTCGTGATGTATTTCCGGAGGAATTGCCGGGTCTTCCGCCCAAACGTGAGTTTGACTTCGCTATAGAGATCAAGCCAGGAATGGAAACCCATATCATAAGGCACCTTATATAATGACTACCATTGAGCTAGTAGAACTGAAGGCTCAGTTACAAGAACTTCTGACTAAGGGGCTGATCAGACTGAGCATCTCACCTTGGGGAGTGCCGGTACTTTTCGTAAAGAAAAAGGATGGCACCTTGGGGTTGTGCATTGATTACAGAATGCTGAACAAAGCAACCATTAAAAATCGATACCCCACTTCCTAAGAATTGATGATCTGTTTGATCAGATGCGAGGAGCATTAGTCTATTCAAAAATAGATCTGTGATCAGGGTACCATCAGCTGAGAATAAAAGAGGAAGATATTCATAAAACAACTTTTAGAACAAGGTACGGGCATTATGAGTTCACGGTGTTTACCTTTTTGGGCTGGACTAATGCACCTGCCTCCTTCATGAATCTAATGAATAACATTTTTCAAGAATACTTAGACAAGTTTGTGCTTGTATTCTTAGACGACATTCTTATATACTCTAAAAATGTCGAAGAGCACCAAGAAAATCTTAGGATAGTGCTGGAAATCTTAAGAAAGAGGAAGTTATATGGAAAACTATCAAAAATGTTCCTTTTATGATGCAGAGGTGCATTATTTGGGACACATTATAAGCAAAGACGGAATAGTTTTTGACCCTTCAAAGATCACAGCTATAACTGAGTGGCCTGTGCCTGAAGAACGTGCACGAAGTGAGGAGCTTCATGGGCTTGGGTTGGATATTATCGAAAGTTCGTCAAGGAATTTTTCAAAAATTGCTGCCCCAATCACTTCGTTGCCAAAGGAAAGAAAAGAAAGTTTGTTTTTGGACAGACAAATGTGAATCTGCCTTTAAAAATTTAAAGGAACAGTTTAACTACAGCACCTATTTTTGACCGTGTACCTGATCCAAATGGAGATTTTATGGTTGTAACGGACGCCTCAGGAGAAGGCCTTGGAGGTATTTTTGTTACAAAATAACCATGTTATCACTTATGAAAGTAGAAAGCTTAAGTTACATGAACAAAACTATGCTCCACACGATCTTGAGCTCGCTGCCATTGTTCATACTGCGCTTCAAATATGAAGGCATTACCTTCTTGGCAAGCCCTTTGAATTAAAAACAGACCATCTGGGGCTGAAAGTATATTTTTACTCAGCCAAATCTGAATGCAAGGTAGCGAAGATGGTTAGGAATTTCTGTCTCAGTATGATTTTGATATAAGCTACATTAAGGGTAAGGATAATAGAGTAGCCAGATGCTCTGAGTCGAAGGAAGCATATCTCTGCTCTTATAACATTAAGAACTCAGTTTAAGGATGAGGTAAAAGATGCCTTGGAATCAGATCCTTATTTCCAGCAAGTCAAATCAGCACTTGCTGCAGACCCGTAGGAACATCAGGTATAAAGGATTCCGTTTTGATAATGAAGGAGTTCTGAGGTTCGAAAAACAGGGTATATGTACCTGTGGCAAATGACTTAAGAGGGAAATTTTTAACTGAATTTCATAATTTGCACCTTTTTTTTGGACCACCCTGGCATTATAAAAATGCTCGTTGATCTTAAGCAGCAATATTTTTGGAAGGGAATGAAAAAGGAAGTGGCAGAGTTTGTAACATACTGCTTGGAATGTCAGCGTGTTAAAGTGGAACATATTGCACCCCTGCTGGATTATTGTATCCCCCACAGTATTCCGCAGTATAAATGACAAGTGATAATGATGGATTTCGTTCAAGGATTGCCTCTGTCAAGAAATAAAACATGACATTATCCTGGTTGTAGTCGAAAAATTGACCAAAGTGGCACACTTCATTACTGGTAATTTGAAGGACGATGCACTAGTGCTGGCAAGAAGATTTGTACATGAAATCTTCAGGTTGCATGGAATACCAGAATTAATCATATCAGATAGGGATCCAAGGATGACATCAAGGGTTTTGGCAAACACTTAATGCGGCCTTGGGGACTAAATTAAACTTTAGTTCTGCATATCATCCAGAAACGGATGGACAGACTGAGAGAGTTAATCAAGTTTTAGAGGACATGCTAAGGATGTATTGCATGGACCAATAGTATAAATGGGAGGAATACCTTCCGCTGGTAGAATTTGATTACAATAACACCTATCATGCCCTCTTTAAAAATGGCGCCCTTTGAAGCATTGTATGGAAGAAAATGTAGAACCCCTGTCAGCTGGGACAAGCATTGAAGACAGAGAGGTAATTGGGCCAGAAATCCTTATGGAAATGGAACAGCAAATCAAAATGATTCGGGAACATCTAAAGGAGGCTGCCAATAGGTAAAAGAGCTATACAGACTTGAAGCAGGTTGACAGGACATTATAAACTTGGAGAGAAAGTCTTTCTTCGGGTGAAGCTGAAAAAGAGCTCCATAACTTTTGGCAAGGTTGCCAAGTTGTCGCCACGTTACGTGGGACCTTTTGAAATTATTGAAATAATCAACCTTGTAGCTTATCATCTAGCATTACCTCCTACTTTTTCTCAAATGCATGATGTTTTTCATATTTCTTTGCTTAAGAAATATGTCACAGATTTATCCCATGTGCTAAAATGGAATTCCTTGTAGGTCCAAGACCTAGGAATAATCGTGGTTAAGCCCATTCGAGTGCTGGGAACTCACCAGTTGTACTTGAGAAATCGTGAAGTGAACCAATGTAAGGTCCAGTGGGACCAGTTCAGCGAAGAAAGTGCAACTTTGGAGAATCTCGAAGAAATGAGATCTACTTTTCCACACCTGTTTAACTGAATTTGAAATTCAGAGAACTAATAAATTTACCAAATTTAGACAATTATTAGTCTATTGTATAGTTGTCTTAAAACGTTGTTTTTAAGAGTGAATCTATTTTTGGTATGAACTTATGAAGGAAAGGACAATAACTAAACTTTGTCCTAGGAACTCCTTGATTTGTTAATCTGATCATACGGGACGATGATTCTTTAAGGAGGGCAGAATGTAACACTCTGATTTTTGTATGTTAAAATTGGTGAATGTTTTACATACTGTTATAGCTGCTGAAATGAAAGCAAACATGTTAAGATATGTTTTGATCTTAAGAGAATGTGTTGCTAATTTGGATTCTTACATACTGTGATTTATTACATGGGACAAGCAAATATTGTACTTGTGTGTTTGCTGATAGTGACGACAAATTGTCATATACTTGCTAGCTCTTGTTGTTGATTAACAACATACCCTGAATCAATTCAATTAATTCAAGTATGCTGAGGTCCTCTTGTGATTTCTGTGTTCGATTCACACTTGAACCGGACTGAGATTGTTGATGAGCGGTGTAGCGCCTGATTACAGGTGTGAACAGCTAGCACGAAAATGCCAACGACAGGGATTCGATTCTTGAACCATGTACTGTCAAACTTGGGACCTCGTGGGGCGAGAAACGCCTGGACATGGGTGGCCTTGGCATGTGATCCGAAGGACCGGAACGTCCTGCTCTGCGTTAACGTGAATGTTAGTAAGGAGGCTGGATGGAAGTTGTTAATGTTAGTGGTTAGTAGTGAGTTAAAACCTAAACTAATCCTAAATCCTAACATGCACCCTACACTACTACCCTAAGTGGATTTTTAAATTACAAAAAAAAAAAAAGGGAAAATAAACCTAAGTTCTAAAACCTAAGGCTAAGACTAAGAACTAGGTGGAACACTACTATGCAACCTAAACTAATCCTAAACTAAGGGGTACGCAGACCCTTGGAAGGAAAGGGATAAGGATGGGGAAAGAGGCATTCCTTGGAATTTATTAAAATAGTCCCTCCGAGGACAACGCCAGTTTTGGCGGGGCAGGTAAGGAAATAGAGGCATCTATTTAAAAATAGAGCCAAATTTAGTTTTGCATGGGACATTATGAAAATTAAGGAACTCACCAACCCAAGTGGCGGTGGCGTGGGAAGCAAGGAAAAAGGTAAAGCCTTTAATGCATTGATTGTTTTCAATCCTCGCGACCCAGCTCGCCTTGGAAACAGCATGAGGGAATTTGATTTTTTTCATTGTTCGATTTGGTTTTGGCCGAAGTTGCTCTGCATTTGGTTTTTTTTTTTTGGTCTGGTTCAGTCAAACCAGCTCTTTGCATTTGACATTTTTCGTGGAGATTTGGAGGCTATTGTTAAGCTTGAAGAAGAAAAGGAAGTGTTGGAGAAGTTTTTGCTGTCGCTGTGGAAAAAAAAATCGCGGAAAACAAGGTTTTCTTCGAGCTCTGGAAAATAGATTTTAGGCATGTTAAGCCCTTCTCTTTAAAAAATCTTTTCTTTGATTAAGTGTTATCATTAAAACAACCCTGCTCTTGGGTTTGGATTGTATGATTGTTGTTGAATCGATTTGATAATGGGTTTTGTTGGCTCTTGCTTTCTTTTCTTTGGAGAAAATGATAAAAAGAATTGCTTCTGGTTGCTCGGACCTTGATGTATGTTTGTTTCTCGATTCGAGTTGGAGAATGACATACTGTATTCGGTTGCTGACAGTGTACGTGGTTTGAAATAGATATATTTCTTTCACTGATTCGTGTTGTTTGAAAGTGGAACAGGCTGTGTTGTCGTTCCTTATGGTGTAAATGTTTTCCATCTAATGTAATCATTTCTTTACTGTGTGTTTGGAATTGCCTTTGTAAGTAAAGAGGAAATGGAAATACAGTCGTGTATATTGCTGTGATTCGGGTTCCGTTGACTCTTGCTGTCATTTTGGAAATAATAGGAAATACTATTATTGGTCGCTGAGCTTCAGCTGTCCCTTGTATTTCTTGAACGAAATGCTTTCCTGTCGTGCTAGTTTTTTTAACCATTATTGGGAAAAATTGTCATATGTATCATGGGTATGTATAGGATACTTGAGTTGTTTTTGATACTATTGAAACTATACAGTTCTTTTGCTGATGGACTAAAATAAAAGAAGCAATAGTTGTTTTGAAAGTTGTTTCTTATTGATAATTTTCAAGGAAATAGATCTTTTTCCTTCTATCAGTTTTGGGATTTTAATGGAAATGGCATTTCGGGGTTTGCTTTGGGTAATCGAACTCGATTCTGAATAAAGTAATAGCAATATTATCATTTCTACGCCTTTTCTTGGGTTGGAGCTATAGACGAACACGTATTGGGTATTCGTGAAGTAGGAAAAAGATGAATTGTTTTTTCCTTCTAAACTCATCTAATGAATTTCGTTGTCTCTCCTTACGGTGTGAAAGAATAAGATGGTTTCATTGTGTTATCTTGATACTGTTCGGTCTTCTTATTCAGACTGTAGATGCAATTATAAATTGGTTTTGTATTCTATGCAAAGGAACGACTATATATATATATTTATTCTTGCTGTACATGGAAAGATTGGGATCTAACTTATCATCTGCGCCATGCTCTAGCTGTACCGAGTTGATACAATTAACACCTGTTTTGAACGGGTTTGCTTTCATAGAAGGTATTGACACTTGACTTTGAATTGTTTGTGTATTGGATTGAAATAGTGACAGGCTATGGAAACTCGGTCTTGTTGTTTCGATAAGACGAATGTTTTCTGTTATCCTTCTGAATGAGCTATCTTGTTTAAGATGAATCATGGGTTGGATGATTGATTTTGTCTTGAACAAAATGGTTGTTTCATAGTGACATTATAATGTTCGAATGAATTCGTCTTGCTGTTGCTGTTCTGACGAGATGAAATTTCATAGGGCTTACTGTGTTTTATAATTGAATTTGCTGTAGGTAACAACAATGAATAAAAATGTTGTTTTTGAACGGGTTATGCTCATAATATTAAGAAATCATGTGATTAATTGACTGCAGGATGGAAATACTGTTGGTCTGTTTAGCATGCATTGAAAGAAATATGGTTTCTTTTATTATGGTAAATTATATGGTATGCATCCCTTATATTGTTTTGATCTTGGATGTACATAATGTTGTACTAACCTTTTTCGGCTCTTTAAATGAGTCTGATTCAAATGAAGTATGGATATGGATGCTGAATTCTTCCCTGTTTTTCATTTAATAGCTGATTATAAATGAAATTATCCTTGCTGCCGGAAAGTGAATTCCGAATGGATTTTGTAAGTTTCACTCTGAACTGTTATCTTGAATTGACTTTCTTTTGGGTTCCACTGTTAGGACAGTCATGTGGAAGGAAATAGAGATATGAATGAATGTTTTAGAAAATGTGATCTTTTCTTCTTTCATTCAGTTGGAAATCTAGAATTCGTGAATAATGAATTTTATAGTGCTTAGATGGAAGCAACTATATGCATTTTTGTTCGATTTCTTGTCTGTACTTGAATGTTTTGAATTTAATATGATTCATGAACCTGAAAAAGGAAAGTAATGGAATTACATTTCAGTTAGTTTCTTCCTTTGCATTCATGCTGTTATTGAAAGGCATGGAAAGGATAACAGTATGTTATATCTGTTGTGAGTTACTTGTATTCCTAACTTTACAAATATTGTGAATTGATACTTGCAACGATTATGTGGGAAACGGGACAGCAGTTCCTTGGGCTTGATTGTGATGATAGTTTTTGATAGTTCAATTTTTATGCTGATCTTTCTTCTGTGCCTATTTCGTGATTGATGTTTAACTTTCGTTTCATAAAAGCAGGGTTCTTTTATTGAGATAGTTAGCTAAAGCATCTTATTTTAAGGATAAGTGCTTAATATGCTCAGTTCATTGAACTGACCCCGTGCAATTCATTTTGCAGATGGAATTTGATTAGAATGAAGACTTGGATGTTTTATGATGCTTTTGATTTGATATTGAATTGTAATTGTTGCTTTTATTCCTCTTCGAGGAATTTTGAAAAGAAGGAAATATATTCTTCTGTCCCATGAGTTGTATGGATGTTTTGTATAAACTATGCCCAATCAGCTGGATTGGCAAATGTACAAATTATGACTTGAAATATTGAATATAATTACAAGTGTGATATTTTCAATAATTATATCAGTTTGATATTGTTGTTTCAATTGGGAATATGATGTTATTTCTTTATTTGAAATTGTTTCATTGTCCTTGGATGGATGCTGAATTGAGACTGATATTTTATCTCTTACTTAAATGCAACTTTTAAGTTGAAAAATGTAATTAGTTCATACTTGGGTAAAGATGAATTTTTAATTGACATTAAGAAAGGGATTTAAGAAGAATATAATTCCATAATCAGAAGGTATTCAAGATTAGCTTAGGAGGTAAGGAATATCAATTCAACTTCGGAGTAATCGAACTTCACTTTCGAACTCCATTTAATGATCCCGTTTGATAAAATTCGGAATAAGGGATATAGGATAAATATTATCCATAACTAATGGACCTTAACTTATATAACGTTAAGGAGAGTAAATTAATACATTTCTTGGGAAGTTTAGGCCTCGTGTGAAGCGACGTCTAATAAGTTAGATATTCTGAAATCTTGTTGCAGTTGGAAAAATCTTGGCTAAGTTTAATAGGTTAAACTTATCACGTCCGTCGGTACAAATTGCTTAATCCAATGATTAAGAAATAAACCAAGTAAAGAAATGTAGCCCTTCCATACGAAGGAGAAGATACATAGTGAACTAATGGATGGTTTAGTCCCTTTTAGTTATATAAAACTGCAACGGAAACGAGGATCAAGGGATCAGCACGAATGCTGAAAGTTGATTTTAATTATTAAATCGTGGCTAAGTCACTTGAGCAGGATGTGTATTCTCGATGGGTGGATTCTGTAGGACATTGGCATATGCCAGCTATAGCAAGGTGTCTTCATGAAGACGGGGGTTCTTCATGACGACACAATGTTACAGCTGATATAGAGCAATGCCCCTCCCAAATTAAAACATTTAGAATACATAGGATGAATGTGTAGATCTTAGCAGGGGGATAGGGTATGATCTAGTATATGGAGTGACTCCGAAATACTAAATATAAATAGACACACGGAGTCATGTGGGGTAACGACACCGTATGTCTACGTATCTTTAGTTACCAGGAGTGCCCTTCTTATACCCGTTCATATTACTAGCTGGGAATTGAAAGTTTAAAACTGACCTTAAACGATGAGGACTGGTAGGAGCCAGGAAAGACCATTCTAGATAATAGGTGAAGTGAAGTGAAGGACGTATTCCGTAGATGTGTATCACATCCAGGAATATGATCATGCAAAGCATGTGAAAATCTTTGGCCAAAGTATCGCAATTGCTGGTTGCGTTGTCCTTATCACTTAATTTAAGATGCAGGATGTCAGATGAATATCAGTAACAGATATTCAGATAGGCTTCTTAAATGGATCACTTCGATAACCGGGGAAGGTTATGAGAACAGAATATATATAATATACTATGCATAAACAAACATGAAGGATCGGTTGCTGCCGAGTCATGAACATGAAGGATCGGTTGTTGCCGAGTCATGAAATGAAGGATCGTTGAAACTCCGAGCCATGAAAATGGAAGATCGGCAGTTCATCGAGTCATTTACAGTAGCATATAGAATCTGTTATAAGATTGAATGGCATTGAATGTGTGTTCCATATTGTAAATATGCGAACAGGGAACATTCGTTTTAAAAAGGAATTGTGTGATCCAAACTGTGTTGTTTGGGCAGAGAACAATTATTAAAACTTGAACGTGTGTTTGAATTTTATAATTCATAACAGTGAACGTTATCAAAAAAAAAAAAAAAAAAAAATTCCCTTGTTCTGGTGTTCTAAAATGAGGATGTTACAAGAAGATAAAATAAAATAGGAGAAAGATAACACTAGATTTAACGTGGTTCACCCAATGTGGGCTACATCCACCAAGAAATGACCAATCTTATTATTCAGTACTTTACAGATGAAAAATACAATGAAGATCTGTTACCTTCCAACACCTCATAGGATGTTCAATGATTTTCCTTCACTTTATTACTCTTCTTATTCACCAAGAAAACTAACATGTGAAAAATTTGCTATTTTCTTCTCTCTTACCCTCATACAATGCATACATGCATAGAACATTATACATCTATTCTGGGCAACTAACTATGCTTTTTAATCGATAAATAATCTTTAAAGCAAGAGATTTATTCTAATTCTCATTAAAGAACAAAAAACACCATCACACAGGTGATTGATGATGATCCCTGCTTGACCAATGTTGGTCATGTCTTGACCGACCCGGTTATCCCTTAACTGATGTCGGTCATCCCCTAACTGATGCCGATCACTATCAAAACTAGTAACATGTAAAGAAAGTTCTTGTGAAGAAATCAAGATCCATACTCAACAACAGGGGAAGAGAGAGGTGCATAAAAAAGGAAAATACTAAGCTAATAGAGGTGATAACACCAAGAAGAGGGGGAAAAGACACTCTCAAATGTGGGAAAATGTGGGAAAATGAAGGAGGAGAGGAAAAACATGAGAGCCTTAGTCTAGGGTAACATTCAAACTCTCATTTTCTCACAATGCATAATAGAAAAAAAATCCTGTAAAGTGGTGAAACACACACAAAATACCTACAAGTAAATGAAGAGGCAAAGAAATGCAATAAAACACTAACTAGTGCATACAATAGGCACAAAACATGAATTTTACTGCCTTAAGGAGATGCATATATCATTACAATGGAGGAAGAAGGCATAAACACATTGAAAAATCCAAATATGAGGCCTGCAACTCAATATAAAAACTTTTGAAACACTTTGAAATTATGCCCTTGCATTCTAAGAGTGTCCAACCTTTACAAGTAAGCAATTATGTGGCACTGGGATATCAATGACAAAGAAAATAATTGGAATAGTCTTTGGCCTAGCCATGAGTGATAAGGTGACAGTTCCTACATATGGATGCATACTGAAATCAAGGCCACACCCTCATGATGCTTTGTTTGTAGGAGAAAGACTGTGCACCATATCTCATCAAATGTGGTGGTTGAGCTACCCAAAACTACTCTTTCAATGCCAATAATGTATTTCCCATTTTTCACTCACCCAACCTCATCAAATTTAATATTTATAGTTTCCATAGTGTAGTACATGATAAAAAATTTCCAAAAAATCCAATTTTGTGAAATTTAGAGTTACAGACAGAAATTTATGGCCTTCTGAAGTTAGGGGTGCCATACTCTAATAAATACAAGTGGTTAAATTGTTAGATAAAGCCTCTATCAACTCCTTGTCCTTAAAAAATACCCTCGTAAAGCTGACATACAAGGACCACTAGGTTTCGGAAGTGGAAGAAATTCAACAAATAACAATTTAGGTCACCATGTTCCGATGCAAGAAAAATCCAAAACCTGAAATGAAGGAGACTATCAGAAGTTTGACCTTGATTTGTACTTGTCAACCCTTGAAATACAAAGGGCAGAACTTGGGACTTGTAAAGTAACCTCTGTCTCTCGAAATTATCTTTGGTCAAGTTGACCCCCCTTTGCAACTTGGTTGAGTTTCGGGTTTCAAGAATCACATTACAATTTACATGTAAATTTCAATTAAAGAACTCGAAACATAAAATGCACTAATTTCTTTGGTTTTCAGGAATCAGGTTTTGTTTTGTAATTTACATGTAAATTACATATCAGAACTTGAAACCTAAAATTCACTTGGAAGGTTGGATATTGGGGATCGGGTTTCATCTTGCAATTCAATTTGAAACCTGAAACCCTAAATACACCAAATCCTTTGTATTTTAGGTTTCAGAGTTTGAGGAACAATTTTCATGAAAATAGTAAATTATTTCCCGAACCTGAAATCCAAAATACAAGGGAAATATTTTGACACCTAGGCATTTTTTCATATTTCTCAAAAACGATTTTTTGGGGCGAAGAAAAAGGAACATAGAACATGTGGAGACGCACAA
Source organism: Taxus chinensis (assembly GCA_019776745.2). Classification (NCBI taxonomy): domain Eukaryota; kingdom Viridiplantae; phylum Streptophyta; class Pinopsida; order Cupressales; family Taxaceae; genus Taxus; species Taxus chinensis. The sequence goes on from CM034153.1 coordinate 758,867,366, forward strand.
AGAGCCCCAAAAATATGACAGTCTAAGAAATGAATCCGTTAGCCCCGAAATAACTACAAATTTCCTTGAGTCTATAAATTAAGATGTGGGTTGCCAAAATATCTCAGGGGTTATTTTAGACAACAAGACTAATTCTATACATATTAAAAAAAAATCTAATTTTCTATATTTTTGAGGTAGTTAGGGGGGCACACTCAGCTATCCATTATTTTTCAAATTTCAAGATATTTGTACTTGGAAAATCATAAAAAATAAATACTCACTAAAAAATTTCTATCCCAAACTAGATAATTCTATCCATCTTTCTACCAAAGGGTTTTCAAAAAAACTAAATAGTGCTCAAAAAAGGGGGGGGGGGGGGGGGCACAACTGATTATCTGTAACTATGTTTTTTTTATAGAAACAGGACCACCTATTGAAATTTTATCTCGTTAACCCACTTACAATTAACCTTTTAAAAAAAGCTAGTAGTTTAGAAACTAGACTCGAAATTCTACAATTCATGTTCTTACAACATATTTAAATTTTTAGTGTAACTATCTCAAATAACTCATACAAGTTGATGTTTCTTGTTTTTCAGAAAAAAAATGTCCACTTAAGACCCCCTTTTGGCCCCCCATTTCCATTGACTTACCCCATCTCAAAATCGGATTCTTTATGCGTCGCTTCTTGTCAACTTTATCTCTTTGTAGGTCGCATTAGGTTCATTTTATTTCTACTCTGACACACCTTTACCTACAAAAAAACCCTAGCTACATGCACAAGAATCAATCACATATTAAACTAGATAAAAAATGCATATGAGAGAGTTGGACTGCAGCGGAGGTCACCCCGATATGATCTTGTTGCTGAGCATTTCACTACATTTTAGACTCCGTGTAGATCTTGTGGTGTGTGATTGAAATTGTGTCCCTTGAGCTAGGATGCCATAGTACTAGTCACACAAAGAATAATAGGCTACAACTAATTTTTCCCAATTTAAGAATGTGTGATATGGAATTCATAATAGCCTCACCCTAATCAGCGAATAATGCAACCCAAAATGTAGTCCCTTGTGTTTCTCTTATGTATGTGGTAGCTATAGAATTGATGGCCCAATTTCTCTTTATAATAGTTAGTAGGTTGTGTATATATATGAGTTCTGTTATGTTTGTGGAGCCTATTTGCATGTTAGAATGCGGTACACCTTCTATGTGTTACACTCAGGTATTTTTACGGTGGTCCCACTCGTCGGTGAGCAGGTCAGGGGGTTCGGGGGTGAAGCCCCCGAAGCAAATTGTCATGGGTGGTTTATTAACCCATGGGTAATGGGTAACCGTTATGGGCTGTTTTTGGGCCCATGGTTTTTTCGGTCTTTTGCCCATTGTTTTGATACCCACAGTTTTTCACCCTTGGTTTTGATACCCACGGTTTTGTATTAAACTACTTAAGAAGTTGTCTATTTATATGGTCTTATGCATATGATAGATGTACAAGCAAATGTATTGTACATATGTGTTTTGAATTCAGGTGTGAATTCTATAGAGTTCGTTGAGCATAGCTCCAAACGGATCTGGGTATTGTATTGAGAGAGTGGAGGCTTGTAATAAAATATGAGAAAGTGATTCTTGGTGGACGTAGCCCAAATTGGGTGAACCACATTAAATCTTATTTCTCTATGTTGTGTTATTTATTTTGCACTTTTATTTGTGATCTGTAATAATTTCTGCATATTAGTTTCTACTGTTGCGATTCTGTGAAGGGATTATTCCACATATTTTATCTTTTATTTCCTAAGAATTGGTATCAGAGCCTAGTTTGGTTTGCTGAAGTGTTGAATCGTAGTGAAAGTTTTTATCTTGTGTGGGAGCTATGGCAGATAATGTAAGATCTAGGGTTGATAAATTCAACAGGCAGAATTTTAGTCTTTGGAAGATGCAGATGGAAGATTACCTTTATCAAAATGATCTTTATACTCCGCTATTTGAGAAGGTGAACAAACCCTCGAGTATGACAAATGCGGAACGAGATTTGTTTGATCGGAAGGCACTTGGGACATGATCCGACTGTGTCTTGCATCCTTGGTATTATTTAATGTTTCAAAGGAAAAGACTACAAAAGATCTAATGGATGCATTAGGGAAGTTGTATGAAAAACCATCTGCCTCTTATAAGATATTTTTAATGAAAAATTTGTTTAATATGAAGATGTCTGAGAATAGTTCAGTAGCAGATCATTTAAATGATTTCAATATGGTTGTGAATATGCTAGCTTCTGTTACAATAGAATTTGATGAAGAAGTTAGGGCTTTATTAATTATGTGCTCTTTACCTGAGAGTTGGAATAGCCTGGTAATGGTGGTAAGTAACTCGGTTCTAGCTAACTCGAAGTTGAAGTTTGAGGATGTTGTAGAGGTGATTCTAAGCAAGGAAATGTGAAGAAAAAGCTTTAAGGAATCTTCTACTTTAGGGAATGCTTTGACAGTGGAAACTAGAGGGAGATAAAAGAATAGAGGAAACTGTGGAAAATCAAAAGATCGGGCAAGGTCAAAATCAAAGAACAAGATTGTATGCTGGAATTATGGAAAGCCTGGGCATGCAAAGAAGGACTATTGGGAGCTTCGAGATAAGAAGAAACAATAGGAAGAAAACAAGGAGGCAAATGTGGCATCGGGTAATGTATGTCAGGATGCTTTGATTCTTTCTTTGCATAATATTACTGAATCTTAGGTTTTAGATTCAGGGGCTTCTTTTCATGCTACTCCACATAGGCATTATTTTGTTGATTATGTTCAAGGGGATTTTGGGCATGTTTTTCTTGGTGATGATGAGCCTTGTAGTATAGTTGGAAAAGGTTCTATTCAGGTTAAGATGCAGAATGGGAATTCATGGCTATTGAAGGATGTCAGACATGTGCCTACATTAAGGAGAAATTTGATATCGGCAGGGCAGTTGAGAAGTGATGGTTATACTGTGATATTTACAGCTAGACTCTTGGAAGGTTACTAAGGGTGCTCTTGTGGTGGCAAGAGTTAAGAAGGTTGGAACCTTGTATTTAACCACTGATAATACTAATGATTGTAATCTTGTGGCTTCATATGTAGATACAACATTATGGCACTATAGGCTCGATCATATGAGCCATAAGGGCATGAACATCATAAAGAAGAATTTTCCTGGATATATATAAACAAGTTTAGATTTCTGTGAAAGACTGCATATATGGGAAACAGAAGTGAGTAAGGTTTATCAAGGTTGGACCTACAAAGAAAGAGAGTAAGTTAGAGCTAGTACATTATGATGTGTGGAGGCCGGCTCAGGTATCATCTATTGGGGGTTCAAGTTATTATGTTACTTTTATTGATGATGCAACAAGGAAAGTTTGGGTTTATTGTATTAGACACAAATATGATGTATTTGAGACTTTTGTTAAATGAAAAGCCTTGGTAGAGAATGAAACAAGTCTTAAGCTAAAATGTCTCAGGTTAGATAATGGAGGGGAGTATTGCAGCAATGAATTTAATGATTACTGTTCTAAGAATGGAATCCATAGGCAAAAGACGGTTCTAGGAACTCCGCAGTAGAATAAGGTATCAGAAAGGATGAACAGAACAATAATGGAATGTGCTAGGAGCATGAGGTTACATGCAGGACTGCCTCTTTCTTTTTGGGTAGAAGTGGTGAGCACAAGCAGTGTACTTGATAAACAGAGGACCCTTAAGTGCCTTGGATGGAGGCATACCTGAGGAGGCATGGTATGGTAAGAAAGTTGATTATTCATTTCTTAGAGTCTTTGGATGTGAGGTGTTTGTTCATATAGACAAGGATGATAGGACCAAGCTAGAGGCTAAATCAGAAAAATGTACTTTCATTGGTTATGGTGGTGATGACTTTGGATATAAATGTTGGAGTATTAAGGACAAGAAAATCATTCGATCTAGGGATGTGGTCTTTAATGAGAAATTCATGTATAAGCAAGCAGTTGTAGGAAAATAGGGAAGAATCAAAGAAATAATATGCAGCGGTAGAGGATCTTCCGGATGGGAAAGTGACACATGAATCAATTCAGGAACCCCCTCAACAGGAACCCCAAAATTCTATATTGAGGAGGTCTTCTAGGGTAAGAAGAGAACCTGAACGTTTTTCTCCTTCTCTTTATTATTTATTACTCACTGATAGTGGAGAGCTAGAGAGCTTTGATGAAGCAATGCAGGTAGATGCCAAGTAAGAAGTGGGAGCAAGCCATGGATGAGGAGCATCAGGATCTCATGGAGAACCAGACATGGGATTTCGTGAAGCTACCCGAAGGCAAAAGAGCATTACAGAACAAGTGGGTGTTCAGAGTCAAAGATGAAGAAGGAGGAAAGAAAAGATATAAGGCCCGGTTGGTGGTCAAGGGGTTTGCATAGAAACAAGGTATATATTTTGATGAGATTTTTTCTCCTGTAGTAAAAATTACTTCTATTAGAACTGTTCTAGGAATAGTTGCAGTAGAAGACTTGCACTTAGAACAGCTTGATGTAAAGACTGCATTTCTCCATGGTGATTTGGAGGAGGAACTATATATGCAGAAACCAGAGGGCTATGAGGTCAAAGGTAAAGAGGAGATGGTGTGCAAATTGAAGAAGAGCTTGTATGGCTTGAAACAAGCTCCACGTCAATGGTATAAGAAATTTGATAGCTTCATGATGGAGCAAGGTTATATTAGATGTCATTCTGACCATTACGTGTATACAAAGAAATTTGAGGATGGAAGTTATATTATCCTTTGTTTGTATGTGGATGACATGTTGGTTGCAGGTAAAAACATGCAAGAAATAAAAGTACTCAAGAAGCAGCTAAGTGAATCCTTTTCTATGAAGGATTTGGGTGCAGCCAAACAAATCCTTGGTATGAGGATATCTCGGGATAGGAAGGAATGAAAGCTAACTTTATCTCAGGAAGAGTACATTAAGAAGGTCTTGGAGAGGTTTAATATGCAGGATGTTAAACCGGTTGGGACTCCTTTGGGAGGCCACTTCAAGTTATCAAAGGAGCAGTGTCCCAAGACAGAGCAGGAAAGAAACCAGATGTCAAAGGTACCTTACTCATCAGCAGTTGGCAGTTTGATGTATGCTATGGTGTGCACTAGGCCTGATATTGCCCATGCAGTGGGAGCTGTGAGTAGATTTATGAGTGATCCAGGTAAAGAGCATTGGCAAGCAGTAAAGTGGATCCTTCGGTATTTGAGAGGAACCATGGGGACAGTTTTGTGCTACAGTGGATCAGACACCACTTTACGTGGTTATGTAGATTCAGACATGGCTGGAGATGTAGACAGTAGGAGGAGCACAACAGGTTATATTTACACTGTAGGTGGGACAGCAGTGAGCTGGATTTCATGACTGACAGAAGCTGGTGGCTTTGTCAACCACGGAGGCTGAGTATGTTGCTGCCACAGAGGCAAGCAAAGAGATGATTTGGCTACAAAAATTGCTTGAGGAGTTGGGGCATAAGCAGGAGGAATGTAATCTATATAGTGATAGTCAGAGTGTTATACACCTAGCTAAGAACTCTACTTTCCACTCCAGGACGAAGCATATACAGTTGAGATATCACTTCATCAGGACAGCTTTGGAGGAAGATAAGTTGAAGTTGGAGAAGATTCATACTAGTCAGAATCTTGCAAACATGATGACCAAGGTGGTCACAAGGGATAAACTAAAGCTATGTTCAGCTTTGGTTGGCCTTCGCAGATGACAGTGAAGGGTTGAGAAGCTTTCTCAGTGGAAATCAGTCTCCAAGTGGGAGATTGTTATGTTTGTGGAGCCTATTTGCATGTTAGAATGTGGTACACCTTCTATGTGTTACACTCAGGTATTTTTACGGCGGGTCCCGCTCACCGGTGAGTGGGTCAGGGGGGTTCGGGGGTGAAGCCCCTGAAGCAAATTGTCATGGGTGGTTTATTAACCCATGGGTAATGGGTAAATGTTATGGGTTGTTTTTGGGCCCGTGGTTTTTTCGGTCTTTTGCCCATTGTTTTGATACCCACGGTTTTTGCCCTTGGTTTTGATACCCACGGTTTTGTATCAAACTGCTTAAGAAGTTGTCTATTTATATGGTCTTATGCATATGATAGATGTACAAGCAAATGTATTACAGATGTGTTTTGAATTCGGGTGTGAATTCTGTAGAGTTTGTTGAGCATAGCTCCAAACGGATCTAGGTATTGTATTGAGAGAGTGGAGGCTTGTAATAAAATATGAGCAAGTGATTCTTGGTGGACGTAGCCTAAATTGGGTGAACCACGTTAAATCTTGTCTCTCTATGTTGTGTTATTTATTCTGCACTTTTATTTGTGATCTGTAATATTTTCTGCATATTAGTTTCTACTGTTGCGATTCTGTGAGGGATTATTCCGCATATTTTATCTCTTATTTCCTAACAAGATTTTCCAGCCATATTTTTTTGAACTTGAGATTGCAAAAGGAGAGAATCAAATTTACCAAAAACCAATGCTCCCCATAAAGGATGCTCGCACACTCTTCCCTTAGTACATAAAAGTTATTTGACATAGCCATCTCTTCAATATTCTACCTTACTCATTTCAATATTCTACCATACTCATCTCTTCATTTTTAAAATTGTTTTATGCTATCAACCTTATTCCATAGTTAAGGATTATAGGTAAATTAAGTTAATTTGCATGGATTTTGAGTTAGGAGTGGGTTGACAGTGAAAAAATTATTTACACTTTTTGTTTTACCAAATACAAACTTATCGCCCAATTTAATGCTAAATGTAACATTATTTAGTGACATATTTTAGTGGAATATCTTGACGCAAAATTTTTGACGTACCATTTGTCATTTTTATTTTTGCATCAAGAAATATATTTTTTCTAGTTTACATTTTTTATTTTTTATTTTTTACTATTGGAACTTCCCTTTATATTAAATAAAAAAGAGAGTTACATTAGTAAGGGCGACCAAAAAACTCACGGTCCCACCAAACGCCACGAGGGCAACAATAAAACACCAAAAAAGGCAACAGAAAATGCCATGTGGGCTACAAAAAATGAATATCAGTAATGGGAGACACTGCAACTGAAGAAATCCAAGAAGAAGGTGCAGAAGGCTCAAAGTGTCCCTTCTTGTCCTTAGATTTAGTGACAATGGTACAACTACTAGGATGGAGAGCCAAAACTCAAGGAGAAGCCTCCATGTCAGACCAACCATGATCAGGATTTGAATATGAGGATTCAAAAACATGAGACCTCTTGACACTTCCAATCCACTGAGGGGAGGAATCACTGACATGCAAGTCCTCTGCATCAACCGAAGGAGGGCTTTCTTTACTTGCGTGAGGCATGAAAGGTTTTCAACCTTTCACCTTGACCGAAGGATATTTATTATTTCATGCCATGGAGTGTTGTTGAGGACAAGCATTGTGAAGGTGACCCGTTTTATGACACAAATGAAAATAGAAGGTAGTGTTCTCATAGTCCAAAAGTTACACCTTAAGCTTTCCAAAAAATCTTAGCAACAAAAAACCTTCAATTTTGACAACCACAAAAGTAATCAATAGGGTATGTGAGCCAATAATTATCCAAAAAAATTTACTAGAAGGGGTAACAACAGAGATTAAATGTATGAGAAGAACCTTTTAGTCTTCATTGTTGTTAGTGACCCTAATTATCCTTTTAGCACACAATTTTTTATTGCTTATAGGTATTGATGATACATATACCACCTTTTTCTTAAGAAAGACTACAAACCTCCCAAACAAATGTATGAAATCTCATAGCTTGTTTAATATTGGCCTAAAAAAATCTATAAGGAGATTAACAAGTTTATCGTAAGCAACCTTAGAAGGATCCTAACAAGAGTAGTAAACATGGGTAACGACAAGCATTTTGGTGCACACTTGTATTTCCTATCCAAAGAGGGAGAGGTTTGGTAATCTAAAAGGAAAAATTCTTCTCAACTCTATTGAGAATCTATTGACATAAATAAGGAGTGTTATTAAAGGAAAAATGATGTGAATAAATTTGAACAACTCCCCATATTGAGTCCAATTCCAAGGATGGTCTTTCAACCAATCCGAAATGGTCACCATCCTCTCCCTGAATCATTGAGTCTTGGCCCAATACATGGTGGATCTTGACGCTTTGTAAAATGTATCATGATAATGAAAATCTTCATTGAATGAAGTAACATCCTTTAACATGGCAATAATAAAGGACAACTAAATATGGTCATAGGATTATTCCAATCCCAGCTTTGGGAAGATAGTATGTTGAGAAGAAGCATGAGCCCATCCCATTCCTTCCCAAATGACAATGATGTCATCAAGAATATTAAACCATTCAACACATGTTTCTCATGTTTGATAATTGTAGGAATAATGTGGCAAAGACATAGCACTAAATCCTTCGTTATTATCTTATAAGATATGTTCAACATGTTAAAGGGCCTCCAATTGGTTATAATTTTGGGATCTCTATAGGTATGAATTTGATGTTACCTTTATCAATAACTTTAGAAAATATTTTTTTCTTAACAATTCCCTGTATACCTATAAAAATTTAGAACAACAAACGACAACGTGGCTTTCAAAAAATTAGAAGGAAACCCATCTATGTCCAACACTCTATCATTAGTCATACATTGCACATCCAAAAAAATCTCTTCCCAGGATAGGAATTTTTCCTAGGAAGAGAACAATAAACCGTATTGACGCCCTAAATTTGTATACATTCATTTGGCTAAGTCCCATATTGGGAAAACATTGTTACTTTTTGATTTTTTCCTATGCTTTGGAGCACACACGCTTGGGGAAGAAGAAAGAAAGGTTGCACATAGGTTATGGGATAAGAAAATAAAAAATCCACGTCCAAATATATAACATGGAGATGAATTTAGATGCACAAATATAATGGAAAAAAAGACATATGCAAATAATTGGGATTAAAGAGGAGTTGCATGGGAAAGAAATTTCAGTGTACCAAGGGAACAAATGGGCTAAAAATAGAAAAACAACTACATAGCTTGATGTGTGCATGTTAAGGAAGAGAAGGTGGTGCATAGAAAAGTAATTGGGTCTAGTAATTGGGTCCACCCATCTTTTGTACAATCACGTTGTAATTACCTGTTTATATCTATAAAAGTGCACTTTTCAATAACAATAAATTATATACATTTGGCCAAGTTGTTGATAAGGCTAGTAACTCATGTTATTCTTAATGTTATCACTACTTGATTTTGTCTCTGTCATTAGAAGAAAAATACTAAAATATTCATCAAGCCATGATGAATCAATCTCCATGTAAACATTTGAATAATATCTGGTCAAGCTTCCCCATCATTACTTCTCTATGTGTAATGTGTTGTGTCAATAATTTTTCTTCGTACTAGATGGTTAACTTGAAACAAATTTACAACCATCCATATTTTATGACTGCTTGGGGAAAATGGGATTAAAAACAAAAGTTTTAGATAGTCCACTTTTATATAACACATACATAAATATGTGTGTGTGTGTGTGTGCGCGAGTGCATGTGTATGTGTGCATGTGTTCAATGTGAGTGCATGCATGTGCGATTTTTTCTGTGTGTGTGTGTGTGTGTGTGTGTGGGTGTGTAACATTCCCATTTTAAAATACCAGAACAAGGGAATTTTTTTTTTTTTTTTATATATAACGTTCTCTGTTAGGAATTATAAAATTCAAACACACGTTCAAGTTTTAACAATTGTTCTCTGCCCAAACATCACAGTTTGGATCACACAGTTTCTTTTTAAAACGAATGTTCCCTGTTCGCATATTTACAATATGGAACACACATTCAATGCCATTCAATCTTATAACAGATTCTATATGCTGCTGTAAATGACTCAAGGAACTGTCGATCTTCCATTTTCATGGCTCGGAGTTTCAACGATCCTTCATTTCATGACTCGGCAACAACCGATCCTTCATGTTCGTTTATGCATAGTATATTATATATACATGTTCTCATAACCTTTCCCGGTTATCGAAGTGATCCATTCAAGAAGCCTATCTGAATATCTGTTACTGATATTCATCTAACATCCTGCATCTTAAATTAAGTGATAAGGACAACGCAACCAGTAATTGCGATACTTTGGCCAAAGATTTTCACATGCTTTGCATGATCATATTCCTGGATGTGATACACATCTACGGAATACGTCCTTCACCTCACTTCACATGTTATCTAGAATGGTCTTTCCTGGCTCCTACCAGTCCTCTTCGTTTAAGGTCAGTTTTAAACTTCCAATTCCAACTAGTAATATGAACGGGTATAGGAAGGCACTCCGTATACCAGATCATATTCCTATCCCCTACTACGAGTTTCACATTCAGCCTATGTATTCTTGATGTTTTAATTCGGGAGGGCATTGCAATATGTCAGCTGCAACATTGTGTCGTCATGGAGACCCTCGTCTTCATGGAGACACATTGCTGTAGCTGGCATATGCCAATGTCCTACAGAATTCTCCCATCGAGAATGCACATCCTGCTCAAGTGATTTGGATACGATTTAATAATTAAAATCAACCTTTAGCATCCACGCTGATCCCTTGATCCTCGTTTCCGTTACAGTTGTACAGAGCTAAGAGGGACTAAATCCGTCCATTAACTTACTATGCATCTTCTCCTTCGTGTCGAAGGGCTGCATTTCCCTACTTGGTTCACTTCTTAATCAATGGATTAAGCGGTCCGTACCGACGGACGTGATAAGTTTAACCTATTAAACTTAGCCAAGATTTTCTCGACTGCAACTAAATTCAGAATATTAACTTATTAGACGTCATTCATACGAGGTCTAAATTTCAAGAAATGTATTCATTTGTTCTCCTTAACGTCATATAGTTAAGGTCCATTAGTTGTGGATATACTTATTCTATATCCTTTATTCTGAATTCAGCATACGAGATCATTAACGGAATTCGAAAATGAAGTTCGATTATTCCAAAGTTATTTGATATTCCTTAGCTCCTAAGCTAATCCTGAATACCTTCCGATTATGGAATCATATTCTTCTTAATCCTTTTTAATGTCAATTAAAAATTCATCTTTACCCAAGTATGAACTAATTGCGTTTTTCAACTTAAAAGTTGCATTCAAGTAAGAATAGATATCAGTTTCCATTTAGCGTCCATCCAAGGACAATAAACAAATCCAAATCAAGAAATAACATTATATTTCCAATTTAGACAACAAAATCAAACTGATATAATTATTAAAATAATACTCATGTAATTGGATTCAATATTTCATGTCATAATCTGTACATTTGCCAATCTAGCTGATTGGGCATAGTTTATATAAAACATCAATACAACTCATGGACAGAAGAATATATTTTCTTCTTTTCACAATTCCTCGAAGAGAAATCAAAGTAACAATTACAATTCATTTTATAGCTAATCAAGAAGCATCAGAAAACAGTCATGTCTTCATTCTAATCAAATTTCATCTGCAAAATGAATTGCACGGGTCAGTTTAATGAACTGAGCATATTAAGCACTTATCCTTAAAATAAGGTGCTTCAACTAATTGTCTCAATAAAAGAACCCTGCTTTTATGAAACGACAGTAAAACATCAATCACGAAGTAGGCACAAAAGAAAGATCAGCATAACAACTGAACTATCAAAATATCATCACAATCAGCCAGAGGACTGCTGTCCCGTTTCCACATAACCGTAAACATTCTGTTATCATTTCCTCGCCTTTCATTAATAATAAATGCAAAGGATGAAACTAACTGAAATGTAAACTCATTACTTTCCTTTCAGTTCGGGTATTAAATTAGATTCCAAGCACTCAAGTACAGACAAGAAAGCGAACAGCAATGCATATAGTTGCTCCCATCTAAGCACTACAAAATTCATTATTCACGAATTACAGATTTCCAACTGAATGAAAGAAGAAGAGATCATTTTTCCAAGTTATTCATCCATATCTCTATTTCTTTCCACATGACTGTCCGAATAATGGAATCCAAACGAGAGACAAATCAAGATAACAGTTCAGAGTGAAACTTACAAAATCCATTCGGAATTCACCTTCCGGCAGTAAGAATAATTTCATTTAATTCCGGTTCATACGAATACCAAAACAGGCTAGTAAGACATCGTATTCATCATAGAACAAGCAATATCAAGATGCATACTATGTATTTGCTGTACTAGAAGATTCCATACTTCTTTAACTGTAGTGTTAACCAAACAAGCGGTTATGCAATCATGCAATCATTTATTCATATGATCTTTTATATCCATGAACGCATACAGTTCATAATAACAATTTGCACATTGCTGTTACCTACAGCAAAACCAATTCATATGCACAGTAAGCTCCAATATTACTTTCAGAGTCCAAAATAGCAAAAAGAGAAGAATTTATTCTCTGTAATTTCATTGAGAAACAATCATTTTATTTCAAATGAAATAAAAACACCCAAATCATGTTTATCTTAGCATGACAGCTCAACTTATAAAGATAACAGAACAATCGTTCTCATTGATAAGCAACTCACATAGCCTGTACAGTTTCAATCTAATATACCACAAACAATGAACATTCAATTCGAGTTCTATCTCGATCAACTGTTAACTCCAAAAACAACATTCTCCATTACTTAATGAGGTACAGAACTCAAAATATAATATTCGTATATCAATACCTCTATAAGGACAAACCCGCTTAGGGTGTTAATTGCGTAGGCTTGGTACAGTCAAGGCAGACTCAGAAAACAAGCTAATTCCCACATTTTCCATTTATTTAAAATAGAAATCCCAGTCAAGTTCGTATTCACAAGACAGTTCAAATCAGAAGGTCAAACCACAACTACAAGACACAATGGAATCAACTTTCCATTACAGCAAGAAGGAAATATAATCATTCATTGCACAGAATACAAAATCAATTTGTAATTGTGTCTACAGCCCGAACAGGAAGACCGAATAGTATCAAGAAAACACAATAAAACCATCTTATCCTCACAGTGAGGGAAACACAATCCATTAATATGTTTAAGAGGAAAAACAGTTAACTTTTCCTATTCCACAAATACCCAATACGTATCCGTTTATTTCCTATTCAAGAAAGGCACAGCAATGAAAATATTGCAATTACTTCATTCAAATCGAATTCAAATATTCATAGAAAACCCAAATGCCATTTTCATTAAAATCCATAACAGTTGAAGGAAGAGGATTTGTTTCCTTAAAAATTTCAATAAGAAACAACTTCAACCAACTATCGCCTCTTTCATTCCAGATCGTCAGTAAAAGGCGATAGTTTCAGTAGTGAAAGGAACTCAATAACATGTACAGACTCATGATACACAAGACGGATTTCCCATTACTGTCAAACAACCAGCACGATATGGAGGTATTTCATTCGAGAAATACAAGGACAGTCGAACTCAGCGACCAAAAACAATGATTCATATTATTTCCAAAATGACAGCAATATAACACGACTGTAATTCCATTTCCTCTTTACATGCCAAGGCAGTTCCAAGCACATCAGCAAGGAAAACGATTACACTATAAGGAAATGATTAAACATCCTGTTCCACTTCATACAACATGTACAGAGAAGAGTATATCTATTTCCAACTTGATTCGTACAAAAACAAATCAAGACCAAGCAACCAGAAACAATTCTTCATATCCTTTCCCAAAAAAAAGAAGTAAGAAACGACGAAATCCAATTCGAATCGACTCAACAACAATCACAAAATCCAAACCCAAGAGCAGGGTTGTTTTAATGAGACACTTAAACAAAGCAAGAATTTTTAAAGAGAAGGGCTTAACATGCCTGTAATCTCTTTTCCAGAACTCGAAGAAAACTTCGTTTGCCACGTTTTTCCTTCCACAGCGACAACACAAACTCCCCAACACTTCTTTCTTCTTCAGGCTTAGCAACAACCTCGAAATCTCCAAGAAAATGTCAAATTCCAAGAGCTGGTTCGACTGAACCAGGCCAAAAAAACCAAATGCAGAGCAACTTTGCAAAAGCCAAACCGAAACAATGAAAAAAATCAAATTCCCTCATACACTTTCCACGGCGAACTGGTCGTAAGGACCAAGAAAAATCAATGCATTAAAGGCTCTGTCTTTTCCTTACTTCCCACGCCACCGCCACTTGAGTTGGCGAACTCAATTTTTTTTAAATTTCCCATGTAAAACTGAATTTGGCTCTATCTCCAAATAGATGCCTCTATTTCCTACCTGCCCCGCCAAAACTGGCGTTGTCCACGTATGGACTGTTTTATTAAATGCCAATGAATGCCTTCTTCCCATCCTTATCCCTTTCCTTCCAAGGGTCTGCGCGCCCTTTTAGATTAGGATTAGTTTAGGTTGTATATAGTGTTCAACCTAGGTCTTAGTTTAGCCTTAGGTTTTAGGGCTTAGGTTTCCCCCCCCCGCTTTTTTTTTTTATAATTTAAAAATCCACTTAGGATAATAGTGTAGGATGCATGTTAGGACTTAGGATTAGTTTAGGTTTTTAATTCATACTAACCACTAACACCAAACAACTTCCATCCAGCCTTCTTACTAACATTTACGTTAATGCAGAGCAGGACATTCCGTCCTTTGGATCACGTGCCAAGGCCACCCGCGTCCAGGCGTTTCTTGCCTCACGAGGTCCCAAGTTCAACAGTATAGGGTTTAAGAATCGAATCCCTGTCGTTGGCATTTACGTGCCAGCTGTTCATACCTGCAATCAGGCGCTGCACGTTCATAACAATCTCGGGTTCGGTTCAAGTGTGAATCGACAGAGAATTCACCAGAAGCCCTCATCATACTTTGGATCAATGAAATTGATTCAAAGTGTGCTGTCAATCAGTAACAAGAGTTTAGCAAGTATACGACCATTTGTCGTCACATTAGCAAACACGCAAGTACAGTAATTGTTGTCCTATACAATAAATCACAGCATGCAAGAATCCAAGTTAGCAACACATTCCTTTAAGATCAGAGTTTATCTTAACATGTTTGCCTTCATTCCAGCAGTTATAACAACATGTAAAACATTCACCAAGATAACATGTAAAATCAGAGCGTTACATTCTTCCCTCCTTAAAGAATCATTGTCCCGATGATCAGATTATACAAATCAAGGAGTTCCTAGGAAAAAGTTCAGTTATTGTCCCATCATTCATAAGTTCATACCAAAAACAAATTCACTCTTAAAAACAGCGTTTTAAGACAAATGTAAAATAGACTAATAATTGTCTAAATTTGGTAGAATTATCAGTTCTTTGAATTTCAAATTCAATTAAACAGGTGTGGAAAAGTAGATCTCATTTCTTCGAGATTCTCCCAAGTTGCACTTTCTTCGCTGAACTGGTCCCACTGGACCTTACATTGGTTCACTTCGCGATTTCTCAAGTACAACTGGCGAGTTCCCAACACTCGAATGGGTTTAACCACGATTATTCCTGGGTCTTGGACCTGCAAGGAATTCCAATTTAGCACATGTGATAAATCTGTCACGTATTTCTTAAGCAAAGAAATATGAAAAACATCATGCATTTGAGACAAAGCAGGAGGTAATGTTAGACGATAAGCTACAGGGTTGATTATTTCAACAATTTCAAAAGGTCCCACGTAACGTGGCGACAACTTGGCAGCCTTGCCAAAAGTTATTGAGCTCTTTTTCGGCTTCACTCGAAGAAAGACCTTCTCTCCCAGTTTATAATGCCTGTCAACCCGCTTCAAGTCTGCATAGCTCTTTTGCCTATTGGCAGCCTCCTTTAGATGTTCCCGAATCATTTTGATTTGTTGTTCCATTTCCATAAGGATTTCTGGCCCAATTACCTCTCTGTCCTCAACGCTGTCCCAGCTGACAGGGGTTCTACATTTTCTTCCATACAATGCTTCAAAGGGCGCCATTTTTAAAGAGGCATGATAGGTGTTATTGTAAGCAAATTCTACCAGCGGAAGGTATTCCTCCCATTTATACTGCTGGTCCATGCAATACATCCTTAACATGTCCTCTAAAACCTGATTAACTCTCTCAGTCTGCCCATCCATTTCCGGATGATATGCAGAACTGAAGTTTAATTTAGTCCCCAAGGCCGCATTAAGCGTTTGCCAAAACCTTGATGTCATCCTCGGATCTCTGTCCAATATGATTAATTCCGGTATTCCATGCAACCTGAAGATTTCATGTACAAATCTTCTTGCTAGCACTGGTGCATCGTCCTTCAAATTACCAACAATGAAGTGTGCCACTTTGGTTAATTTATCGACTACAACCAGGATAATGTCATGCTTATTTCTTGACATAGGAAATCCTTGAACGAAATCCATCGTTATCACTTGCCATTTATATTGCAGAATGCTGTGGGGATACAATAATCCAGCGGGGTGCATATGTTCCGCTTTAACACGCTGACATTCCAAGCAGTGTGTTACAAACTCTGCCACATCCTTTTTCATTCCCTTCCAGAAATATTGCTGCTTAAGATCAGCGAGCATTTTTGTAATGCCAGGGTGTCCAAAAAAAGGTGAATTATGGAATTCAGTTAACAGTTTCCCTCTTAAGTCATTAGCCACAGGTATATATACCCTGTTTTCGAACCTTAGGATTCCTTCATTATCAAAATGGAATCCCTTATACCTGATGTCCTGCGGGTCTACAGCAAGTGTTGATTCGACTTGCTGGAAATAAGGATCTGATTCCAAGGCATCTTTCGCCTCATCTTTAAACTGAGTCCTTAACGTTATAAGAGCAGAGATATGCTTCCTTCGACTCAAAGCATCTGCTACCCGATTTTCCTTGCCCTTAATGTAACTTATATCGAAATCATACTGAGACAGAAATTCTAACCATCTTCGCTGCCTTGCATTTAGATTTGGCTGAGTAAAAATATACTTCAGCCCTAGATGGTCTGTTTTTAATTCAAAGGGCTTGCCTAAAAGGTAATGCCTCCATATTTGAAGCGCATGAACAATGGCAGCGAGCTCAAGATCGTGTGGAGCATAGTTTCTGTTCATGTAACTTAAGCTTTTGCTTTCATAAGCGATGACATGGTTATTCTGTAACAGAATACCTCCAAGGCCTTCTCCTGAGGCGTCCATTACAACCATAAAATCTCCATTTGGATCAGGTACAGTCAAAATAGGTGCTGTAGTTAACTGTTCCTTTAACTTTTTAAAGGCAGATTCACATTTGTCTGTCCAGACAAATTTCTTTTCTTTCTTTGTAGCGAAGTGATTGGGGGCAGTAATTTTTGAAAAGTCCTTAACAAACTTTCGATAATATCCAGCCAAGCCCATGAAGCTCCTCACTTCGTGCACGTTCTTAGGCGCAGGCCACTCCGTTATAGCTATGATATTTGAAGGGTCAACAGCTATCCCATTTTTTCTTATAACGTGTCCCAATAGTGCACTTCTGCATCGTAAAAGGAACACTTGGACAGTTTGCCATACAATTTCCTCTCTCTTAAGATTTCCATTCCATTCCAGCAGGAGTACACTCAAACAAGGTACTCAATACAATACAAGTGGATATAGCTCAAAAACAAGCTATGATGAATATGTTGATTGGTTTGACTTAAACAAGCTCTGGATTTTTGATAGGAAGAGTAACAAACAAGTGACTCAACACAGTTGTGAACTCAAAATGAGATTTGAAGGGATTTGTGTCGGATGGGATTTTGTTAAACTTGACAGCTGATGAAATAATGAGTGAACTCAAACAAGTCACCCAATGTCATTTTGATATAGCTTGAAACAAGCTATAAAGGATGTTCTGACAATTGATGAGATAAGGAGTGAACGCAAGTCACTCAATATCTATTGGATATAGCTGAAACAAGCTATGACAGATGTTGTTTGTTGGCTGAAGTAGCTAATGAAATTGTGTGTGTGATGTTTTGGTCTGTGTTGTTGGATTGTTTGGATGTTTTTGCTTGGTATTGAATTGGTCGAGAACTGATTTTTTTGTGGAACACTAGGGTTTGAATTTTACAATAAACACATTGATATATCAGCCAAGTTTATGATAAAAAAACAATGCTAAACTATTTTGTTTTCAAACAGCAAGCAGTCATGTGGATTCAATTGTTTTGGCTTATGAGGTAACTTCTTCAGGAATGATCATTGTTTCATGCAATCATACAAGTATGCTGTGAAATGGTGGATGCAGGCTCTTATTACTCCAAGAAGATGCGTCCTCCGATATACCCTAGTCCTGATATACCTAATTCTGTACGGGGACAGAATTGGTACGGGGAACCCTTAGAGCACTGGAGGAGACTCACCAATTCTTACTTGCCTGTTTCGGAGTGAATCACCACGTCCAGAACAGGTTTTGTGAAAAGGTGGAAGGTGATGGAGGGATGAATGTGTATGGTGTCCTTATAACTCCCCGAAGATTTACAGGGACGATGCCCAGGCTTCGTTGTTACAGCTATTTAGGCGTGACTCGCATGCGCTGCACGACAGCATTACCTGTAAGTGAAGAGCAGCGGCGAGGTAAATACCGAACGCTGTGATGAGACTAGGTCTCAAAGTGCAATGCAGATGCAAATGTTGTTGGTGCGTGGTAGTCAAGTCCACGTCACCGGTGTAGCTTTGGTGGTGATGAAATCCACCTCGTCTACGTAAAAAAAAAACAATATGATAAAGTGATTAAACGCAGGGTTCTTTCCAACTTGAAATAAATCACTAGCAAAAAAAATGCGTACGTACCTGAGCGTACTTTTTTTTTTTTTTTTTTGTTTCAGCAATTGTCTTTGAATGGTGGTATTTTTTTTTTGCGGGATTTTTTTTTTTTTTTTTTTTTTTTGTTTTTGACAATATTCCAGCAACGCGGTTCTACAGAAAACAAATTAGTAGTTATCCTGCAAATGAAATGTTAGAAAAGTGATCGTGGTTGTTTTTTTTTTGATTTGCCAGATCGCTCAAAGGCGCAGGAAAAAAGAGCATACACAACCAACGACCAAAACAAATATTAAATATGACAAAGGAAAATAATTATTAAAATGACAGTTGGAAAAACAAAGCTAGAGGATCCTGCAATGTTAGAACAAGAAACTAAAAAAAATTGTGACCGTTTCTGATTTTCCAGATCGCTCGAAGGCGCAAGAAAAGAGCATACGCGGATACAATTGGAATAATTTTTTTTTTTTTTTTTTTTTTTTAAAATGTTAATAATTATTGCAATTAATCATGATTGCGAAATAGCGATAATGATTATTTTCAAAAAAAAAAAAAATGATGAAAGAAGAGGGTGAAAACGTTACCTAGAAGTGTTGTCGTGGAAAATTGAAATAAGGCAAAAAAAAAAAAAAAAAAAAAAAAAATTGTTGTGCAGAGCCCGAGTGGCCTCACGTTTCTGATTTCCAAGATCACTTTTGAAGTGCGAGGAAAGAGCATACGTGTGAGGTTGTTACGTGAAAAAAAAAAAAAAAAAAAAAATAAAAAAAAAAAACTATTTTTTGTTTTTTTAAAAAAAAACAGGTGTTAGAAGAAATGAAAAAATTTTTTTCTGTAAGTCTAAATCTAAAAATTTTTTTTCATTGCATAGATCTTTTCAATACTTTCCGTAAAAAAAAAAAAATGAAGTCATTCCGAGTTCGGGAGCAAAAGTTATGGCTTCCGGAAGATGGGCTACGGTAGCACTCTGAATGAAAATTTTAAACGTGAGAAAAACGTCCCGGGAGCTGGTTTTTTTTTTATTTTCTGACTTCTGTACTTCACCTGAGAAGCTAAAATTTTGACAGCAAGGTTAAAAAAAGAACAATAAAAACAGAAAGAAAGAGTTAGATCACAAAATGATTGACTAAAAAAAAAAAAAAAAAAAATGATTAACTTCCTACAAAGCAGCAGTTATTTTAGCAAAAGTAAATAAAAAATGCATTTTCCGGATTGGTTGTCCCATGACAGTAAGATGATAAACTAATGGCTAGTTCATGTGTTTCTACAGATGACGAGTAAAAATAAAAAATCAAAACTGGGAACTAAACACCAAGCACCGAGGAGATCAAAGACAGGATGAGCTTCATAGTTTCATTGTTGCTATAACCTGCAGATACCACAGATACACCACAAGACACCACACAACAAATACCCAAAGCGTGAAGGTTAACCAAAGAAGACCATAAGGAACAGAAAAGGAAATAATAATGAACAATAATAAAAAAAGAACAGATAAAACCACTAATTGGGAAATTAATGGTAACAGATCGAAAGTAACCGGGCGTGCCAGAATGTAAGCTAGGAAAAAAAATACACTACTAACAAGGAAGTAAAATACCAATAATCATACCTCCTCCTTCGCGTTCCGTAGCAAACCTCAGAATGGGCTAGGAAACTTGGATTGAGCCCTGATTTTGTGATATGTAGGTGCTTTTTCTTCAAGACGGAGCAAGACCTTCCTGCAACAACGATCCTCTTACTTTGCACTAGATGGGAAAAAGGATTATGAGGCTATTTTGGCATTAGGACGAGGCAAAAGGATGTTCTTTGCTCAAAGGATGATGCAGAACTTAGATATGGCATGAAAGCTTATTTTTCTCCGTGTGTTTAGAGGGGAGGGGTAAGGTTGTATTTATAGCCTGAGGGAGTGATTAGCTTAGAGATTAATTTAAGTAATCATGGTTTGAAAATGTGGGCAAAAATGTGGGCAAGAAAATAAGTGAGTGGTTTGAAAATGTGGGCAAGATTAGTGAGTGGTTTGAAAATGTGGGCAAGATTATTAGGTGAGTGGGGGCCACGAAGAATGGGTGAGGATTTGAATTATATTTTTAATTCATAAGTGGAGGATTTTAGGTGAGTGGGGACCACGAATGGTGGGTGAGGATTTGAATTTGAATTTTTAATTCAATAGTGGAAAAACATGGAGAATAATGACATGTGGTGAGGATTAGATTATTTTTTTAGATTTTGAAATGGATAATTAATCAAATTATATTTGATTAATTCGGATGTTTTGGTCTAATTTTTATCATTTTTTTTTCACCATTTTATGCACAATTCATTGTTTTAGAAACTAGACTAATTTTTTCTAACATGTTTTGCATGCTTCTCGCTTGTAGTTTTCTTTTGTTTTTTCTACAACTAACACGAATCATTCATGTGTATGCTTTTCCCTCGTGCTTTTTAAAGTGATCTTGGGAATCATAAATGTGCTTGTTTCTCTTTTTTTTTGGGGGGGGGGGAATTAATGTTTCACTTAACCAAAGCCAACCCACATGTATGCTCTTTCCCTATGCTTTTTAAGTGATCTTGGAAACCGGAACGTGGATTCGCTTCTGTTTCCCTTGTTTGTTTGTTCTATTTTTTAACCTCATTCTGAAAAACTTTCTAATCTTTGTTTGCATGACCCACTCTCACACAAGGTGGATAAAACATTCCAAAACTACTAACTGCAGGTTGTCAAAGGAGTAGAACTAAACCACAATAAAATTCAAAAGATAAAAAAAACACCACATTCAAAACATTGTATTTGTAGGTTCGGTTAAGAGCTACGGATTGACCGTTTAACTAGAACATAACCCCCTTGGCATAAGCCTTACACTACAACAAAGGGGTGGTTCTAAGAACCCCAAAGTAGTCCACACCTTGAGGGAACTGGTGGACAAAATAGGAACCTTTTTATCCTACCTAACTAGTAAAGCCTTGTGAGTTAGAGTCATGGATATCCTTAGTGGTGACCCCAGTGAGATTCATTTTGAGCAAGATATTTACTCAGGGTTTCAAAGGGGGTCAAACAAAGTAGTCAACTATAAATAGTGTCGCGCTCGCTCAGATATATTGTTGACACCTAGTTGAGAGAGCCACCTAGGAAGCCACGCCTTGTCCAAGCCAATCTAAGATAAAGGCCAAAACTTTCACTTCACCACTTTTCATTTTTCTCACATGTTACTGTATGATGAAAAGTGAAAAGCGAGCATGGGAATCTACAAGTAACTCTTCCTCACACCCGACCTCCCGAGGTCGTGCTGAGACAACCATTAGGGATGGAATATATGTGGGGTGCAGACAAACTAGTTAGGAAATCTTATGTCTTCGTTGTGCACTAATGGAATCTACGAATCTAAGGCAAAGAAGGCCCTCCTAACCCGAACTGGCATGATAGATTGTTCGGCAAAGGATGACTGCTCGAAGGCTCCAATCAATATCAAGCTCCGAAGTGATCCGATCTATAGGTTGTGGAATATGTAGAAGATAATCGGTGGGTACTTCGTAGATACTCCCCGATAGGGTCATGAAAATGGATGCTGGATATATAGGGGATTCTATGGGTGATTCTCTGGTCTAGTCCAGAAATCTTTAGCTGACTGTTAATCGGTGGTGGAGCATTTACAACATTTGCCTTTTTAGTTTGGTCAGTTACTCCATCTGTTGTTGCCCCACGGTTCTTGTTAAGGATTTTAGGTCCTTGATTGGCGTTTTGTGGTAGAATAAGTCGTAGTGTTTTGGTTGGGGGTGATTAACCTCCCATTTGTTCCATATGCCTTGTGACCACTATCTTTTGCAGCTTGATCTATTCGGAGGATGCTCTCAAGCACTTCATCGTAAGTTCTTAGTGGGAGCTTCTGGACTTCTTCCTTTATCTCTCTGCCGAGAGAATGAAGGAATAAATCACATAGTTCCATCTGATCCATGTTTGGAGCACTCGCTGAGGAATAGAGGACTGTACGCCATCTTTGGATGAAATGAAGAACATATTCATTGTGTTTCTTGCTTAATATGTAAGAATTCTCTGATTCCTGTTCTCAACAATTTGCTTATGTCGAACGCCTTCATGAACTCTGAAATGAGTTGTTTAAATGAATGGATGGAGGCTTCAGGTATTCTGTAATACTAATCGAGGGCAATGCCCTCTAATGTTTTGGGGAATATTTTAGCAACAACTCCATCCAAGGGAGCAGTTCTCGAATGGCAGTGGCATAGGCCTTAATATGTGCATTTGGGTCTCCCTCCCCTTGTGTACTTGGGCAAATCAGGAAGAGGTCTTGGAAGCATGACGCTTCGTATAGTGAAGTCTAAGGGCTCTTTCAAATATTCTGAATAAGTCCCTATCGCATAGGTTTCGACCATCGATGGTGCCTGCTGAGGGGGTGGAGGTGGAATGGGTTGTTGATATGGCGTAGCGTATGTATTTGCAGGGGCATAAGGAAATCTTTGTGGTTGAGCGAACATGCTGGGAGAAGAGAACATATCTCCCTGTGGTGACTTGGAATACATGTTTAAGTATGGAGAAGCATTGTTCAGAAATGGATTGTTTTGTACTAAAAACCGGGAGGTATCATATTTCCCTGGAGCGACGTTAGAGAACGTGGTTCTAGTTGGTGTTTGTTGTGAATATTGAGGGGGCATGCCCAATGTGCCTGTTCCTGTGAGGAGGTCTACTTGGCTAGGATGATGTGGAGGATTGGAATCTCCTGCCTGCATGAATTGTGAATTTTGACTTGCCTGAGCAAGTTCCAACCCTCTAACCTTCTCGACTAAGGCTGAGATGACCTCATTCGGTGAAGATATGGTATTTTGTCTTAGTGGTGTTTGTTGTATACCTTGAGGTTGTATAGGCATATGGTACCCTGATCTGATCTAATCATTACCCTGCCAAAATTCCATCGTGGGCATTTCTCACAGGTGGAGGAATGGAGGGTGTTTTCTTGAAAAGAGACCTCGGGTTGTGTTTGTAAACCTCATATAGGTGGGGTACATACTTTGAGAGCGTTGTTCACTCCTAGGATAATGCGTTAAGTATTCGTCATCTAACAACAGATATGGATCTGACTGTCTACTAATTTGTGGTCTAAGTAACACCTAAGGAGATGAACCAGATTCTCCAGTGAGCGTCATGTATTGGAGCCTGAAGGCTTTGGTTGTTGTGTTTGAGTGAGCTGATCCAACTCCTCTATTTGGAAAGAAGAACTATATATAGTCCTTTGAGGTGGAGTTTGTGTTGAAAACCGGTTAGTTGAATAGTTGTCAACCCATGCTGAGAGTGAGGGTGATGGTTGTCTATTTAGTTGATCGTAGTATGCTTCAAGACCTAGGAGAGGTCTGCCATATGCATCAAATCTTGACATATTTGGGGGGTATATGAATACCCACAGAATAATGGAAAAAACGAAGGTGGATGAAAGAATAGAAAGAGGAGAACTAGTTTGTTTCACGTCGGGTTCACACCATTTTGTTGGTGAAGTTGGTGGTGGAGGCTAATGAGGTGGAAAAGATGAAAAGTTGTTTATTCACGTCGGGTTCGCCAATTTTGTTGGTGAAGCCGATGTGAAGGTTAATGAGGTAGATAAGATGAAACAGTTTTTTTTTTTTTCATGTCGGGTTCACCAATTTTGTATGATGGAAAAGTGAAAAGTGAGCATGGAAATCTACAAGTAACTCTTCCTTGCACCCAACCTCCTGAGGTCGTGCCGAGACAACCCGTGGGGATGGAATATACATGGGGTGCAGAAAAACTAGTTAGGAAATCTTATGTCTTTGACGCGCACTAATGGAATCTACAAATCTAAGGGAAAGAAGGCCCTCCTAACCTAAACTGGTGTGATAGATCGTTCGGCGAGGATGATTGCTCGAAGGCTCCAATCAACATCAAGCTCCGGCGTGATCCGATATATAGGTTATGGAATATGTGGAAGATCACCATTGGGTGCTTCGTAGATATTCCCCGACAGGGTCATGAAAAATGGATGATGGATATATAGTGGATTCTATGGGAGATTCTCTGGTCTAGTCTAGAAATCCTTAGCTTGATTAGTTGCTACGTCTATTGAGGATAGTTGTGCGATAATGTTTGGTGGAAGTGGTGTGTGGCTTTGTCCCCTCAGTGTGGTCTCCTCGTTCCTTCGTGTTCACGTGAATCCAGAAAAGTGTGTAATGCTAGCATAATAGAAGTAGGTATTGGAACAATGGCAGTTTTGGATGTAGACTAAATACAATGTGAGTAGAGAGGGATAGTGCAAGAGAACAGAGCTTGGCTTATGCAATTCCTAGCGGGATTTATGTGAGTCATACAACACAAAAACATCCAGAACCTGAAACTATCCTTCTTGACGAAAAAACCTACAACTCTAATGGTTTCAGACTGAAAATGAAACTATCCTCCTCAATTGATTGTATGAAATAGTAATAACACTAGAACAAGAAGATCATGTGGCTTCTAAACAACAAAATAAGACTAACTATGCATGCAACAAATGAAAACTATTGAATTCCTAAACAAGAACTGAAAGACTAAACTATTGAAATGAGAGGATGAGGGTAGTTTTGAGGGGCCATTTGCTTGTAATCAAACCAGCTATTTATAGAATTCCCATTCACCCAAAGGTAACTCCAACTAGGACTCTTTTACCATTAAACAATGGAGAAAACACTATTCCAGGGACATAAAACATAAATACAAGCCAAGGCGGTGGAAAAAAAAGCTTGTAAAAGTTGAAATTTCGTGAGTCGATAAAAAAGAATGTGCTGGAAAAATGCGTGAAGGACCGCCACCCTGAGCAGGGGGGCGTTACAGGACCGTTTCCCTCCTGGGCGGCGGTTTCGAGATCACCGAAGGCAAAAATGCAAAGGAAAAGAGGGGAAAAGAGGGGAAAACAAAACAAGCATGCGGAGGTAAGCGGGGCATGCAGGATGTTAATGTACACTTGGAGAGATTTTTTGGATCCCGAACACCTTGCGAGGAGACCTGTATCATCATCATTGGGGCATGTGTAACATCATTCTGGTAGCGCAAGTACCCTTACAATTTTGGGTACGTACATATTGCCCCCTCAGAGAAGCGTTTTAGCCATGAAGAGGCGTAAAACGGTGGGTTGAGTATGGGGGTCCCAAAATGGGAAGCTAGAAATTATACCTGACATGTCCATGTGTCAAAATGACACCATCCAAAATTCCCCGCTACCTGCAAAATGAAAAGAGGACTCAAGTGCAGATAGATAAAATAAATCAAAAAATAAATACTAAAATAATATGAAGTGAGGACTTACCATTTTGCGCGGGATAAGAACTTACCTCCATCGACACTCCAAACCTGTGAAAAGGGCATTCAAAACGAGTCAAAATGCTATATATATAAAAATGGGCCCATTTTCCTATTCATTTGCGCTTGTCGATTTGATTGATTTTGAGCTCTGGGACCCATGGTGACGGTTTTTTGACGAGAGTATAGTCGAAACGTTCGTGACAAGATAGTGATCATGCCTCTGTGAGCGGAACATCGACCCGCGAGATCTCAGGTTAGTTCTTCTTGATTTAATGTTTTTTACCTCAAAATTAAAATGATGAAATATTTGTCATGGGGGGGGTATTTTTAGAAATGCCAGTTTTAAATGTGTCTCTTAGGGGGGACGCCTAATGGGTAGGCTTTGTTTTAGTCAAAATGGTCTTTTTTTGTTTTTGAGCATTTTTAGGGCACGTGACCCATTTTTAAATGCGGGACACGACCGCCGCCCTGAGCAGGGTGGCGGTTACAGGACTGCCACCCTTTCAAAGTGGCGGTTACGGAAACCCGCCTTGCTCTACTCAGGGCGGCGGTCTTTCCAGAATGATAAAACAACCTTTTTTTTAAATTGTTTTTTTTGCATTTTTTCCAGTTTTTTCATATGCTTTAATGATTTTTCCAATGTGATTCAAATACTAACTTACTCCTTTTTGCATTTTTTTGGGTGTATGCAGAAGAAGGAGGAATATATCAGATGGAGCTGAGAGAGAGAGTGTGACTGGCTTCAACAGTGTTGGATGCACTTTCTCAGGATGAGCAGGATACTCTTCAGAGGGCCGGGATATTACGTATATCACGGGTTCCTCATGTCGCACCTTCTAGTCACATACTATGTGACCTTTTTTGTATTGGGATGTTGATCGGAACACTTTCCGATTTCCAGGAGTCAGGGGTGAGTGGACTATCACCCTGGAGGATGTCTACCACATCTTGGGAGTCTCGATCATCGGGGAGATGACTTACACTTGAGACAACGGGGTCGCGGGCTCAGATAGCTCAGTGGGCTACATATATGGGAGACACAGTTGTCTCCACTGGTTCAAAGAAGGGGGTGAGGGTCCGTTCCATTCCTAGCTTGCCTATCCCTTTGATTCATCAGGCCATTATGGGGATCCTTGCCTCGAGATTGATGGGGACAGGGAGGGGACACCTTACTACTCTACTGCTGGTCCCCTATTATTGCACAGATTGAGGCACATGGTTAGATTTATGCCTGGGGAGCCGATATACTTGGGACCACCTATCATGACTTGTACAGGGTGGTTCACTTACAGGGACATATTTGAGCCATCTGACCTTGGTTATGAGCTGGGTCTATGAGCGTATCATCCCTTATGGGAGAGGCATAGAGGTGGCGGATCCCGGAGCCTGTGAGGGCAGCTAGATGGACAGAGATGTCGGTGCTTAGAGCACCCCCCCAGCCAGTTGCTTCCCTGACTACTGATGATATGGAGGCCACACCTTATCAGGCCATGGCAGGGTTGTGGGGCGAGGAGACCTTCACTTTGATTTCCTGCTCTACTACAGGGCAGCTTGTGGACAAGGACGGGGAAGGTAGAGACACACCCCTTTGATCGAGTGCCTCAGCAGTTTGGCCTTGCTTACGTTGATATGCTTCCCCAGTGGTGCCAGTGTTCAGATCAGTTCGGGAGGCTAGGGGAGGTCCTAGAGGCTGGGGTTGGACTGTTGTTACTCCTGGCGTCCCTATTATAGCTAGGCGGGTGGTACGTGCCTGAGAGAGAGTCGGTGCTCCTCAGGCACCTTTACTTCAGATTGCCGCCGGTCCTGCCCATAGCAGTGATGACCCTATTGATATAGATCTGAGTCTAAGGAGTTTCACAGGGGGAGAGATGGAGGAGGAGACCAAGGACATGGAGGTCAGCGAGTCAGGTGGAGAGGAGGATAGCGATCCCGAGTGGCATGACACTCAGGAGATCTTACAGGCCGAGAGGGCAGAGCAGAGTGCGGAGAGGGTGACTCTAGTCTCAGAGGAGTTGCCCTCTCAGGACCTAGGCGGAGAGGATGAGTCCGTAGTAGGATGCTATGTTCCCCAGACACAGGAGGAGGAGGACATCAGTCAGTGGCAACATCTGTGGCAGGCGCTGATCCTAGGGATCCCTCTTGGAGGCCTGGAGATCCGAGTGAGTTGTCACTCTTCTTTTAATATTTGTTTTTAGCTAGGATTTCCTTAGTTGCTATCTCTCCTTTTGTTCATCTTTTTTTTTTATCTTTTGATTATTTTCTAATTTGTTTTCTCCTTTGCTTGTAGAGACTGTTGATGAGTGGCGAGACTTGATTCACCAGGTATGTACTGATACCCTGATGCTCCCCATGGAGAAGACTCATGCCGAGCTATCCGTGGATGGGGAGCCTTCAACAGCTGGTAGGCATAGCGATGTTTTTTTCCCCCCTATGGCATGTGGCCAAGATGGTGACTTCCCTCCGTACCGAGTTAGCCAGGTATAGGACTGCAGAGCACCTAATGAGGAGAGCCGCTCTCATAGCGAGGCTACAGCTACTGTTCGAGACCGTGAGCCCTCAGTGCACTCAGAGCACCATAGCCAGAGTCCTAGACGTGGTCGTGTGCCTTCTGAGGGATCTCATAGGGGTTGAGAGGCCACTTGGCTCTTTTTGTTGTAGTGACTCTTGCTAGATTGTTTATATGATCATTTTGTATTTTTCCGGGCTCATTGAGCGTTTTTGACCATGCCTAGCGCATGATGGCATTGTACATAAAACCTGATATATATATATATATATTTTTTTGGATCTAGATCTCTTTGTACCTAGAGTTTTGTGATTCATTTTCACATGTATATACTAGATGCTTATTAGAATTCTTGTTTTTATATGCTTTTCTAGAATGTATGCAATGGAGAACAAATGACACAAATGCTTTCTTTCCTTTTGTATTTCGTGATGCTGATGTATGATGATGCAAATGAACTTGTGATCTTGAACTTTAGCTTTCATAAGCAATTTTTTGGTACTTCATATTGTTTTGAAAAAATGTAATGATGAACTGGTATATGATGAGAAGAGATGCACTTGCCCCACTCCTAACTCCATACAACTAGTAAGATGCGAGGGCTCACCACCAAGAGCTAGAAAGGGCACAAGCTATGAGGTGTGTTGAAATGGTAATGATGGGAGATAGACAAAGAGTTGGTGGAACCAAATAGGGATGCTACAAACCTACCCTACTCTCAAGTGACTCCATAGTTTAGAATGCGACTTGCTTTGCTTTAGTTTATCTAGACTTAGATCGTAGATGGCCACTTGGTTGACAAAATCTGGTTTTCAGGTTTTGAACTCTTTTGGAATTTTGACATCTGATTCATTTGTTTTTGACTCAAGATTTTCAAAGGTTTATTTGAACTATTTGTTTATGACCTTCAATGTTTACTTTGAAGAGGACCCCCTACACCTTTCCCCATGCTACTAGTAAGAAGCATGGGCTTATCACCATGGACAAGGATTAGGTGAGTAAGGGCATTCCCATCCTTTCCCAACCCTACATCACTAGTAAGAGATGCATAAGCTCATCACCGAAGGTTGGTAGGGCAAGGAATGTCAAAATAGTAAAATTTTTTGTAAAAGGGCCATGGAGTCGCGATTGGTTGTAGAGCTTGTTCCGGCATGTGAATCTTGGGAAAATTCTTGGCATTTATGGCATCTGCGCATAAACTCTACTGCTTCGTGTTCTAGAGTGGGCCAGAAATAGCCCATCCAATGTATTTTGCAGGTAGTGGCATGACCACCGAAGTGGCCTCCAGATATCCCACTATGGGATTCGTAGAGAATCTTCTTGGATTTAATTTATGTGACACACCTTAGAAGCATTCCATCAAAAGCCTTACGATAGAGCACTTGTTCTATAATAACATATTTAGCTACGATAATAATGCGTACCTTGCCTTCTTTGTTGTGGTGTAGCACCTTCTGGATATGTATGGTCCATGATAAAATTGATAATATCAGTATACCAAGGACATTCAGAGATGGGAGGTCTAGTTTCGATGTAATATATGCATTCATTAAGAAAATCTAGATCTACTACTAGATCGCCTCTGTCTAACGGGTTGTCGGCTAACCAATCTGTAAAATTTGTCCCTTAACGGACTTCTGGTTTACAAAAGTTAATTCAAATTCAACCCATTAAGGTTATAAAGCGTCCAACCTTTTTAGACAAGGACCCTTGCGTGATAGAAAGTTCGTAAATGGTCTTTTTTTACTATGACCCTTGTTTCTTGATTTAGCATGTAATGTCTTAAGCATTTGGTTTGCAAAGACTATGGATGGCAAGACATTCTTGTTTGCTTGCGTATAATGTGTTTTCATAATCGAGAAACGTTCGGCTAATAAAAATAGACGCATGTTCTCGTTTATCGTCATCTTCTTGAGCCAACATGCAGGCTAGTGAGACATCTGTAGGTTGTGAATATAAGATCAAAGGATGATCTGGTCTAGGTGGCATTATGATGGGAGGAGACAGTAAGAAAGTTTGTTTAACTGCTTCGAAGGCCTCATGGCATTCCTTTGTCCAAATAATGCAGCAATCCTTTTTCAACAAATTGTTGATCATATGAACAACAAAACTTAAGTCTAGAATGAATCTCTGGATTGCACTGAGATTTCCAAGAAACGATCTAATGCTAGAGTCTGTCATCTAATGGGGATCATCTCAAGAAAAAATCAGATTTTTTGGGGTCTACATTGATCCCTCGTGATGATATAATGTAACCTAGGATTTTCCCTCCTGTCACACCAAATACGCATTTTTTTTCTGGGTTTAGTGTGACTCCGTATTCGATCAAACATGAAATAATGATGCGGAGCACTTCCGGGTGATCACAGTGCTTCCTGCCCTTGTCCAACAAGTCATCTACATAGGATTCCATGATTTTATGAATAAGATTGTGAAATATGTATGTCATTGCCCGTTGGTATGTAGTGCCAGCGTTCTTGAGACCAAATGACATAATAGCGTAGCAATAGGTTTCCCCAAGGAGTTATAAACATGGTTTTTGGCTTGGTCTTGTTCAGATATTCTGATTTGATTGTATCCCGAGAACCCATCCATGAGAAACAAAGCTCAAATCCAGCTGTTGCATCAATGATGACGTCAATGGATGGTAATGGGAAGTCGTCCTTGGGGAACACACCTTGTTAATGTCTTCAGAATTCTATGCAGATGCATATCTTCCCATTTTTTTTTGAGAATGGGGACGATATTAGATACCCACTGAGAGTAATTGACCAGTTTGATGAACCCTACCTAGAGAAGTTTCATTACTTCTTTCCTTCACCATGAGAGCTTCCTTGGGTTTCATTGGTCTCGATTTTTTTGTTTAATTGGCTTTGCATCTGATTTGGTGACGAGGTTATGTACCCTGCAATGTGCGGTGCAGTTCCCCGTCATTTCTTTATAATTAAATGCAAAAAGCCTTTTGATGTTCTTTGAGGATTGAGTGTGTATTTCTATCTCTTCTAGAGTTAACGAAGATCCTAGTTTCAAGATCTTTGGTTTTTCCTCCGTTCCAATGTTAATATCAATCATTCCTTCGATTAAAGAAGTGTTACCTTCTTCAAACTCAGGCGGGGCTAGAGGTAGTTCAGATCTTCTCCATTCTCTACCATGTATATGTCGAGTTCCTTTTGTGGGGGAAGCTCTACCATGGTTTTCAAAAGTAAGAAGATGAATGTGGGATTAAGGAAAAATCTACCATGTGATGGGTGAGATGTAACTCTGCATAGGCATTTAGGTAATCAAGAGTGGCTCTATCACTATCAACGTGACCTAAGATAGTAGATTTATTCTCAGCTATGTGCGTTTAGAAGAGGGTTTGATGATGTTTTCTTTACTAATGGTTCAGTATGAAGGGAAGGGATACCATGAAACGGGTGTTTCAACTCACTGTTTGGAGTGAAACGTGAAGTTGAGGTTGCTATCGAAGTTTGCAAGAAGGTTTTGTTCTCATGGGATTGCCTCAATGGATATGAAGTTAAATCCTTTGCAAATCTAATACTATTGTTTTGTAGAGCTGTAAGTGTTCAGCTCTAGTCTCATACACCTCAGAGACTTGGTTTGCTACTAATTATGAGTCTCCTAACACTCTGATGTCATTAACATTGATCCTTTTAGCTATGATGAGACCAAGGAGGAGGGCTTCGTACTCAGCGCCATTGTTTGTACATTTGAAATTTAATTTAAAGGTGAATGGTAGGATCTTTCCCTCAGGAGAAGTAGAGATCACACCTGCCCTAGCCCCATAACGACATCTAGCTCCATCAAAGTGGAGAGTCCAATGTTTTTTGGGAAGATGGGATGTTGAGACATTCTTTACGTCTGTTTCTTCTTCTGTTTCGGTTACTTCTACCATGCAATTTTTCTCTCTGCTGGAAGAAAACCAACTCCTAGGGTACATATCCCATACCTGTGGAATCAAATGGTAGGAAAATTGGTAGATCTTGTTCTAGCAACTCAACAATTTTTGCAGTAGTTCCTAATGATACTATTTCTACAATGTTAGCTTCATCCTTGAGGGCTGGGATGCTCTTGACTAGGTTCGTAATTTCTAGTTCTATTGTAGGTATCAATTTTTTTCTTCTTGGTTTTGAGTTGGTTTTTAAGTTGGTTTGTTGGGAGTTCAAACTCAGAGTGAATGCCTGGCCTTTTCTTTCAGGTCTGCTAGGTGTATATCGATTATGGTTTTTTTGGATCACCTTTTGCTACGAATATCTTTCCTAAGTGCAAGAATCTTATTTCTTGAAATAACGTAGAAGGGATTGCCTTCATACGGTGTATCCATGGTCGGCCGAGGATCATATTATAGTTGGTTTCCTGATCTATAATATAAAACTCAGTGAGGATTTTTTTTTTGGGTCCTAAGTGTTACTGCTAGTATTATAGTCCCAATCAAAGTGGCTTTAAGGCTATCATAGCCTCTTAGTGTATTTCGAGTCGTGGAACAATTTGTTTTTTCTCCATACCCTAGCTTTTGAAGGAAAGAGAAGGGGACTATGTTAACTGCTGCCCCATCATCAACCATTGCACGTTTAACGTAATTGTTATATAAACCCACACTTGTAAAAATAAGGCTAGATCACCTCTACGTGTAATCTCAGCATCTGTTGGCATTTTGTTTATGTAAAATATAAACTCGGTATCCCTATCTGGCTGCCCCGGAGGGTGATATATCAAAGTCTATAGTCTATATGGTTTACTTGTGTTTCGGGAGGTGGAGTGATGTTAATTAAATGACCTAAACCTAGTGCTTCTAAAAGAGCAGCCCTATGGGCAGGAGAGTTCTTCAACAAGTCCAAAAAAAAAGGAGATGTGAGAGAAGGTCTTTGTTAGGTCATTAATTAAATCATAGGCACCTATGGGTTTTACCAATGTTTGTTGAATGTTATCTGGCTCTAGTGGGTAACTTGGATTTGGCTGAGAGGAATACTCTCATGTCCTTGTTATGGCTTCCACGTGTAGCTCAGTGTCTAACTCCACTAAACCAACTATCTTGGTTCATGGCTGATTTCCTAATTGGTGGTGCGACAGGTGGATTTAGTGAAGTCGAGGCTTCATGATCATTGTTTCCTGTCATTACACCCTTGTTCATCCCATTTGGATTTAATTTATTTGTTATTGTGATTTGGAAGTGGATCATTGAAGATCTTAAGAGGTGCATTTGAGGGGGAGACTGCCCTGTGAAATTATTTGGGATAGGTGATCAGAGAATCTGTTAAGAACATATCTATGAAAAGTTTCTTTTTTCTTCTGGCAGACATTGCATGAAATTTATTGTAATCGTGGCAAGTCCTAGTGTCATCAACCAAGTTCGTGTTATAGCAGAGAAGATCAGCTGAAGACCACGTCCACACTCCTTGGGGAAAGTTTCCTATAGAGTATGCCTTTTGGATTATGTTAATGCTCTGCAACATTCCAACGTTGATGATAGGGTGTTCGGAACCCTAACCATTTGACCTTCATCAGAGTTATTATGGAGGGTTTTGCATCTATGGGAGCAAGTTGGCCACTGGACCAAATGGAGGACAAAACATTCGAAGGTTTAGATGAAGAACAAGCCTCCACTAAACCACAGATGTGTTCGGGGATGTTTAAAGCCTTTTTAGGGCATGTTGTATCCAGATGATGTATGGTACGGATCCTGAAAAAGTTTTTCAAAAATCAAAAGATTTACATCCTCTTAATAGAAGTATAAGGTTGAGATCATTTTAGGCATGTGGGACTATAGAGGGTCATCAAGAATTTCTCAAAGATTGCACAGCCATAACCCAGTTCTTGAAGAAGACGTTACTGGAACCAGGAAATAAGGCGCATGAAAATTTTGGGACAATTGACGGAAGCCCTGGTGGCTTCACCATGTTTTGAAAGAATTCAGATGGAGCAAGCCATTCATTTGTAACTGATGCATCAGATGCAGCACTAGGAAGTACTTGAGCCAAAAGGATTAAAATGGAATGAACACCAATTTACTTTGGGAGTAGACAATGAGTAGTGCGAGGTAAACTATACTGTAACTGAAAAAGAGGCTCTGGGCTATCATTTGCTTTGTAAAGAAGTTTAACATTACTGCTAGGTAGAAATTTATTAGTTATAAAGTCATCAGCTCTGAAATATATTGTCAAATAAGCCTAACCATCTGGAGGATAAACGTGGAATAATTTTATACAAGAATTGAATTTGATATTATAGATAGGCCAGGAAGGAAAGAGCTATTGTAATTGCAGAGCACTCTCTCGAGGACTATGATGTTTGGATCATACTGTGATGATGATGATTTTCTCTGATGGAACATTGTCTCCCTGACACAATCCATAGTGAATACATAGATATTTGAATTATCTGAATGAATTCAAGTTTCGATGGTGCCAATTGCAAACAAGAATAAGAGACAGATACTCAAGCCAGTCATGCCATATTCTATTATGCATGGTAGAGTATTTCGAATAGGCCATGATGGACAGTACAAGAGGGAAGTGGACGTGATCAGGAAAGGAGATGCTAGAGAATCCACAATGGTACCATGTGGGGGCATTCTCTGGAAAATTTACAGCAAGAAGGAATTGGATGCAGGTTATCACGGGCACACTCTTTTTAAGGATTGGTTATATTATTAAGACATGTGAAGGTTTTTAAACACATGGTAACCGTACGACTTCATCAGTCCATTATCCCTATTCTTCCATTGGTCCCTTGAAAAGTGGGGGAGGGAATAGACATTGTTAGGTCAACTTCCAACTACATCCACGCCCCCAAATAAGTATATTGTAGGGCCAAGAGATTAACCAAGTGGGTTGAAGCTATAGGCCATTTGAAAAAAAAAATTCATGGATGAAGTGGCAAGGTTCATATATGAACGCATTTATCACGATTTGGTGTGTCCATTAGAAATGTAACAGATCAAGGAAGCCACTTCTTAAAAGGTAGTAGAAGCCTAGTCAATAAGTTTCGATTAAGCACAGGAAGGCAGACAACATACAGCAAGCACAAGGGACAGGTGACGAATTTTTTTGTGTGGTGTCAAATTCTAGCAAAAGATGCAGCCTTGGGGTACATACATTCAATGGATAAAAGATGAAAGGATTCCATGCACATCTGGGGATATAGGGCAAACTCAAAGTCAGCAAACAGGATATCCCCATTTCAGTGGCCTATGGCATTGATTCCAGTTCTTCATAGTGAGTGTGAATATCCCACTGTGATGAGTTATGGAAAAAAGGAAACGATGGATGAAGTGATTCAGTAAAAGAAAGGTTGGACATCTTCATTTGCTAGGGGAAATGAGAGAAATAGCATAAGGATACAAGCCATAGAAGAAATGAAGCAGAAGAATACGTTTGATCAAAATAATCTGGTGGTTTCCATTAATGGAATGACTTGGTTCTAGTATATGATTCTAGATACAAAAAACAAGAAGAAGAGAAAAAATTTCTTCTAATGGATGGGCCCAAAAATAGATCTGTGCATTGAAAATGGTAATACCGCAGGAGGAATTGGCTGGCAACTCCCATTACGAAAATGGGCAACCACGACAATGTTGAATATTTTCCAAGAACCAGAATGTCTACTCCGAGGACGGAGTAGACGCTAGGAAGGGGGAAGATGTCGACACTAAAATTTTCCTCATAATTTCTATTTCATAATGTAGCTTGGAATAGGATGTTGGTAGTTAATTAGTAGTAGCGTTGATAGAAGATTAACGGCGCCGTCTAGTACGGTGTCGCCAATAATGTGGAGTATGGAACAGTCAAAGTACAATAGGAATGTTTGGTATAAAAAGTAAATATTGTCGTCACTGGTCCAGGTAATGTTAAAAGGTCAAAGTTGGGTAATTAGAGAAGTAGGTCTACATGATTAGGAATTAGAAATATTATATTGTGTAATAAAGGACCAAGGAGTGAACGGTCATAAATATGTTGTTGTAGTTATTTGTAAAAAAGTCTTAAATGTGGAACCCAGTAAAATGATAAGTTTTATCTATCTAAGAGATAAGCTTACATGACAGATAAGAGTGCAAGGTGATGGAATATGATTGTCAGAGTGGATTCGTAGCCGGATCTTAGAGATAGGATGGATAAGCCTGGAAGTGTTATATAAATCGAGAGGCCCACCCGCCGCATTTAGCATAGAGGAAAGTAGTGAAGAAATATTGTAGAAGTGTGCGAGGCGCCACAGTTTAAAGGTGTGTTGAAGAAGCCATTAAGAGGTGTACTTGTAAGGTTTTCTCCCATAGTCGTGGTGAAAGGCAAGTGAACAGTCAAAACACTTGAAGAAGTACTACATGGGTGGTGAGATTGAAACAGTTTCATGTAATATTAAATTATTTTGATATTTCAGATTTTCATCATTCGTCTTATCATAGTCGATGGTATTCTTGTGTTATGTTTGTTGTTTGGTTTAGATTACATCCACCAAATAAAGGATGTGCGATTAGTAAAATAATCATAGGCACGAGGAGTTCCCGGTAAAGAATTATCATAGGCGGATGGTGATGACATTTTGGTTCCGTTGTCGGGACCATCCTCGTGGTGGATGTTCTGGATGAGATATTCCCACTTAGTCAAAAACAATTGGAGGGTAACCGGTTTTATGTGCATAGTAGTTACATGGTAAAGTCATTTTTACGTGAATAGTAGTTACCATGATAAATTTCCTTTTGCTGTGAATAGGTATTATCACAGGAAAGTCACTTTTGTACCGTTGACTAGTATTTTTACCGCAGTAACTTCATTGTACCGTTGAATAGTGTTTACACAGTAAAATCATTTTTTACCTTAGTAAGTCAAAGTTTTTACCCAAGTTACCGTGGTCATTTCTATAGTAATTCCATTATTTGTGCACATGAAGTCTTGTTGATTATACTGTGGGTGGTATTTCACGGTGTTACTTGAAAATGGGAAAGATTCCTGTTTTTCAGCTCAATCTAATGAAGATCCCTTTTTCTTTCATTCAAGAGTTTTAAACAATTTGATTTGTAATGCCTCATAAAATGGGACAATGCGACGAATTTTTTACTACCTTTTTCGAGGGTGCCGCAATTAGGTGGTTTGAAACACTAGTGATAATGTGAAAAATTCATGGGATTTATTAACGAAAGTTTCTTGAAGAATTGGTGAAACAGAAATATGCAGATCTTGGATGATCGAGATCACAAAGCCTATCCAAGTAGAGAAGGAGAAGATAGTAAGGGCTTATCATGCTCGTGTTTCTAGAGCTTAAGGAGGAAGAAGGCTTGATGCGCATATACCGGAAGGAAAGGATTAGCGGATGGGGGTTGATTGGAATGGCGTGGATAATTCCTTGTAAGCACTTCATTCTTGGGACTGAAGCCGCAGAGATCGAACATGAGTGAAGTATGACCGCCCAGGCTACCATTGAACAAGCAAAGGAGAAGTGCAAGAAGGCAAGAAGAAAGCATGGAAGAGGAGCCCAAAGAAATTGTTTCTCTAAAGTAGAGCCTACACCAGCACCTTTGGTCCAGAATCCACAACCACTCCCGGTGAGCACAAATATTTCTCCTATAGTAATCTACTGAGTATGAGATCTGCTCAAAAGATGGGTCAGTTAACTATTAATCTTCCTTCAAGGAAAGCAATTTAGTTCTCAGGGAGGAGATAGAGGTCCAAAAAAGAAATATTTCTGAGTTTGTTTGTTATGGTTGTATAAAAAGGGTCATTATAAGTATAATTGTCCAGATAGAGCTTCTACATCTGGTACAAGAGATAATGATAAAGGAAAAGAACCTGTGAATTCTCTTGATGTAGTAGATAAGAGTAGAAATAATGAAGTAGATGTGTTTGTAACAAAAAGAAAGAAAGAAAAGATAATACAAGATGAGAATGATCATAGAAATAAAAGGAGAAACTAGTAAGAACCATAGGAGAAGAGAGGAAGTGGGGTGTGCAGGAGGTTCTTATTTCACAGGGCAAAGGACCATAATCCATCTTGGAAGATCTATCCAAAAGGCCTGAAATATTACATTGGTCAACTATGGCTATGGGGTGACTATGTCTCTTGAGAAAAGAGGCGGGAGTTTTTGAGGGTTGGACTCCAGGCTGAAGAAGGAAGGAGGTTGAGGGGTCCCTGTTTTGGAGGCAGAGGCAGATCCCTATGCTCCACAAGTACGGGTATTTATGTAATGGTTATTTCAATCCATGATTGCTTAGTTGGAAGGAGGTGTGCAGTTAATATAATGAACGAGTCTGTAATGATATGTTGGGTTTTTAAAAATTGATCGCCCTTCAACAAATTATTTTAAGGTCATTAAATAAGGGAAAAAATAACCAGAAGGTGTAGTTTCAAATTGGCAATTATTGTTATGGGTGTTGTTTGTATGTGTGGTCGACTGTCAGGTGATGAAAAATGGTACGTTACCTAGCCAATGCTGCTGGGGGAATAAGACATGGCTAAGGAGAGTTCAGCAAGAAACTTATGGAATGAAGGTTATGACACTTGGACGTGTTAGAGAGAGGGTGAAGATAAATGTGATCCCTTTGAAATCATAAGGCAGAACCTGTGGATTCAAGTGATGAAACTGCTGATTGGAATCCTCTGATTACTCTAGTCCCAGTGCGAATGGACACTGAAGATGAGAAGCGAGGTGGATTTTCAGTCTGATGTCCTGCAGTCACACCAAGCATGACCCCATAAAAAATATCGAAGAAAAAGTTGATGATCATCTCCAACAAATAAATTGGTGCATGCTTGTGATTGGAGAGTGAGGAAAGCGAATCCTTACCTCCAGCTCTTGAGGTAATACACTATTCACTTTGATTACAAGGAACTGCATCAGTAAGTTGGGTATTTAGAACATTGTATTGAGTTGGTAGATGGTGCTAAGCCCATAAAGCAAATGCCATATAGAATGAATCCTAATTTTTCCAAGACTGTAAAAGAAGAAATGGATAAGTTGCTTGATGCAGGATTCATATTTGCTGTGGAGAATTCAGAATGGGTTTCTCCCATTGTGATCTCAATAAAAACGAATGGGAAGCTACGCATTTGTGTTGATTACAGGAAGCTCAATAAGGCAACAAAGAAGGATCATTACCCTCTTCCATTTTCAGATCAGATCTTGGACGAAGTAGCTGGCCAGGAGTGCTATAGTTTTGCTGATGGATATAGTAGCTACAACCAAGTTCGTATAGCAGAGAAAGATCAGCTGAAGACCACGTCACCACTCCTTGGGGAAAGTTTTCCTATGGAGGTATGCCTTTTGGATTATGTAATGCTCTAGCAACATTCCAGCGTTTGATGAATAGGGTGCTTCGAACCCTACATTGGGACCTTCATCAGAGTATTTCTGGATGATTTTTGCATCTATGGGAGCAAGTAGGACCACCTGCACCAAATGAAGACAGCATTTCAAAGGTTAGATGAAGCACAAGCCTCA